>CM068837.1:11223927-11823927 GCA_028554795.2 Sinohyriopsis cumingii | reverse complement strand
ATTTTTATTTGGATTTCCAGAAACCGTAGGATTAATTATTGTCTTTCTACAAGGAACTAAAGACTTCAACACATCACATGTTACGCCGTACGTCATCACCTTCCATTTTGGATTCTTCGTCGGGACTCGAACTTGAATTCATTAGAACATTTTACTATTAGGACTTCTAAAATAATATTCGTGGATTTTTTAAAATTATTTCTGGATATGATTCTTGAAACCGTAAGTTATTTTTTTCTTTCATTTTTACAATATTTTTCGAAGGGAATAAATTATTTATTATATTTTTGAAAGCTTGTTGTTTTCACTCTTTCTTGTGTTACTGTTTATTCGAGCCTAAACACGTACCGTAAGAATTCTTAAACCTATTATGATGTTGTAAAACTCATTTTGTATTTATTGAATATAAAAATATCCAAATGTTCCCCCCGCCCCATCTCTCTCTCTCTCAGCCTTTCTCAGAATTATCGTAGCTAAATACAGGCGAAATGAATGATGGTAAAGTGCAGTCAAACCGTCCAATAAAAGAGACGAGAGAGAGAGAGAGAGAGAGAGAGAGAGAGAGAGAATTGTATAGTCTTCAGAAATGTCCATTAAAATAGAATAATGACTTAGATGAACAGTCAATATATTAAAATATTTTGATTACCTCCTTTTGGTACGTCATTTCGCTTAGTTTCTATTCCACGCTAATTTCCTTATGCCAGTACGTGACAGTTTAGGTCCAGTGTACAACAGCTAACCCTTTCTACTTTCTTCATATGAACCATATTTCATGTTTACGTCATGAATGTGTCTTATATTGATTTAATAAATGTGAATAAAAAGAAACTTAAATATGAAACAATCAACGTATCAATTTGCATATGTGATTGCGAACAACAAGAAAAATCGTAGAACTATATTTTGTAGCGGGCACAATCGCAGGGATGTGAGGAATTCATTCACTCGGTCAATACACAGTTACCAGGAGCATATCGTAACTACATTCAAAGTGCAAATATGTGTATGTGATGTAAATAATATATATATATATATATATATATATATATATATATATATATATATATATATATATATATATATATATATATATATATATATATATAGTATGTAAGCTGTATCAATGATATACACAAATGGTGGTAATTGTAAAAGTGCATTAACTCATCGTTGTTTTGCTTGTGAGAGCTTTAAACGCATTTGTTATATTAATTCCCGATCATTTCTGATGCCCATGAATATTTACTAATATATCGATCACCGTTTGTGAATATGTATGCCCTTTTTATGTATGCTAACTTGCTTCATGTCAACCAAATCCGCTGACCCTATTGACGGTTTTTTATATAGGACATGGAATGCTACTTAGTGGTCATCTTCATTCCGTCTGGACATAAGACTGCAGCTAACTTCAGCCATCTAGATGAGTCTTCAGCAATGGCTTGTGCCTCGCCTCAGGGAAGTCCCATCTCTTCCAGCTCGGTCTTCACTGATCTTCGCCAGGGCTTTGAATGCACTTTCTTATTATAGCTTGTGTAATTATGCAGTTCGTTCTATCGTCCACTTCAATGCCTCATCCAAGTTTCTGATTTGCCTAAATCTCACTAAACTTATGTTTTATGATTGGGTTTAGAAACAATGTTTTGTTCCCTTTACATGCATTGTTTATCTCTATGCATAGTTTATCCCAATGTGATTTACATATACTATCAGTATTAAATAATCTAATGTATTAACTGCGGGTCCGTTATCTAAGGGGTTTTCATGACAGCGATGTAGATTAACTGGTCATGTTAGTATTTTTTTTAATAAATTAAATATTTAGTCCGATAAATCAACCCACCAAATCTGTGTTGATACTGATGGACGATGTGTGGGTATGCTGTGACCTGTTCATTAAAATGTGCATTTTCGGTGCATGTACATTTTTCGGGAACAAACATGCGAACACTTTGGACACATACCGGTAATCGGTAACAGCCATATCAAGCGCGAAATTCAAAATGGCCACAGGACAGATGATTGTGCTATTCCAGGTGGATTTACAAGTCACCAAACATATGATAAGCTCCGGAAATATAATGTACATGTCAACAAAAGAACTCTACATCCGACGGTAGCTGCATAGCCACGAGATTTACCGGGAAGTGTATAAAAGTGCAACTAAATTTGAATGCATATAATTGCAGCTTTTAAGGAATAGGTGATATCAGCCCCTCACCCGAAAATCAACATCATCGCGGGTGAAGGGCTGATTTATCGGCCTAGTAAATGTTCAGTATGTATATTAATATTACAACCCGTTTTTAATGGCAACTAGTTGGTGTTCTTGTTCTACATATTAAACATGCTCAGTTCATATCCTTTAAAAAACTATTCGCTCCTTAGCTAAAACATACATTACTTGCAGCAGACATTTCCCACGTCGGCATGATTTCTTATATTATTTAATCATGTTATATTGTTTGAGCCTTCAGTGTGATTTGATTTATTATATAAACATGTTATATTCTTTGAGCTGTCGGACCGTTCCGGTGGCATAGTGATTAGAGCATACGCCTCGGATGTGGGATGTCGTGGGTTCGATCCCCAGCCGAGTCATGCCAAAGACTCACAAAAATGGTACTAACAGCTGCCTCGCTTGGCGCTCAGCATTAAGAGGTTAGTGTTAAGACTTGTCGTCCTGGTGTCAGGATAATGTGACTGGGTGGGACATCATGCTACGTGTCTGCGGCATGATGCCCATGTGCTAGACATCACTATAAACAGCCAAACTGCAGACATCGTAGCGATATGACTGAAAAACTGTGAAAGCTATGTTAAAAATCCAAATCACACACACACACACACACACACATATATATATATATATATATATATATATATATATATATATATATATATATATATATATATATATATATATATATATATATATATATATATATATATATATATATATATATATATATATATATATATAATATATATATATATATATATATATATTTGATAATAGTAGGCAGACTTAATATTTTAATACAAATAATACAATCATACAGGCTAGAGAATTTCTACGGAGATTCGAACATAGGTCCGCGGGTAAACGGCATCCATCGCCTTTCCTGCACACACGAATCCATATTCCCTCACGACTAAGCACACATCACCAAAAGATGATGTTACTCAATCTGTGTTATATGTTATTGAGTAACATACTTTTTTTTATACAACAGTTCAGATGAGATCATTAAAATGCTACTCCTACCCTTACTTGCTTATCTAATTACGTGCCGTCTCTTTCCATTAATGCAAACTGGCGTGCCCTAATCGGACGAACTTGAAATTCATTTGTGTATTTACCTAAGGATTTCGATCTTTTTTTTCTAGTAAAGAATACTACTCTGATATGTAGCATATTTCAACATGTTTAGTAAAAAACATTACAACATATTTATCTACACCCACCCAGGAACCTATCTACTTACTGACCAACCAAACAGAATGCCAACACGAACAAAAACATACGTATTGACATACATACATACATATATACATACAGACAGACAGACACACATACATACATACAGACACACACACACATACATGCATTCATACATACATACATACATGCATCCATACAATTAAATAAAAGCAAGAAATGAAGACAGAGAGATCTCTTTTTTTCTCTCTCTCTCTTTCTTTCTTTCTTTCTCTCTCTCTCATATATATATATATATATATATATATATATATATATATATATATATATATATATATATATAAACAAGTACAGAACACTTCGGAGTGGTTAATTTTATCAGAGTCGTTTAATAGCACAACACTTGTGTGCCAGTGGAGGCCCATTACTCAAAACCTGTGTCTTTCATTTGTGAATAAAGAAACAAACCATTTACTGCCTCTCGTATACCAGCATTTCAAAAATCGAAGTTTCGATAAGTTATCGATGATTGATTCTTGGATTGTTGTCCTGGCAACAGATCCATGCGTTCTGTGGAGAGCGCGCACAACAGATTGGCTGCCTTGTTATTTGGTATTGTTGCACACATGGTTTCCACATTAGTGGCACTCGCAGTACACACCGCTTGCGGATACTAGCACTCGCTCACAAGTCATATGGTTCCGTCTTACATGTATTGCCAATAGAGTGGGCTTGTTGCCTGGGCTTTCGTTTCTCGCTGGTTCTTTCACCCTCCCCAATGTCGATACTAGTTCTTAAAATGGCGGAGGTAGAAGAAAATGAATCTGAATCCTACTCTAGATTTGACGACGTTGACGTGGAGAGCATTCTGGCCAGAGTCGAAAGACGTGGACCTTTAACTTTTTCCAGGAAACGGTGTTTATATCAAGGTAAGATGAAATTTTGTTTTCTTAATGCAACCATTCTTTTCCAACGAACCAGTACACAGGGCTAGTTGAAGGAGGTTTTCAGAGACTATCCCTTACATCAGAAGTGGGTTAAAGTCGCTAGGTCCTTGTACTGAATAGCTGAGTTAACAATGAACCTGCACAAACACAAGCACCATCAACCTTACTTCCTTCGCTCACTCTCTCTATCGCATTTTATCTGAGTTGTAGTGTGTACTTTCGACTATGTAAAACATACATACATGCATGCATACATACATACATACATACATACATACATACATACATACATACATACAAATGTTGGCTTACTAACCAAGCATATTTAGTTCCATTTCCTAGGGTATATACATAAATACGTGTATGTATGTATGTATGTATGTATGTACCCTAGGAAATGGAACTAAATATATGTTTGGTTAGTAAGTCAACATTTGAAAGATTTAAATGCACGTTATTTCTTTAGGTCATTGGAACAATGGCATTTACTAACCATTTCTGTTTGCTTTCGCTTTAATTGGCTACCAGCCGATTAATCAGTTAGACGAAATAAGCCTAGTTGCCTTAACACCAAGATCTGGCTCCTTTTCAACTATTTTAAGTCAAATAGACTTGCTTGTACTGTACCTGCTTAATTCTTAATTAACAGAAAGTAATATACTTTTACGAAAGATGTACATTTATGTCCATCATTAAATTAATGATGGGAGTTTGTGATCGAGTCGAATTGGAAAAGGCAGAGAATATAAATCTAAAATACTTTCATTTTTCAACAAACTTAGAAAAAAGATTTATTTTTTTTATCTACTGAGGCTTTTAAATAAATAACAAGGATTGCAAGAACTGCTTATTTGCTATATATATATATATATATATATATATATATATATATATATATATATATATATATATATATATATATATATATATGTATATATATATATATAAGTAAATGAGAAAGATGGATATATATATCCAGTAGTTGTACCTACCTAAATATCCACCAAGCTACCTACTCACATTAATACTTAGGAATCATCATTCCGCACTTTCATATCAGAATAGAGTCATCGTTAGTATTAACGATGCATATATTATCAAACTCTGTATCGGTACTAGAACTGGAGTTGTGTATGTACTGGCACTCGAGTTACCTTCGTTGCGGAATATCCCTCTCTCCAGAATTTCCAATGATTCATTTCGTTAAACACACACACACACACACACACACACACACACAGAGGCCACATACGGAGAGTTTCTAAATTCAATTAAGGTATGCATATATATATATATATATATATATATATATATATATATATATATATATATATATATATATATATATATATATATATATATATATATATATATATATATATATATATAATGTGTTTTTCCCCCATTAATATGAAATCGAAACTTTATTTTTAATTTTAAATGTTTAATAAAATCAGTCCACTGGTTCTGGTGTAATCGTTAGTTCCCACTCCTCCAATGACAACAAACATAAATGTATTATTCATCACAAACCGACACTGAATAAACAAAACACAGGTACAGATATATACACCTGTAGACAAGTTAACTCATCATCACGTGTCAGTCAAACCCTCAACGATGCACTTACCTCTGGAATTACAACAATACAATGTGCAGAGTATTACGTGAAGAACAAGTACTCGAAAAGCTTTTCGGACAAACGCGTAGCATCCTTCCAAGCAACCTCAGGAACTGCGGGAGAAAGAGGGGTAGTCAATCCAATAACCTTAGGTGGGGGCGGGGGGACGAGGCAGAATTTCGCGCAACTCTTCTGTGTTCGGACATACAGATTTAATGTCCGACATACCAGAATGACACCATGGACAAAAATTAAGTGGTCACAATGTAAACATTTTCATCCATTTTTATGTCAAATTTTCTGTATTGGCTTAAATTGAAAACTAATTATTATGGGGCAATTAGCAAAATATATGTTTTTAATTTACATGACGTGCTGTGGTAATGAATATGAGTGGACATCTCAGCTTTGATGATAAGTAAATTTTCAACTAATGAAATAATATTCATTTCATCTTTACTATAGTCGATTTTTAAATGAGGGAACATAACTAGAAGACATTGTTACCTTCATTTATTGATTGAGTTTCTAGTATTCATAGTATAATGGGACACACACACACAAACACACACACACACACACACGCACACACACACACACACACACACACACGAGTCACTCAGATTTGATTCATTTGATTTAGGTACCTATGGAACGGACATTTATTTCACTGGAGCGGTTTGTTGAAGCTATACGGTAGCTTATGTTAGGGTTTATTATAACTTCATTAAGTACAGTAGGCCAATGAAAATCAAACGCGAACACAAGCCTCTTGCTACCGTTTATATCGGATTATGATATTATACAGGTGTGTTGCGAAGAACTTTGCAATAAATATGCTCATGTGGCATAAACATTATTGGCACGGAGGCGGGAATCTAATACAAAAGAACCAGCCATTTTTTTATACTTTAGGGTGCAAGGGACAGTTTTTACGCACAACAAATAAAATACATGAGTGAGCTCAAAAAGGTCCATATTTTGGATAGGTATAATAAAGCAAAACATAAGAATACCATTCTCTTGACCTGACAAGACAGTGGAAAATATTTGGGGGTATTAAGCGGTTCTCACATTACTCGGTCTCGTTTGGGGGTATTAAGCGGGTCTCACATTACTCAGTCTCGTTTGGGGGTATTAAGCGGGTCTTACATTACTCAATCTTGTTTGGAGGTATTAAGTGGATCTTACATTACTCAGTATTGTTTGGGGGTATTAAGCGAGTCTCACATTACTCAGTCTCGTTTGGAGGTATTAAGCGGGTCTCACATTACTCAGTCTTGTTTGGGGATATTAAGCGGGTCTCACATTACTCAATCTTGTTTGAAGGTACGAAGCGGGTCTCACATTACTCACTCTTGTTTGTGGGTATTAAGTGGGTCTTACATTACTCAATCTTCTTTGGGGGGTATCAAGCGGGTCTCACATTACATTAAGCTAGATTTCGAGTTCAGCGCTTTTGAAGAAAGAAAATGTTGCATGGTGACCGTTTATGCTGATCTTTCCACCGACTTAGACAATTTCATCAAGATTTCGGACTTGCGACCAGATTGACAATTTGGGAAATGTTTCTTTCATTTTTGGAGCTTCTTTTAATTAAAAATATGTTCTCTACTTTCCTCTTATAAATAAATAAGGTTTTGTTCCTGAAACAAGTTACAATGTATGACGTTTTGCAGGTAATAACGTATGATGTGCAGATAACGTTAGATAGATGTGAAAAGAACAAACATGGCACGTACTTCCATTGTTAAACAAAAATGAATTTACTCGCAGTGAAATTGTACTTTTGCTTTTAGTTTGTTGCAGATTTCTGGCGGTATATCTATTTAAATCTGTTGACTTACTGTTTGTTAGGGTTTACTGTTGTTTTCAAATGACTGTATACTTTCTGAAAGTACGAAGCTCATTGGCTGGCTTTGTACAAAACAGAGAAGTAGACAACACAAATACTTGTTCATTTAGTTTTCTTTCTGCGCTCTTTGGAATTACTATGGAACATCTTACAATCTGTCTGCTGCCGTGGTATTGATCCAGCTTAATCAACATTCATTGGTCTTCTAGTTTACACGCATATGATAACCTGTCAGTATCAATGACCTAGTAATTTAAATCCGTAAAACACCAATTACGGACTAATTGGATAATTATTACCATACTAATCATTTCCCGTCACGAGTGTTCCCTCGTCAAATTCTTCTTCAGTTCATTTTATCCGTTATTTTATTCATTTAGAAACACGAGTAGAGCACTAATTTTCAGCATTTCTATTTTAACATGTTTTATTGAGGAAAGAAAAACGGATTAGATCGGGCATGAATTGACTCTGTAATTAAAAATCTTTCCAAACGTATAAAAACACGAGGATCAGTTACTTAGAATTATATACACATTGGTGTTAATGTCACAACTCGTTTCTTTTAGTCGGTTTATGAAGATTGTTAAACCATTACATTTTAGGGAATACTATTGGAAAATTGCATGGCCAAATTGCAATGAAAGATTAAAAAATAGAATACATTATTATGATGAAGATGATCATATTGCTATAGAAATATTTCGCTTCTTTTTGTTCCTTGTTTTATTACTCAGTTCTGCAGAGGTAAACAACGTAAAATTCAATGAAGCTGAAAAACAGGTATTTCTTTACTGAAAGAATTTTGTGATCAAATTGTAAGTTTACAGCATAGGAATACAAGAACTCGATCTACGTCCTAGTTATTACATTTAGTATCTTTCGTTCGTGACAGTTTCGTACAAAGTGAGTGAAAATCTCTTTAAATGCTAATGCTGAAACGATATATTCCACTTAAGAGATTGTATAGTTTCCTTCAGTATGTTTTTTTTTTCTCCCCCGTATAGAACGTGGAAATCAGTAAAGTAGACATGCAACTTCCATATCTAAGTTTTCACATGCCTGAGCTTTAACCGTGTCATTTGTTAAATTAGGTTTTATCCGTACGTTGCTTAAACTCCATGTTTCGTAAAAAAAGGTACCGATATACTTTAATAGTGTGTGCGTGCAGTTATTTTCTTGGTAATCTCGTTTCGAGCATTTCGGTGTGACAATTATGTGTGAAATGTTTTCGCCAAATTTCGCCGGTAATTTCATGGCAGGTATCCACATGCAATACGAAGTTCGTTACATTGGCATGTGCCCTTGGGGAGCCCGTGAACTAGGACAGCAACGACACGTTTTTCAGCACATGATAAACTTTACATGACAGCTAGTATATTTGGTGGAGGAAGAATCCAAGAAGACCCTGGGAGGAAACACAAACCCACGGCAAGCTACGTGTCACTTTCCTTTTATTTTTCTCTGGTTATTCCTCCACCAAATATAATGGTCGCCATATATGGCCTATTATGTGTTGAAAAATGGCGTTAAACCCTCAAAACCACCAAACAGTCTAATTAGACCAAAAAGTAAAGAAGTGGTATACGCAGGATTCTGACCAATCATTTCATACCATTATCATAGTTCTTGATAAAAATAAATATATTGTAAAATGATTTATCATTAACACTCAGAAGGAGTTCAGTGAATACTCAGAAGTAAATATGCAGTTAATCTAAGATTTATAAAGCAATTTTATTTCATAATTGCTTGACATAGTTTCGTAGTTCATACTTATAAAAGGTTTCCTGAGTGACAGCAAGTTGTAAGAACTTAATCTACTGCAATGGCCATACCGTCATTTGACTCCTCTTTTCAAACAGCTATCATATTTCAGAAACGGAATCTAGTATAAACAAAACTTCAACGCTGTGTAAATATAAAACAAACAACAGTAATCATGCAGTCTTAGTACTTACTCAGCTTTGAAAAAGACCTAGTATGCAGTTAGTAGTTATCCAATTTATAGTCCCTCATTATTACCGTGGGTAACTGGCTATACTTATGTATCACTCACCATAATGACTCAAATTATACATTATGTGTACTTATGTTTTATTAACTTTATAATATATTATATGTGCGTATTCTCAATCATACTCATTATAATGTCTCTCAGGATGCATTAAGGATTCTCAAATGTAATTCACTATATAGTTCCTCATTATACCGATATTCTCACAAATCACTCACCTTAGTATCATTCCTTATACCGTATATATACTCATTGATCACCCAACGCATCGCTAGACAGCGTGCGAACGAGTACTGGCAACAACTGTGTGAAGATATCCAGCGGAGTGCCGAGTCCTGAAAATATCCAAGGTATGTACAGTGGCATCAAGAAGGCTCTAGGCCCTACAGTGAAACAGGTTGCTCCCCTGAAATCTCTGATGGGAGAGAAGATCACAGACCGTGGGCAACAGATGGCCAGATGGGTGGATCACTACTCAGAGCTATACTCCCGAGAGACGTCAGTCACCGATGCAGCTCTCAGCAGCATAAAGAATCTGCCCACCATGGAGGAGCTCGACAAAATACCAACTTTAGAGGAGCTCAGCAAAGCAATCGACTCCCTCCCAAACGACAAAGCACCAGGTAGTGACAGCATCCCGCCCGAAACCAACATTGTTTAAACCACTGCATGAGCTATTTTGCCTCTGCTGTGAGGAAGGATCAGTCCCCCAAGACATGCGTGATGCCACAATTGTGACCCTTTACAAAAACAAGGTCGACCGCAGTGAGAGTAATAATTACAGAGGGATCTTGCTCCTGAGCATCGTTGATAAAGTGTACGCCCGCATCATACTCAACAGGCTGCAGTTGCTGGCGGACCGTGTGTACCCGTAATCTCAGTGCGGTTTGAGAGCAGGCAGGTCGATGACAGACATGATCTTCTCCCTACGACAACTCCAAGAGAAGAGCAGAGAGCAAGGTCAACCACTCTACACGATGTTCATCGACCTCACCAAGGCTTTTGAATTGGTCAGCAGGAAGGGCCTTTTTGAACTTCTCAGTAAGATCGGTTGCCCCCCAAAATTCCGCAGCATGATAATCTCTTTCCATGCAGATATGAAGGGAACAGTCCTGTATGATGGATCCTCCTCAACCTCCTTCCCAATTAACAGCGGAGTGAAGCAGGGCTGCATGCTGGCACCAACCCTTTACTGATCGTTTCTCCCTGCTCCTGTCCTACGCCTTAGACTCGTCCACGGATGGCATATATCTACACACCAGGTCCGATGAGAGGCTGTTCAACCTGGCACGACTGCGCTCAAAGACCAAAGTGAGAGCTGTGCTCATCAGGGAGATGCTTTTCGCAGATGACGCAGCTCTTGTGACCCCCACCGAGGAAGCCCTCCAGAGACTTGGAGACCGTTTTGCTGATGCCTGCATGCAGTTTGGTCTCACCATCATCATGGAAGAAACAAATGTCAGCGTGCAAGATACCACCATTGCCCCTTCCATCAAAATCGACGGTGTCACCCTGGAAGCAGTCAACAACCTTTATCTACCTGGGGTCAACCATCAGCAACACTCTCTCGCTTGATATGGAGCTGGACAGAAGGCATGGAAAGGCAAACACCATCACTGCAAGACTAAGGAAGAGGGTGAGGGAAAACAACGCGCTGACAGAGCACACCAAGGTCCAAGTCTACCAGGCCTGCGTTCTCAGCACCCTTTTATATGGAAGTGAGACCTGGAGTACCTACATGAGGCAAGAGCGCTGGTGCAACTCCTTCCATATACGGTGCCTAAAACGCATCCTGAAAATCAGCTGGCAAGACAGTGTTCCACACAGCGAGATCCTGCAGCGTGCAAGTACCCCCAGCATGTATTCCCTGCTGAGCAAACGCCGCCTTCGATGGCTGGGACACGTCCGACGCATGGAGGATGGAAGGTTGCCAAAGCACATCCTATATGGACAGATGGCCACTGGAATGAGAAGAGTCGGCCGCCCCTCACTCCGTTTCAAGGATTATGCAAGAGGGACGTGAAGGCATGCGACATTTCACCCAATGGCTGGGAAGTGCTGGCCGAGGACCGAGGCACTTGGAGACTGACGGTAAACAAGGGCATATCAGTCACTGATGCGAAGAGAGCCCAGTTGGCGGCGGAGAAACGTGAGAGAAAGAAGAACGCGGCAGCAACCACAGTAACTCAGACTTCTCAGTATGTCTGCACCAACTGCAATAGGGACTGTCACTCACGTATAGGCATGCACAGCCACAGCAGACGATGCCAACACCCCAGAGACAGACAACACCCAAGGGCGCTATTCTCATGGTCTCTCGAAACTGAGTCGCCAATGATGATGATATATACTCATTGATCACTCACTGTAGAGTCCATCATAATACGTTGGGCACATTCACTAAAAGCTCAATATACCGTCCCTCATAATACCATAGGTAAACGCATGCATGTGTGTGTGTGTGTGTGTGTGTGTGTGTGTGTGTGTGTGTGTGTGTGTGTGTGTGTGATTTGGATTTTTAACGTAGCTTTAACAATTTTTCTGTCATATCGATACGATGTCTATAGTGTGGCAGTTTATAGTGATGTCTAGCACTGGGGCATCTAGCGAGGCAGCTGTTAGCACCAATTTTAAGTTTTTGGTATGACTCGGCTTGGGTTCTAACCCGCGACCTCCCGCATCTGAGGCTGACGCTTTAACCACTAGGCCACCGGATCGGTCTTTACTATACTCACTATATAGTCCCTCATAATAATTTGGGTATAATTGTTGATCACTCGCTATATCGTCCGTCAGTATTCTGTTGATATACTCCAATATCATTCTTTTCATGTTCACTCATTATACTGTGGATATACTCACTGATCCCTCATTATACGGTATTTATAATCATGGATTACTCACTGTATAGTCTCTTATCATAATGTGGGTATACGTATGGGTGACTCACTATAGAATCATTCATTATAATGTGGGTATACGTATGGGTCACTCACTATAGACTCATTCATTATAATGTGGGTATACGTATGGGTCACTTACTATAGAATCATTCATTATAATGTGGGTATACGTATGAGTCACTCACTATAGAATCATTCATTATAACGTGGGTTGACGTATGGGTCACTCACTATAGAATCATTCATTATAACGCGGGTATACTTATGGGTCTTTCACTATAGAATTATTCATTATAATGTGGGTATACGTATGGGTCAATCACTATAGAATCATTCATTATAATGTGGGTATACGTATGGGTCACTCACTATAAAATCATTCATTATAATGTGGGTATACGTATGGGTCACTCACTATAGAATCAATCATTATAATGTGGGTATACGTATGGGTCACTCACTATAGAATCATTCATTATAATGTGGGTATATTCATGGATAACAAACAATTGAATCAATCATTATAACATGGGTATAACTAACTCACTATAGAATCATTCATTATAATGTGGGTATACGTATAGGTCACTCACTATAGAATCTATCATTATAACATGGGTATACGTATGAGTCACTCACTATAGAATCATTCATTATAACGTGGGTATACTTATGGGTCACTCACTATAGAATCATTCATTATAATGTGGGTATACATATGGGTCACTCACTATATAATCATTCATTATAATGTGAGTATACGTATGGGTCAAGCACTATAGAATCATTCATTATAATGTGGGTATACGTATGGGTCACCCACTATAGAATCATTCATTATAATGTGGGTATTCGTATGGGTCACTCACTATAGAATCATTCATTATAATGTGGGTATATTCATAGATAACAAACTATAGAATCAATCATTATGACGTGGGTATAATTATAGGTAACTCACTATAGAATCATTCATTATAGCGTGGGTATACGTATGGGTCACTCACTATAGAATCATTCATTATAAAGTGGGTATACTTATGGGTCACTCACAATAGAATCATTCATTATAACGTGGGTATACGTATGAGTCACTCACTATAGAATCATTCATTATAATGTGGGTATATGTATGGGTCACTCACTATAGAATCATTCATTATAATGTGGGTATACTTATGGGTCACTCACTATAGAATCATTCATTATAATGCGGGTATACGTATGGGTCACTCACTATAGAATCATTCATTATAATGTGTGTATACGTATGGGTCACTCACTATAGAATCATTCATTATAATGTGGGTATGCGTATGGGTCACTCACTATAGAATCATTCATTATAATGTGGGTATACTTATGGGTCACTCACTATAGAATCATTCATTATAATGTGGGTATATTCATGGATAACGTTTAAGTGATTAAATGCAGTTTCATTACGGACACTAAGCTATAATTAATGTTATTCACTGTCTAACCAACCGTAATATAGTTTAATATAATTAAATACCCTGTTACTGTGTTTGTAAGTATTCCTATTTATATATCTACAGACAGACAGACAAACAGCGCGAGACACACACACATACACGCAATGGGAACTACTATGGAAAACCTACCATATTCCACGAGGGAACAGTTATAAAAAACCTACTATAGTTCCTGAGACAACAGTAATGAAAAACATAACCTATTTACCTATAGAACAGTTAGAAAAACCTATCATATTTCTTAAGGAAACAGTTATGAAAAACAGTGTATCATTGTTCCTTGAAGGAAACTTAGTGAAAAATTGCTGTATGACTGGATACCAGGCATGTAACCAGACTCTGCACAACTCTTCCATATTTTCTGAGATACAATAATGAATACAAGTTTATGAAAGTGTTCTATGAGAGAAGACGGTTAAAATTACATATGCAAACATTAACTAAGTCGTCGTAAAAGTCAATTACTTGAATACTTTCCAAATTTCCAAAAATAAACAATAATGGAGAGCAGTAAAATGAAGCACGTAATAAAATTCGTGTAAATCAATAAACAAGCAGCCATTCAGTCAGTCTTTACAAAAACATCCTATTGAGAACCATGATGACGTTATCTAACTAAACTTTGCAAAAATGCTGTTGAAAACAATGAAAATAATATATTTATTTAACCCAACTTTGCAAAAACATACTATTAAGAACTGTGAGAACTAGGCAGTTATCTAGCCCATCTTTACAAAAAAGCCACTTTTGAGACAACGAGAACCTTGCATTATTAAGAGGTTAGTTTTATGACTAGTCGGCCTGGTATCAGGATAATGTGAGTGGGTGGAACATCTTGCTACATGTCTGCGGCATGATGTCCCAGTACTGGAAATCACTATAACCTGCTACACCACAGGCATCGTAGCGATATGACTGATTCAGCTTTAAAGCTACGTTAAAAACCAAATCACACACACACACACACACACACACACACACACGCGCGCGCGCACGCACACACACACAGAACCTTGTAGTTACCTGACTTTGAAAAAGCTGCTATCGAGAACCATGAAAACCATGTTGTTATTAAACAGCTTTGCAAATTCTACTGTTAACAACCATGAAAAACCTCGGGTTTAACTTTCTTTGCAAATTCCTGCTATCGACAACCATGAAAACCGTGAATTTATCTGACTTTGCAGAAAGCTACAATTAGTAACAACAAGAAATATGCATCGATCAAAATCAGCTTTGCACGAACATCCTGATTGTCCTGAAAAGTGAAAGGAAGTGTTTAGTAAAATAATTCAGTGAAAATATACTTGCAATACAATATAACCATCTAGTCCACTTGTATCTAAAGGAATTCAGCGACAAATTCATAGAAAGTTGTAATTATTGTCATCATCCAGATGAATTTTACAAAACTCTTCTAAATTACCCAAAATGGAAAATATTAGTCCCCATTGTTCTCAAAGGGAATTCGGTGAAAATGTCATATTAAGCAGTAACCATTTAGTCATACGACCCAGTTCTGAAAACATTTATGGATTTCATGAGAGAATAGTAATACAGAATAATTCCTCATACTGTTCCCTTTGGGAATTTAGTAAAATATTCACCGAAAACCGTGAGCAAGCAGCCAATAACCCAACTATGGAAAAAGATGTATATATTTCCCGACTGAATTGTAGTAAGAAAAGTCATCAGTCTAAATTATAAAGAAATGAAGATTTTTTTTAACGCAAACCTGTTGTACATTCCTGGAGGGAAGAGTGATAGAAAGCAATATGTCAAATTATGTCTTGAGGAACTCGACAAGAATGTCACGCAAAAGCAGTAACAATACAGTTATGAAAAATCATTTCTTTAAGAAAAGACTTCCACAGTTTCTGAGGAAAAGTAATGGAAAACAGTATATCAAATTGAAACCATGCAATGATCAAACTCAGATCTTAGAAACATACTTTCTACCCCCAGGTCAGTAACATAAACCAGTAAATCACATTTGTTCTTTGAAGTTGAAGCAACTTCTATTATAATATAATGTAAAAGCAGAAACCATGCAGTTATTAAACTCAGTTCTTTAGAAACTTGTTACAAGTACTGAAAGCAGAGGAGTAAACAGTCCTTTTGTAAAACAGCATGTAAAAAGCAATTACTGTGCTGTCATATAATTAAGTTATGTACTCGGAGGGAATAGTAATTGAGAGCAAGACAGCATGTAAAAAGCAATTACCGTGCTGTCATATAATTAAGTTATGTACTCAGAGGGAATAGTAATTGAGAGCAAGACATTAAATCGTTTCCTGAAAGAATTCAATGCAAAAATTCGTATGAAGAAGGAGTAAAACAGTCTTTTTTGAAAAACCGCATGTGAAAAACAATTACCGTGTTGTCATTAAACTCAAACTCATTTATATGTTCAAATTGTTTCCTGAAAAAAATTCAATGTAAAAGTTCGTATAAAGCTGTAACTATTACCATCATAAACCTTGAATAAAAACCTTCTGTATTTCCTGTGATAACTATAATGGAAAACACTCCCTCCGAGTGTTCAAATAAACTTTTTGCACGAACGTGTTTTCTCAAGATTCCAATAAAAGGGGCCCTTAACGCCCCTATTTTGAATTTAGAGGCCTTTTAATGTTTTTAGCGAATCCTGTCCATTATTTATTTTATAAATATTTTATTTAAACTATTTTAATTAGACTATTATAGAAGTCCCACCCAGGCGCGATTTTGGCTGGAAGTTAAATTAGTGAAATATGGGTGTAAAGCTCCGAACCCCAGGTCAGCGATGCCGACGGTTAAATGGTTAGATATACAAAAAGGTTGAAATTCAATATATAATAATTTAATAACAATTCAAAAATCAAATGCTTTAAATTTCCAATTACACTCCTTCCGCTCGACCATTTAATAACCTACTACATCATTTGATTATCAGTGTGAGATCGATTTCCATCTGTCCTTGTATTTCTACTCATCTGTTGTATCCTTTCTCTCTCCTATTTCTCCAATTCCTTCTCCTCTTCCTCCAAGACTTTCTCCAAATTCCTTCTCCTCGACTGCTCTATACTCCTTCTTCTCGTCCTCTATTTTCTCCTGTAGGCTCCTTTTCCTCCTCGTCCACCTTATCTCCACATTCTCTCCACCGACTAGACTTCTGTCGACTTCAACTGTTTCAGCTAGTCACACTTCCGTCTCCAACACTTTAAGATTCGGGACTCTATCGAACCAGAAGTTCTGTGTCTCTAAAAAACTTCCAGTGAAAAGGACGGTACAATATTTTCCCTAAGCCCTCTCATCTCACACTAAACCCAGCCTATCATCAGATAACAGCTATTAAATTTCTTTGGTCACGCATTCATTCCCATCGAGATACCCATACATTCTTGTATGGTACAACAAACGTCATAATACAGCACGGTATCAATTACTTCTTATACATACATCCATAAATTCCGTGACATCAATACATATTCCTAATCCTGTTATACTAAACAATATCACAATAATCAGATGAGTTTCTTTACATTACAACTCATACAAAGTACACAAATATTCAAATATCCATGCTCTGATATATGCATATGTCCATAGTAGCTTATCTTACACACTCCAACCATTTTCCAGATTCACAATTCAAGCATGTTTAAATTCTAACATAATGCATCAATAAATGCACTAGTACGAATTACCCTAATAGCGAATTGCAAAATTTATTCTGACCACAAGCTAACAATCTAGATAACTCCGCCTCGCATCTAATAATTCTCTACGTAGGCTCAAGAACATTTCTCAAATACGCATGCAAATGAAACACCAGAAAGGTGATTCTAGATAATAAACGATGCTAGTAATTAAGTATTCATACTGCAAATAATAACAATTATGATGCCGTAATATTCTGCAAAAATCGATCAAATAACTTACTGACCGTTTTGAAGATTTTCTTTCCTTAGAATCTACCACTAGGTTTTGCCGCCAAATTACTTTTTTTTTTGGGAGGGTGATCTCTCCTCTTTGATCTTTGCAGACCAGTTAGGGAGACCATCCTGACCTACTTGTAAGTGCTTGCTATATTGTATATGTTGTATTGTATGATTTTTATTGATTGCATTTTTTTCTAAATTAAATATTATTTGATTTGTATCTTTTTGATTCTGTAAATTTTATTTTTTTCCCCTCAAAATTCAATCATCTGTTCTAGGTATTCGTCTTGCTACCAAAAAGTAATCTTCCATCTTTTGTACTCTTCTTCTCTTAGTTTCCTTCTTTTTTCCGTTCTTTCTTCCATCTTTTGTACTCTTCTTCTCTTAGTTTCCTTCTTTTTTCCGTTCTTCTGTTTCTATCTCTATGTAGTTTTATCCTTTGATCCTCCGTCAGGATTGATTGTGCTGTTGTGGTTGTTTTTGTTTTTGTTGATGTTGTTGGTATAGCTTCCTCTGGTTCATATTGTTGCTTGAGAGCAGCGATCATTTGTGCTTGGGCTGGTTTCTTCTTGTCTTCCTCTTGTGTTTTTGTTTTGTTTTGTTTTTGTTGTCTCTAGCTTCTCTTTTTGCTGTTTTTGTTTTTGTTGTAATTGCTTTTGTCCTTGTTGTTGCTGCTGTACTCTTTTGTCGTTGTTTTGGAATTGGTTTTTCTTGCTGCTGTTTGTTTTGTTTTTGTTCCTGTTGCTGTTTGGGATATTGTATCTCTTTTTTTTGTTGCTGGTTTGCATTTTGTTTTACTCCCTGGTGTTGCGTTTTCTCAGTAAACATTTCTGTTGTATTAATTCTTGCTGTGTCAGCTATCCTCTTTTTAGGGTCATTTTCTATCTGTATAGTGTGAGTCTGCTTCTCTTCCTGTTAATGGTTTTGTTTGTGTTGTTATTGTTTGCTTGCTTGGTATTCTGTAGTCTCTGTGTCTCTTGATTTGTTGGACATTTATAATGTGCATGTCCTGTCTTCTCACATCTGTTACATTTACGGTCATAGATGCATCCTTTATACCTTGAGTTTACTAGAAATCCTTATATAAAAAATGCTCTCTTCATTTCTCTCAGTTTGCTTTTTCGATTTCCAGTATTCCTATTCCGTTGTATATTATTGTGAAAGGGATCGTCGCCAGTCTGGATGATATTGCTTTTATGCAGAATTTCTTTTCAAACTGTGTCACCACTGCCTCTGATGGAATTTCCAGGGGAATGTCTGACAAGTGAAGTTCTCCTGTTTGTTTCTTAACTTTCCTTAAAATGGGTGTTGGTTCTTTTACCATGACTTTTTCTTTCCCTATGTCGATCTCTCCATAAGGTAGTATTGATTTTTTCCCTCTGGGTCTGATGATGTATCCTTTATGTCCATTAGGGTTAAATGAGTAGAATAGTTTTATGTAGTCCGAATTTAGTACTTTCATTGCAATCATTACCGATGATGCTCCCGGTACTTTATCCCAGGGTATGTGTGACATGTCCAGCTCTTGTGTTCCTTCTTTGTATGAACACTCAAGGAAACTCCCTTCACGTGTTTCAGTTCTCCTAATCTTGAATAATTCTCCTAGTTTTTTAAGTTCCTTTCTAGCTACCGCCATGTTTTCTCGTGTTTCACGTGCTTCAAGTTCACATTGTTGGTCAATCTATTGTACCTGTATTTCTTGTAATTTAGCTTAGTTTATGTTGAACGTGATTCTTCTACTGCATATCTTGTTCTGGCATCATAGTTTCTATTTCAGAATCGGGTTTGCTTTGTAAGTGCCATTGACAAAAATAAAGACTTTACTTCTCAAGACGGAGAATCACAATCAGAAATTACGAGTGGCTCTCTCGGAGTAACCCTATTACTTAGCAGTCTTCCCCCTGGTGAATACCTACTTTTCATTTACAAGTTTGAAATTTATCATTCGTCCTGCATTGTAATCACACCCTCTATCTCATTTCCAGTTGGATATCGCTGTGAACCGATCCAATCAAATTTAGCGGACAATGTCCCTCTCGCTGTCTGTTAACGTGGGTACGGATAAAAACGCACCTCGTTCACCCCGCGTGCTTCCCTCTGATCTTAGGACTAAACTCACATTAGGTGTGATACGGCAAGCCTTTGTCAAATGATGCGAATGGTCGCCTTCGCCAACTCAAGTTTCCTTTCTCTGGCGGATCACGGTAGCATTGCATACGAGTTTAGCACTAGCCTGCGGAAATCTTTGAACATCAAACACACGGGTCCAGTAATATTTCCAAGAGAGTAGATTATAGCTTATACATGACTTTATAGCTGGGGCTTAGCAAACGTGACATGCATACTTACGTCATCACTAAAATTATGAACTTTAAATTTATTTAAATTAATCTCATTGTAGTATTTTCCGGTTGAAATTAAATTATTGTTGATTTGTTTTCTTTAGATAAGTGTTGAAATACTACAGTATCTACACAAACTCTCACAATGGTGTTTTTTGATAAGTTGCAATATAATTGAAAAAAAATTAAATCTCATTTCCTTCATTTTAAAAACCAACCTTTTAATTCGTGATCGGTGGCAGAATGATTGGTCCCTTTGTGTTTTTGACAATGAATGGACGAACTGACACTTCCGGTTCTGGTATCTGATTCTCAGGCAACGGTTCCGTTGAAGTCGCCATTAGTTTCAGTTAATTTGTTTTCTACGGCTTCAGAGTACATGAATTTATATAAGAACATCTGTACTTATTATCATCACTGATTTGGTATTGCATTGTGAAAACGATTCCATCTCTCTGGGATCTGTCAAAACACAGGAAATTCCTGATCAAAGACAGGCTTGCCGAAGGGTTGATAAAATCAAACGTCTAGATGACTTGCTGTACTTGCCCATTTGTTTGAGCACAGAGAACAGTCTTGCTAACGATACATGCGGGGTTTTATGTGTACCTTTTGTTTATATACCGATGCTTTTATACGCCGTGTCGAATTTTTCCATGATAAAGTAAATCTGCCAAAAAAACATTTTTATTTATTAAAAAGACTGTTTCCTGATGGAACTCACTTAAAAAGTTATATAAAAAGCGTAACCATGCAACCATCAAACTCAATTCTGCAAAGACCTACATTATTTTGCAAGGGAACTGTGATGGAGAACAATATATTATATTTTTGTAAAGATAACTTTGTAAAGCTTTTCGCGTTATACGCAGTCCACAAACAAAACTTTATAAAGCCTTTAACTATTTCTTGATCGAACTTTGTGGAGAATACAATTATGAAATTGCTTCCTAGGGAACTCAGTAAAACATTCACACTAACTAGTACCCACGTAGTCACCCAACCCAACTCTGGAAAAATGTTCTACACTTTCTGAGGGAAAACATTTTCGATTTTTTTCTATGAGGTAATTCTGTAAATTTAAATCACGCAAAGTAGGTCATCACAATAACTATAAAACCTTTCTATTTTGATGAGGGAATAGTTCGTTGATTTGGTTGAATATATTTGATAGGGTTGATTGGGTTGACTGGGTTTTTACGTTACCTTGAACACTTGATTGGATTGATCATATCGAGGAAGTGGGAGGCGATTCTGGCTGACTGGGGCAGGAATCGACCTCGTGACTCTGATGAGCCCGATGCTCTACAATTTGAACTAGCGTGGCTCCTAGGGGAATACTAATGAAGAACATATTCTCACATTATTCCTTGAGGGAAATCAGTAATACCTCCAGGTCAAACAACAACCATTTACTAGATTTACTATGGCAATAGCAATGAAGATCAGTTTCTAGAACTGGTAAAAATCATATGTGTATCAGTAATGATGTAGTCAAATCGAGTCATCAAAATAAATTCTGCCCCCCCCCCCGGTCCAAAAATACTACAAATTTATAGAGGAAACAGTACTAGAAAACTTGATGTCAGCTTGTTTCCTGATGACAATGTGTGTAAACCTTGTGTTGAGGTTATAGTCATGATGTGTGTAAAACTTGTGTTGAGGTTATAGTCATGATGTGTGTAAATCTTGTGTTGAGGTTATAGTCATGATGTGTGTAAACCTTGTGTTGAGGTTATAGTCATGATGTGTGTAAACCTTGTGTTGAGGTTATAGTCATGATGTGTGTAAACCTTGTGTTGAGGTTATAGTCATGATGTGTGTAAACCTTGTGTTGAGGTTATAGTCATGATGTGTGTAAACCTTGTGTTGAGGTTATAGTCATGATGTGATCATAATCAACTCTTTAAAAAAAAGAACAAAAAAAAACAGCAACTATATTTACTCAGGGAACACGTAACTGAGAACAGTGTATCAAATTATTCCCACTCGGTGAATTCAAAAACATTCCCACTCAATGAATTCAAAAACATTCCCACTCAATGAATTCAAAAACATTCCCAAGTAGCTCACTGAAAATTAATATCAAACAGTAATTATTACATTCATTTATCCAAAGCTGATAATCTTACGACTGGACCTGAGGAGAAAGAAACGAAGAACAGTTTTTAAAGATAATAATTATGCGTCGCATGAACTACACTCAGTTTTGCAACAGATCCAACAGAACTACACTATGGAACAGTGATAGAAAACGATATATAAAACTGTGTACTAAAGGAACTCGGCGAAAGCCTCGTGTAGAAAAAATACTTATGTGGACCACACATTCAGTTCTTCAAGGGATTCAAAATGGAGAACATTAAATCAAAATTTTCCATGAGGAACCCTAACAAAAAGCTTTCAGAACGTTATTTATTTCTTGAGGGTGCTTTCATAAAGAACGTGACATTGTTTCCTGAGTAATGGTTTTGGTTTGGTTAAGGTTATTTGATTCGTCTCGATCCAAGTATATTTTAAGCACCTGGCTGTACGGTCTAATCCAAGCATATTCTCCTTGCCTGCCTGTACGGTTTGATCCAAGCGTAGCTTAAGTGCCTGGCTGTACCGTCAAATCCAAGCATATTCTCAGTGCCTGGCTGAACTGTCTGATCCAAGCATATTTTCAATGCCTGGCTGTACAGTTTGATCCAAGCATAGTTTAAGTGCCTGGCTGTACCGTCTGATCCAAGCATATTCTCAGTGCCTGGCTGTACTGTCTGATCCAATCATAATCTCAGGAACTGCATGTACGGTTTGATCCAAGCATAGTTTAAGTGCCTGGCTGTTCAGTCTGATCCAAGCATATTCTCAGTTTCTAGCTGTACTGTTTGATCCAAGCATATTCTCAGTGCCTGGATTTACAGTTTGATCCATGCATACTTTAAGTGCCTGGCTGTACAGTCTGATCCAAGCTTATTCTCAGCGCCTGGCTATACGGTATGTTCCAAGCATATTCACAGTGTCAGGATGTACGGCCTGATCCAAGCATATTCTCAGTGCCTGGTCGTACACTTTGATCCAAGCATAGTTTAAGTGCCTGAATGTACAGTCTGATCCACGCTTATTCTCATTGTCTGTCTGTACAGAATGTTCTGAATACAGTGTATATGGTTACAATAGAAACATCGCTATCTAGCAGAAGCTGATCATGTGTATCGTGGCTGGAATATTCAAATGGGCCTCCTCCTCTTCTGTTATTACAACCGTCGCTTTCTACGTAATCGTCGGCATCATCTTATCGTATTCGCTTTCAATCATCGAGATACTCTTTGTAATTATTATCACCTTTGTCATCGTCATTGCAATCGTGATCATATAATCTGGTTTTCGTCGAAGGTGTAATCGTTATAATTGCTACTATCATTATTGTTGTAGTCATCTTGGTCAAACTTTTACTTATTTCCTTTCCATTTTGAAACAAAGAACGATTCACGTATCGATAAAACAACAATAATATTCACGAATCAATACAGTTGCCCAAACCATGACACCAGAATGTGTTTCAGACATAAACGGAGAGCCATGACAGACACAGTTATTTAAACAATTTTTCTGCTATCTAATATGATCATAAACATATCCATAAAACACGAGGGTATTGATTTAATTATAAGCAAATGTATTATATCACTGTTATAACGTCCTACATAGTTCCTATGTAACAGTAGTAAAGTAATAACTAGACCACTGACTTGGGGATCTGTCTTGCCTCAATTTTGAATTGTCGGACGTAAATTTAAACACCATACCCAGATAATTGTATTCCAGATATAACACATTTACATTCAATTTGACACTTTTTATTCTTTGACATACGGCCTTCTTGCGATAGGAAATACGAGTTTTCCATTGAAAGATGGAATCTTAGGTGACTCAGTGGTTAATGGGCCTGACTCGTCGTTCAGAGGTCTCGTGTTCCAATCCATCCCTTGGATCAGTCTAGTGCATGCTATTCAGTCATGGATGTCGATGAGATGTTGTGTATTGCACGCTATTCAATCATGGATGTCGATCAGATGTTGTGTATTGCATTGTTAACAAGCAATGTTGTGTATTGCGTACTATTCAATCATTGAGTGATGTAGATCAAATGTTGTGTGCTGCATGTTATTCAGTCATGGATGTAGATCGAATATCGTGTATTTGCGTGCTATACAGTCACTGAGTGATGTAGATCAAATGTTGTGTATTGCATGCTATACAGTCATTGAGTGATGTAGATCAAATGTTGTGTAATGCATGCTATTCAGTCATTGAGTGATGTAGATCAAATGTTGTGTAATGCATGCTATTCAGTCATTGAGTGATGTAGATCAAATGTTGTGTAATGCATGCTATTCAGTCATGGATGTCGATCAAATGTGTATTGCATGCTATTCAGTCACTGAGTGATGTAGATCCAATGTTGTGTATTGCATGCTATACAGTCATTGAGTGATGTAGATCAAATGTTGTGTGCTGCATGTTATTCAGTCATGGATGTAGATCGAATATCGTGTATTGCATGTTATACAGTCATTGAGTGATGTAGATCAAATGTTGTGTAATGCATGCTATTCAGTCATTGAGTGATGTAGATCAAATGTTGTGTGCTGCATGTTATTCAGTCATGGATGTAGATCGAATATCGTGTATTGCATGCTATACAGTCATTGAGTGATGTAGATCAAATGTTGTGTAATGCATGCTATTCAGTCATTGAGTGATGTAGATCAAATGTTGTGTAATGCATGCTATTCAGTCACTGAGTGATGTAGATCAAATGTTGTGTAATGCATGCTATTCAGTCATGGATGTCGATCAAATGTGTATTACATGCTATTCAGTCACTGAGTGATGTAGATCCAATGTTGTATAATGCATGCTATTCAGTCGTTGAGTGATGTAGATCAAATATTATTTATTGCATGCTATTCAGCCATGAATGTATATAAAATGTTGTGTATTGCATGCTATTCAGTCATTGAGTGATGTAGATCAAATGTTGTGTAATGCATGCTATTCAGTCATGGATGTCAATCAAATGGGTATTGCATGCTATTCAGTCACTGAGTGATGTAGATCAGATGTTGTGTTATGCATGCTATTCAGTCATGGATGTCGATCAAATGTGTATTGCATGCTATTCAGTCACTGAGTGATGTAGATCAGATGTTGTGTTATGCATGCTATTCAGTCATGGATGTCGATCAGATGTGTATTGCATGCTATTCAGTTTTGCGATTTCACCTAGTAACGAAGTCCAAAAGGATGTAATTGTCAAACCAAACAAGTTTTGTAAATCCTTTTACATGCTAATAATTAAATTGAAGTCATTTCGTTAAGTCATTTTATATAGTACTAATTGAATCTGTCATTTTCTATTGTACTAATTGAGTCGAAATCATTTTGATAAGTCATTTTATATAGTACTAATTTAATCGAAGTCATTTATTATTGTACTAATTGAGTCGACGGCTTAATAAAATTGTTTCACATTGCAAACAATTTCATACAGCATTATTTAGTGATATGGATTAAACAAAAACACACATGCACACAAATAACAAACTAAAATCGGAAAATGCAGTTTTCTCATGTCATTAATAGTGGTACCTTTCTATTATTAAACAAAAGCACACAGCAAAAAAACCCCAAAAAACAATAACAAACGAAAATCGGACAATGCAGTCTTCTGACGTCATTAATAGCGATACATTTCTATTATGAAACCACCACCACCACCTCACACACAAAAATAACAAACGAAAATCTGAAAATGCAGTTTTATTAGTGGTACCTTTCTACTGTAATGTGTTTTAAAACGATTTACAAATTTTGCAAATAATTTGATGTCTTTGGTATGTTCAGGCGAATTGTATAGGCCATGCATCATGTCATTGGCATGATCTGTCAGATAGTATGAACCATGCATCGTATCATTGGCATGATCTGTCGAATAGCATGGACCATGTATCATTAAATCTTGATGACAGACCATCAGTACAGTAAATGAATGCTCAGACTGCTCATTATTGAAGTTTCTTCGCTTTGTCATTGTAAACAAGCAGTGTTGTGTAAATTTGCAATTGCGTATTTATGAAAGTATTTAAGATTAAATTATGACTTAACTCCAAATCAACTAAAATCTTTATCGCGACAGTAAGGTTTATGCGTTGCAAAAGCTCCAGATCGATGACTTTGATGTAATTCTTAGCTTTTGGTTGCTTTGTTTTGGAGGCTTTTTGGACGGTGACCCTGAGTTATATCTTAAAGAGTGTTTCTTTTTCTCGAATGTCACTGTTTTGCAGTGTAAGTGGTGGTGTATATGGGTTGATAAGCTTATGATTTTTGGCCTGTAGTCAACATTACATGGTCAAAGGAAAAGACAGCATTGATAGGAACATTTCGGTTTCTCTTAGAAATTTTAAGGCTATCACATCAGTTTGTCAGCTGCTTTTTTTTTAAAACCCGCCATTTGGGGAATCATCTCCCATTATCCTGACACCAGGCAGACCAATCCTAACACTAACTCCTTAATGCTGAACGCCTAGCGAGGCAGCCTATGTGTCATTTTTAGAAGTCTTTGGTATGACTGGGCCGGGATTCGAACCCACGATCTCCAGCATCAGGGGCGGAAGCTCTAACCACTAGGCCACCGGAGCTGTGTCTGAAAGAAGACAAATAGTTTCTACACAATAATAATAGTTCTAAATGACAGACCCAGACCAAACTGTGCGGATGGAATGCACCTGGGGTAAGGACGAAGATTATTGATTTTGAGGTCAAGAGTTCAGTGTTCAAGTAACTATGATTGAAAAATGAAAAATAGTTTCTGCACACAAATTTCGGTTCTCGACCATGTACCGTCATTATACTTTGTGAATGACTTACACTTTGGGTAAGAAAGTTGGCTATTGATGTGGGGCGGGGATAGGGAAAGATTAAGGTCATTGTGACTAAAAGAAGAAGAAAAAAAACAACATAATAATTTTCGTTCCAGATCACGTATGGTGACTAAGGTGTGTGCAGGCTTGCATTTAAGGAATGAGAGAGGTCTATCGATTTGGATCAAACGGTCAAAGGTCCAGGTAATTGTAACGGAAAGAAAAATAGGTATTGGCAAAATTATTTTTAATTCTAGAGTAAGCACCTTGACCAAGCTTTGTGGATGCCTTGCATATATGGTAATAAAGAAGCTTATAGATTTGTGGGCTTCAAAGGTCCAAGTTTGCGATTCATGGTAAGTCTAAAATTAGAACACTGGTTTTATGTAAAACAAATTTTTGGTCTTTTTTAAAATATATACTGTTCGTCACAAATAGTGATGTTACGGTTTGGGAGCGTTGGACTCGTCCTGCACAGTAAATTTATTTCAAGACATTTACTTTAACCCGTGCTGCCCAAAAACAACAACAAAAACCCACAACACCTCCCCCACCCCCCAACAAGAAGAAAGAAAACAAACATCCAAAACTAACAAAACAACAAACAAAACCATCGGTATGTCGATTAGTCCGTTGCTATACAGTGGTAACACTTTCCTTACAGATTACATTCACATATTTACAAAAATTACAGGTCATGCGCTACACTAAGTGACTGGCCGTTTAATTGACGAAATAGTTTTAACCCCAGGGATACCAGCAGACGGTTTTCTCAAAGATTAAGAACTACGTCTGGTTCACTACTTCACACAGATATTATGGCATATTGCCTTTACATTAAGTTTGCTTAATACCAGGTTCGTTTCACTGGCGAGCTCGATAACTATTTCATTTGTCTGCTTATCGTTTACTATAAGATGCAAAAAATTAAGACTGTCATGTGAGATTAAAATATCAGCCAGTAATTATGTCTAATCTGATTCGTAATTTGTTGATTCGTTACAGCCAAGTCTCACATTTTTATATTATACTGACATTGAAATGCCAGGATATAATCAGATTGTATATGCGGCAAAGATCTGTATTCCCCCACCTACAGCCTAGCTGATGCAGACTAGGTCTGGTGAACTCTTCTGCATGTTGTTTAGCAACTGAGGCGCCTAATCGGGGCAACCCTTTTGCCCTGGGATGTGCCCGGTGATGATGTCATGGGGCAACCTGGTATGCGCCCCGTGATGATGTAATAGGGGCAACCTTTTTGTCCTGGGATGTGTCCCGTGATGATGTAATGGGACAACCTTTTTGTTCTTGGATGTGCCCCGTGATGATGTAATACAGGCAACCTTTTTACCCTGGATGCGCTGGAAAAATCTTGGCCGTTTTCAATGAGTGCTGTTTAGATGAAATATAGTTTTATTTTTCCTTTTTTATATTGCATTTCTCTTTGTTTTGTCTGCCTGTTTTTAGGGATATCTATACTTGATCGGCACTATATACCCAAAACTGTGCTGATGTGCCGTCAAACCAGGCGCATACAATGTAATTTTCCGGTGTTGGAGTTATATTAGTCACTGCGCTTATACTGGCAATCCGGTGGTTGTAAACATATTTGTTTCAAATTATCTCTTGATTTTACCGGAACTAAGTTATCTTGCCTACAGAACTCGGGCCACTGGTTTCAACATATAGTTCAGCCCTCGGAAGCCGCTATAATTTTGTTTCAAAGTCTCTCGCGTGACTCCAAAAGATAGTATGACTAGCGTAAACTTCTCAGAGTCACGCTATAGCTTGGTCGAACACGATTAAAAATAATTTTATCTCTCTATCAGATAAAGAAGAAGAAGAAGAATAAAAAGGACGGAAGGAAAGAAAGATCCGAGTTGTCCGTCTGCTTAAGTAATCATTTCAAAGTATAATTATTTCGTTTACTTAGAATTTTATTAGAACAAGTGTCATTAGCATTCATTTATAAAATCGGTAATATTGTACACAAACACCCAGATTTCTTTTTCTGTATCTAGTGTGGCAAAATGAGGTCGCTAGTTCGAAACTCGAGGAAGCATCCCATTTTTTAATATTTATTTTACTTCCTTTTTATTTCAATGTTCAATCTTTCTTTTATGATCGCGCATCCCAATTTTTTCTAATAATTAAAAAAATACTTTCTTGTATCACTCCCGTCATTCTTCTTTTATCATTTTTATGTTGAAACATCAGTATTTTATATATAAAAAATACTTTTTATTTTCCCGTCTTATTATTTTCCCGTCAATTAAGTTAATATTACTATGTTGTCCGTGTCGTGAAGCATTAATTGTAGTACTTCTGTGTAAGATTTCTTATATTGGCTTAAACGAAACTCTTTCTTTCTCATCATTCATCTCTTATCATAATGAAGAAGTTGTGAAATTGCAACTTAAGAAATTTCATCGCGCACACATCCAAAGTGAAATAAAAACGGTTTATCGTACTTCATGATCCTTAATTTGAAAACGCCCCACTAACAAGTTCTCATCGATCATATAGGCACAGGCCTCGACCACAGGCACTTATATCAATTGCTATTAATATTTTTGATATGTATATTGTATTCAGAGAGACATAGTAAGCAACTCTCACCAATAAAGAATCTGAGCGTTTAGTTCTTTTAATTTCAATTAAAAAATCCAATGACATCTGGGGCATAAATCACACACACACACAAATCACACACACACACACACACACATATATATATATATGAGAGAGAGAGAGAGATGCATGTGTCCTCGGCCTTTTGCAAGAGTTGTTCTGACCCCGCATCCTCAGTTGCATGTTTGTTTCTGTGTTATGAAGTGAAAGGTTCTATTGTAATACAAATCCGACATAAATTCCATGCATCTCCCAACATTTACATTTTACTCATTTATAAACATTTACAGAACAAATCATTGTTATAGGCTTAAATCAATTATTGCTTGACACCAAACTTACCAGCGATTGTCCAATGGTTCTTTGGAATATACAATAACACACCAATGGCGTGTAATATTTTGGTAGGACCTAGTTATGGCAAACTATTGAGGATTCGTTCAATTTTGTTATCTTTTTTCTGTTCTATTTCTCTATTGTTCTCTGGTATATATCCTGAATGGCGGATTATTCGTTCAATTGTGAATATTATTATAAAATCGAATGATTATTACTAAAATCAAGCAAATTGCCATACTTGTATGTACCATATGACAGGTGGTGTATGTATGTGGGAGTGAGTGGGGTGGGTGTGGTTGTGTGTGTTTGATTTAGAGCTTACTTATTTAATATAGTTTATTTCAATTTGTAAAACCTAACGATCATAGAAAATCACTTTTTTTATAAATATTCTCATTAGGTATAAATATTAATTTTCATCATCATTCATTTTTCTGAAAATGGTGTTGCATCAACTAATTTGATGAAATAAGTTTGTCCATAGGACAAAAGAAGAGGACAAGAAATGATCAGCTTGTATATTCTGTTTGCACAGCAGATATATCTGTTTGCTGCAATGAAATTTTCTTAGGATTACAAGGTTCAATGTTTACATTGCAAACGTTTATCCATAGCTAAACAAAGATGTTACAACTTCTTTTATAGGATGTTTCTTGTAAATTGTATTTTTATAGTTTAAAGATTTATTACTGTAATCGAAAATATTGCTTTTCCAGAATTATTCAAGTGACTTTTAAGCTTTTGATCAATAGCAAATATTAGGGTAGTTATCAACATTGTACTTTCCAGTAAATGACTAAACCCGATTTTATATAACAAAATAGTTCCAAATCTTTTATATTAGCAACATATGTTAGAACACATATAACCAAAGGATGGATCCCATGCTTTGCTCTCACACATTTATTAACTACTGTTGGATAAAATCCAAGAAAAAACGTTTAGAACATTTAACTGATTTTTGGGGGTGGTGGGGTGGTGGTGGTGGTGGTGTCACAGTTGTCATACAGGTTTGCTATTTGTTATGATTATTTGATATTCGTATCAAGCTTTTAATGCGTTTAAAAAGATAAACCCTGATGTTATGAAGAAAATGCGGTGTTAAATATCTGATCAGTATTGCAGTTTCTTCCGTTATGTTGGCACCCCATGACTCCGTTCCAGCACATGCTGGTAAAGAGTTGGAGGTGTCGCTCTGTTTTTCATTTCTTAAAGGTCATGGTTCGCGGTTATGAATACCTGTTCTCCCAATTATAGATTTGTGTGTAAGTGTAAACGTTTGTCATTTTCTTTTTTCTTTTTTTTTTTTCTTTGTTTTTTTTTTTTTTGCTTTTCACCCTGCCTGTGTATTTTCCGAATTCGGTGAGGGTTGTATTGTAACAAATATATAGGGTTCGACAGTTCTGGTTGTATTGTGTAGTGTATATTTAGTCTAATGACGGTTTAGTGGTCCATATTTTATCGTTTCTAGTTTGCGTTATGTTGATTACGTATTGAACTATGTCATTGTATAATTTTTTATCATCTATGTTATCAATGTATAGTAGTAATTGGTGGCTTGGAAAGTTCCTGTTTGGCGTTTGATTTTACTCTCTGTTGTACTGTATACTTGCAGTAGAGGAGGAGATGAATTTTGGTGTCATTTGATTTCCTGCATAATACGCATGGCGGTATAGATGGAATCAGTCCACGAAAGAAAGCTTTTTCCTCCGTCCACCATGCGTCATGCAAATATAGGAATAGTTTTGGTTGGGTTTTGTTTGATTTGATTTCCTCCATTTCTCACATATTGGTTTCCAGTTTATGTTAGGGTGTAAGTATTCAATGTGTGCTTTGTGTTCTTTGTTGTATTAGTTGTGTAGATATTGGCATATTTTTTCCTCTTCTAGGTTCCATAAATTCTTTGTACGATCTGTATTCCATGACTGTGTTTGTGATTTTGTATACACAACTTACTATACAGTAACATATGGTACGAATTCTACGTCATTTGATTTCGAAATGTACCACATTAGGAAAATGAGAAAATCGTATACAAATTCATCTGGAATAATAAGGTAGACAAACTTAGCAAATACACGCTACAGAAAGATAGCAATGGGGGGGGGGACTCAACATCCCAATCCTCCATTTAAGACAGAAAGCGAATCACATAAACAGAATAAGGAAACTACAATACCTCGATGAAAGACCATGGAAACACACACACACACACACACACACACACACACACATGGCTATCTCTTCAGCAATCTCCCAAATATCTACAAAAGCATCAGACTGGTTTAAAAGACTTAAACCTCCCAACAACTATTACACAGATCTTCAGAATTTCTAGTCATAAAGTACTCTGAACCAACCAGACAGACTTTGTTCCAGTGTATATACTTCTATTCCGAGATTATATTGGTACCGTTGCTCGATAGCTGTGGTTTCCATGGTAACGGATGTTGTGGCACATACAAATATAAAACAGACATGTTTATCTTTACCTTGCCGAAATTCAGAATTAAAGCTAACGTGTGCGCACGGTCCATTCCGTAGAAGAACAGATGACTGCGTGTAACTTGTATTTATTCAACAAGTGTTTTTCGTGTTGGCGCCAGCACCTGGTAGAAAAGCTCGTATCAGATGAACAGTAGAGCTTTGTTTATTATATTATTTATAATTTGACTCAAAGCCAGTTATTCGATATACTTTTTCAATTAATCACGAAGCTACTTTCTTTACAGAAATGCCAAAATAGGAAATACGAAGCTACATTGTTGTCACACAGTAAAGATATGCGGGCCGAATTTTTACACGTGATCTTTGCTAGATACACATATGATTACATTATGACAAAACTCGTATCTGTGTCCTGTTAGGTAAAAATATTGTTTCCTCCCCAGATCATATTTTTAACTCGGATTGTGATGCGGGTTCTTTGCAGCGCCTAACAGTGGTGACCTTACCACCAGAATCCAGAAAGATCATTTAGCTTGGCTTCTTTAATTTTCAGGTAAACCTTGTGTTGTTGTCTAAACATAGTACAATTTTCATCCAGTAACTTGCGGTTTTGATAACTAGTCTCTTTCCCTAAGTCGTAACATGCAGTGTGTAGAGAGGATGGTCTAATTTCAATTAGGTCTACAACAGTTTTATAGGTAGACCAAGTTTTAGGTTGGGTACAAATCATCTTATGGCGATGCCTTTACTGTGAGAGCGCGTTGTTTCTTTACTTAGCCACCCTTCAAGTTTATTATCCGGTGGCTGTGTACAGTTTTATGTCCCATCACGGTATCGAAACTGTGCACCGGGATAATATTTTTCCAGCAATATGTGCACATACAAGTTATCTGTGTCCGGTTGCTTTATTTCAGTGAATTTGTTTGCGAAGTTTCGTCTTTTCTCTTATAATCAAAGGATACCAGACGCATATACTATGATACTGTGGTCGTGGCCACCGCGCTATGCTTTATTAACACACTGACGAAACCACTGGAAAATGCATAACTTTGCATAAAAGCTATATCATCTTCCCCGACTTTTTATGTTCCTTGTCTGATTCCTCCCTTTTCTTTTCCTTGTATCAAGCGTGCTCAGTGATCAAACTATTTATCCTTCAGTTTATCGGGAGGGCCAGAAGATAACGGCATGAAAATATCTCCATTTTTTTATTCAAGAGAATGCAGCTTTGAAATATTAGGCAACACAAAGCAATATTCTATTTAGAAATGGAAAAAGTTCTATAATAACTGTGTTCATGCAAATCCGGACATGAAACTTTAATTGCTTGTAATGTCTAGGGCAATGATAATGTGAATGAGCATAAGGGTGAGTGGGTGTGGTATAGCCAAATATTGAATATAGAACGTAATAAGTGAAATGTTGTAATTTATTCAATTTAAATGTTCACGGACAATCTAGTTTGCAAAAAATATACTTATGTGAGCTATACGATCCAATACGTAACAGACCATGGCATTGATATAGCATTGAGCTATTGCATTGGTATTATCTTGATGAATGAGGCACGATGCAACCAGCATTACATGTTTTATATACACGTGGCAAACATCAAGATGTCATAATGAGGGATGTTGTATTGGTCTTCTAGCAATCAGCCCGGTCCCTTTACTGAGTCATATTACACACATACCTGTAATCCGATGGCATAACATTTTCCATATTGTAAGTACGGTTGTGATCGGTACAGATAATAAGGAAGAAAATTCCGAAACTTTCCTGAAATGCATATTGTGAAACGACTTATCTGCTTGCTCGCATTTTTACTTCTTTTCCTCATTTCGTTCACCACATTTTTCACCATATTCTTTCTCTGAATATTAATCCCCCATAGTTTAAATCTTCATATATCCTTGTTCTTAATACCCGTCAAAAGATAACGGAAAGTACTTGCCATTAGCTACTTACCCTAGATATACCTTATATGTATGCGTAAATGGGATGTATTTTGACTACTTACCCTACAAATACCTTATATGTATGCGTAAATAGGATGTATTTTGACTACTTACCCTGCAAATACCTTATATGTATGCGTAAATGGGATGTATTTTGACTACTTACGCTGCAAATACCTTATATGTATGCATAAATAGGATGTATTTTGACTACTTACCCTGCAAATACCTTATATTTATGCGTAAATGGGATGTATTTTGACTACTTACCCTGCAAATACCTTATATTTATGCATAAATGGGATGTATTTTGACTACTTACCCAACAAATACCTTATATGTATGCGTAAATGGGATGTATTTTGACTACTTACCCTGCAAATACCTTATATGTATGCGTAAATGGGATGTATTTTGACTACTTACCCTGCAAATACCTTATATGTATGCATAAATAGGATGTATTTTGACTACTTACCCTGCAAATACCTTATATTTATGCGTAAATGGGATGTATTTTGACTACTTACCCTGCAAATACCTTATATGTATGCGTAAATGGGATGTATTTTGACTACTTACCCTGCAAATACCTTATATGTATGCGTAAATGGGCTGTATTTGACTACTTACCCTCGATATACCTTATATGTATGCATAAATGGGATGTATTTTGACTATTTACCTTACATATACTTTATACGTATGCATAAATGGGATGTATTTTAAATTTGCTTATAAATATGAGAGCGATTGCATATATGGCTTGTGTTTCCACAAGTGTGAGAGAAGGCACTTATCGCAACAAAAAAAAAGAGTGTGATTCCAGTTAAGAAAATGACAGCTTTCAACAAAATCAAGCTGATCGGGTAAGATATACAAGCCTTTACATACTTTGGAAGAAGGTACTTCCTTCAGTTCTGTTGGATGTTGCGACTGTCATTAATCGTTAATGTTAAACTGCGTATAAAGCAACAAGTTTAGTTGCGGTGAATATAACATGCGAACATGTATATATCCGTATGCTTTTCTATTGTGGATTCTAAAGTGTGTCGAAAGGCCCTGTATAGGGAAAGAGAAAACAGTTGTTTGGACAAGTAGTAATGCACATATTGGTGATGATTTAGTGACATTTTTCTGTATGTGTGATAAATAGTAGTTATTTATGTTCTGTCGTTGTGTATGACATTTGAGCACTGGTTACATTAATCTTTATCGTTGTACAGTGTAGACATTTCAAAGACATGGGGTGCTTTAGAAAGCAGAAAACAAGGGGGCAGCTGAATGTGGACGGTGGTTACATAAAAGGGAAATATTAGACCAAAGTCTTACGTTTTGTACATGTACATTGAAGCCATTAAGGAATACCAAGAAAATGGTCAGAGATTTAAACTCAAGATTGATTAATAAGTATAGAAAACTAAATTTCCAGTTGTGGTTGAATATATAGGTAGAGCATGTACAGTAGGTACAGCATGTACAGAATAACATGTGAGCAGAGAATATGAATTTATTCCAAACTGTTCATTTTTGGGGATTATCATAATATCTGGGACAAAAGCCTGTGTCATTATTATTATTATTATTATTATTATTATAACATTTGTGTTATTGTATTCATCATAAAAGGCTGCTTAAGGCAAATACAGACATTACCACGTATTTTTTAAGAACTATTGTCATGGTTGTTTATCACAGACTGGAATACATTTTAGTTGCCAACATATACAAAATCCACCTCTCCATGCCACTAAATGGATTATCAACAGCTCTCAGTGGCATGTCATTTGCACTATGCACGTTCTCATATTTTTATACCCGGCATCAAATCTGTGGACAAAACTTTATGGAATTTATTGTATAATAGGTTATTATTCTTTCACACACTCACGGCTAAATCTTGCAGTATACACAGTTCTAAGAAATTGGACATCACAATTACCGTAATTATTAGGCATATCTTCAAAGAGTACCATCTCCCACCCACCTATTCTGAATTGTGCGTTATAAATAGCCCTTAAAGACAGACTGGACTTTAATGGGAGTTCTATTAGGTTTAGCTTAAAATTACGTGTTATCGAGGGAAATTATTCTTTAATGGAGTATAATTGGTTGCATGACCCTGGAATCTACATGACCGGTTGATTGATATGTGAAACTGACACTTGATTAATTACACACGGTGTTAATTATATGTATAGTGAATTTAATTAGCTCGCGACTCCGAGTACATTGAGATGGACTGGTAAGTTCTTGGCTAATGCATACACTAGATTACAATAATCTTTATTATATTTGTGGGTAGGATAGAACCAACACAAGGATATTAGATCTATGCCTTAGGTTTTGTTGTTTCCTAGTGTAAATTACTGCACAGCGTGTTATTTCACAGTATTACATAACACAACAGCTTGTGGGCCGCCAACGGATAAGGTCCCTATGTCAATAGTCTTAAGGTGTGCAACAATCAGGAGCCCTAATTTGTTTGACGTTTGACGTGCACTGTAATGACGTTACGCACATTCATTACCTGTCAGATATGACTATTTAATTACAAAATATGCAACTTGTTCGAAAACAACCGAGCGACGTTTTGTATATAGCCCAAATATGCAAACTGTTGACTACATCGGAAACATGTTTTCGTTTTCATTAAAACGTTTCACTTATTTTATTTTTTAATAACTGATTTTCAAATCTTGCCGGAATCGCCACAAAATTGCAATTATGTGGTATAAAAATTAATACAATCTCAACAAATACTTGCAAACCTTGTGTACAATAGTAATAGCGTGATGCAAAATAAAGAATCAGTCGTATTTATGCCCATTATAAGCTTGAACAGTTAAAGAATAATTTAAAAATGTTTATATTCTATACACGTGTCTCTAGGTGCCGTTTATACAAAGCCGTATAACATGTAATGCACGATTTAACAGGACTCGTTTTAGCCCAGCAAGTTTTGAACAGCGGAAGTTTGATAATTGTTCTTTTAATTGTCCGTAAAAAGTGAATTAAATTTAATGCGAACATGAATAATACTGTAAGAATATGGTCGGGATTCCAGGAGTGGCAGCCAAGATCTGACATTGTGAGAGATTACCCGGGGACAGGGGTATGTGGTCGAGGGTGGTAGTGGATAGGCTAGACTGCCGGTGAGATTGTGCCTTGAATACCTCTGTTGCTGCAGCTGAGTTGTCTATCTCTTGTAATTCTGCACACATATCTCTCTCTCTGATGATTATCCATTTATGTTGTATTGTTTGGTGGCATCTCCGCATAAAAATGGCTATGTATAGAAAACAAAAAGGTTTAGTTCCAAAAATGTATCTCTCTAAGAAATGTGAGGATTCGGTAAATTGTATATACAGTAGATTTTTAGCTGATGATAAAAATCAATAGTTTTCTTTTTAAATTCTATTTTCGTCATGTTGAGACTGAGCGCATTAATTCATCTCGGCGGCTACTTTAATCCTTCCGTTTTGATATTTAATGCTTTTGCTATTCTCGGTATCTTTCGGCTCATTTTTTACATACTGCTCACAACCTGATCTCTCTCTCTCTCTCTCTCTCTCTCTCTCTCTCTCTCTTGTGTTTTGAACCTTCGGCTTATTTATTTATTGTTTAATGTACGTGCAAATATATTAAAATACGTGAAACACAGAATATCTCAATATCTTCGCCAAAAAATGTGACTTTAATATCAGACAGACATGTTTGTGAAGAGGATTATGTTACACCAAGACATGCTCATGACGAGGACCATGCTACACCAAGACATGCTCATGACGAGGACTATGTTACACCAAGACATACTTATGACGAGGACCATGTTACACCAAGACATGCTCATGTCGAGGACCATGTTACACCAAGACATGCTCATGAAGAGGATCATGTTACACAAAGACATGCTCATGAAGAGGACCATGTTACACCAAGACATGCTCACAACGAGGATCATGTTACACCAAGACATGCTCATGACGAGGACCATGTTACACCAATACATGCTCATAAAGAGGACCATGTTACACCAAGACATGCTCATGACGAGGACCATGTTACACCAATACATGCTCATAAAGAGGACCATGTTACACCAAGACATGCTAATGATGAGAACCGCATTGCAATAAGATGATCTAATCACTCATGCTGGTGATAGACCAGAAGACTTATGAGACGATCTGTTCTCCGTCGTCCGTCTGTCCGTTATGATGTCTACTTGATCCTAGATGAAAATGGTGCCGATCTGATGTCCAATTCGGCTGACATGGCGGTCATCTTGTTATTGCTACTCCTCCTGATTGGGTAGTCAAGTGAATTGGGGGTTTTCAGTAAAAGACTTCTTGTGATATCTCTCACTTCTTGTCGTGAATTATGCATAAGGCTAGGACGAGAGAGAGCACCATTGCTGAAGGCCTGCAGAGTTATGGGTGGGGTGGAGTGTTTCTTCTCAAGCCGACCACTCTTTTGACATTTTGATCCTGTTTTGCCAGAAGATACCTAGAATCTTCCTCAGACACGTGTTTTGAAAGTTTTCATGCTTTTGTGTTAATGTTGATGTTAGTTTCCATCATTTTGATTGGTTAAGTAACACTCATGTGACATTATTTTGGTAAACTCTCAGCTTCCTCTTGAGTCCAAGTTGTTTGGAGTTCCATATGTGTTTCAGCAGACACAAAGTTTGATTTGTTTTGCGAATTCTGAATACAGCTTCTCTCTCTGAGTCTCTGTCTTCGGACATGTACTTCAAAGGTAGTATATTCCTTTTACCTCCGCTATTGCTTCTTTATTCACAGTGATAGGATCGTTGGCTTTTTGGTTTATCCTCATTAATTTATTTGGTTATATTGTGGTTTTTTTTCTTCTTTCTCTGCTGTTCACTTTCAGGCCTATCATTATGGCTGTCTCTCTCAATTAACTGTCTTTTCTTGCACCCCCTTTTTGTGTGTGTATATATATATATATATATATATATATATATATATATATATATATATATATATATATATATATATATATATCCGACTTGAATAAAAGACCAGTGTCATGAGCACAAGATAGGTCTTCCAGGGATGTAATGAATGTGCACCTAATCCCTCCTTTTGCCATTCACAGTTGTCTCTTTCATGTCAGTCAATGGCTAGGTTGAGCAAGACAGACACATGTCCAGCTGGTCCTACATGAAAATCGTGCGTATCTGACACCTATTATGGCCGCCATAGTGGCTATCTTCAGCATCTCATTACCGTCGATTGATATTGTATCACTTGTACATTCTTGTATATGATGCAGTTAAAAGGAATGAAAATGAACCTTTACAAACAAGAAATTCTTAATTTGTTTTGGAGAGAATAAACAATAATAAGTCAGAACAGTTGGATTTCACTTCAGCCCACATAACGTGACATGACTTCTCTCGAAATTTTACCAAGCTTATATGTACATTTGGCACGTGCCCTGTTATATTCTTTTATATAAGTTTGCCAACGGTACCGAGAAACTGAAAAAGGAAATTCGTTAATATGCAGTATACAGCCGAAATGTGGTATACAATCTATCATTAAATCCTCTGGCGCCTCGTCTGTTATGTACTGTGCCTTCGCTCACTCACAAGGGAATTTGCGTAAAAGCATCTCTGTCCAAAGCTTGAAATCATGTACCATTTGAATTGGAGTTGGAACATGAAAGGCCTCGTTCGATTAGCTTAAATCATAAACTCAACTTCAATCATAACACCGGGGTTAAATATACGAGGGGGAATTTAAAAGTTATGAATACTATTGTGCTGTAGAACACTTCTCTTTATTAGCAACTGCTGAAGCTACCATAGTACACCTCTACAAGCGTTTTCAGTCAGATTATCCAATTATTAAATGACATTCTTTATTAACTTTATCGTTATTAGTACATTGGAAACTGCACTCAAAACCGCATGGAGGCTTTTAAATCGCCGTGCCGTTAGTGAATCTTTCATAACTGGATTCGGAATAAAATCATTTTGAATCTAAAATGGGGAGGATGTACAACGTTTTGGATGCTATGCTCGTTCAGAAAACCCTTTTAACCTTCGGATTTTTTCGCTGGTACGTTGTCATTCGAATAGTTCGATAGCTTGGACATCGGTGCGAGGACGGGTGGTTCGGTAGTGTTTTGCAACTCTTGGAACCACTCTGGAAGCATAAAAACATGTAACTGACACTAGCATAGCCAGGCTCATGTACACGGATGACCAGGCTTTTTGTATATAAAAAAATAATGTGTTTGGAACTCTACTGACAGTCTGACTTGTCATGCGATTTGTGGTCCCTGCTCCTTTTCTTCAATAAAAAAATTTACACGTTTTCTTGAGTCAAGTTAAAAATGTAAATCCATGTTTCGTTACCTGTGACATCCTCATTCGAATGTCTTTGGTCACTGTTTTCATATTTGGCTAATAGCTGTTAAACGATTTCAAAACAATCTACTTTTTATTAGCCGTCAACAAATGCGGACTCCATCTTGTACAAACCTTTCGGGGCTTCATGTGATTCTTCAGAATATTTCAAACAGCTAACGAACTATTTATTGCCCATGATAATATAAATAGTTTCCGCTGTGAATCGAACAACTTCATCAATTGTTCCCGTCACAGCAATCCCTTCTCTCTCCCAGATCGCAGAGAGCGGCCTTCTATAACGTGGATTCGTGACCATCTTTAAAACGATGAAACCACAATCAAAATTGTAGGATATGACAGAAAATTACATCCGTAAACATTTTCCGAGTAGACCTTGATATCAGTCTGAGAGTTCATTAAGAACACCCATCAATCAGAGAGTTGCCTAAGAACACTTGTCAATCAGAGAGTTCCCTAAGAATTCGCCCAATTCCATGCGGAATAAATTCCATAATACATCAAGTACGTTCAAATTACGTGCGGGGTACGTTCCATAATACGCTGAACACGCTCAGATTACGTGCAGGATACGTTCCATAATACGCTGAGCACGCTCAGATTACGTGCGGGATACGTTCCATAATACGCTGAACACGCTCAGATTACGTGCGGGGTACGTTCCATAATACGCAGAATACGCTCAGATTACGTGCGGGGTACGTTCCATAATACGCTGAACACGCTCAGATTACGTGCGGGGTACGTTCCATAATACGCTGAACACGCTCAGATTACGTGCGGGGTACGTTCCATAATACGCTGAACACGCTCAGATTACGTGCGGGGTACGTTCCATAATACGCTTAATACGCTCAGATTACGTGCAGGATACGTTCCAAAATACACTGAACACGCTCAGATTACGTGCAGGATACGTTCCAAAATACACTGAACATGCTCAGATTACGTGCATGCTACATTCCAAAATACATTGAACACACTCAAATTACGTGCAGGATACGTTCCAAAATAGACAATTTTCTTATATAAGCGTCATACCTCGCACAAAGAAAACAAAATTACGTAACACCACAGTTTTTTTAGTTCTCCGATACGTCAATGACTCGTGCCAAGTACGTTGCTGATTTTACAATTCTATCGTTGCAACATACTGTGTATGATAGAAATTACATAAATTCCAAATTTCATAGACGTTCTGATTCGAAAGATGTAAACAAATGACTGGCACGAGCTGTTGAAGAGAGAGCCGATTGTAGAGCTTAATTTCGTGATTTCTATGAAGTTTATATCCCAGCACTGACTATATTGTAAGATTCTTTAAATTACGCTTGATGATATGCTCCAAGGATACGATAACAAGTGTGTTTTGTTTTTTTTTGTTTTGTTTTTTTTTTAAATTCAGACACGCTTTTATTCTTCCATGTCATGAAATCAACTATATCAAATATATTTTCGTTGATAAAGAATATGGGTCCTGAAATATGTTGCAGTCTGTATTAAAATTCAATCTACATTTAAAAATAGTCTCCGTAACTAAGCATTGCTTGTAAAAAAAAAACTTAGGTAACAAAATACTGCGGCTGTAATAAAATATATTTGCAAAACGTCTTAATGCATTTTGTTTTAGTTCTAGCTCACATAACCATATTAAAAAATTTAAAAAATAATTTTAAAACAATTTCTTCTTCTTCAAAATCCCATCAATCTAATTTTATATGAAGGTCATTCAGATTTATTCAAATGATGCTGATCCAGCAACTAACATGGCTGCCGTTACTAAAAATAAACAAAATTTCAAATGACATTCTCTCATAAACTGTTAGGCCTAAATTTACCAAATTGGACAGAACAATGTCTGGTTGTAATGAGATCTAAACGAAAATAAATGACGCAGTTTGCAAATCAGATGTGCTCCTTTTACTAAAATAGAAAAAGCTTTTAACAACGTCTTCTAAAACACCACGAAAAATACTGAGGTTAAACTTGACAAAAAGGATGAAATACTTCAAGATTTTTAAAATGATGCTGTTTTGCAGACAGGTTTGGCTTCCCGAAAAAGTCAAGAAACATCTACACAGTGTTATCTAAAAAGCTGCTGAACAGAATCGTGACCAAGTTTGACATACAGCTTTCAGTCAATATTAGACAACCGACGGTGATACCCTAGACGAAGGCAGAAAAACTAGAAGAACTTTGAAGCAGTTGCTTTCATAACAAATTACATCAGCAGCGTCGGAAGAACTTTCACAAAAAGCATCCCACCGACCCAGGTTCTTGTTAGAGTCAAGCAAGGTCAGCGACCTTTAATAAGGACTTCTTAGAATGGCAGCGTTATGATTATAGATATTTCTTCGCTTTGAAGAAAGAACATTTAAAGGAGATTTCAAAAAATAAATTTTAGAATACAAACTACATAAATTTCAACAGAACAGGTTATACAAAATAAGACAATAATGTACGTTAGAGATTACGATGAATGATTTACAATTTTAACGGAAGAAAATTTAAAGCAACAAAGCTGCTTGTAACACTTTTAGTCAATAATAAATTGATAATATAATTATATTTATAAGATAAGTTTATGAAATGGTTTTGGTTCTATGCAGGAATACGGGGTTTGATTCCCAGACGAGGCCGATTGGCTGCCATCTGATATCCTTAGACAACACATTTTGCTCTCATTGGCTGCTAAAATCCATGCAACATTTTTGAAAATATGTATTCACATGAAATGGGCATTATTTAAAAGGCAATCTGTATATCCGTTTGCCATTACTCACAGCTTATTTAAGATGCATACAAATAAGTTAACACATTAATAAATATAAAAATGCAACGTACTTTCTTCCTGAATCAGTTCCAGATTTAATCGCAAAGAGCTAAGACACTCCATGCAATTAAAAAATCTTGAGAAATTTGGTAGTTGAACAAGGCTGATGATTTAATCGCACACGAAGCTGTAATCTTCTGGTGATACGTCCCATGCTTAGTGACTGGGTCACCCTCAGATACCCTGGGTACAGATGGTTGCAAAGTTATGATTTCGGAGGTCTGCCTGGGTAAGAAGGCAAGAAAAGACCAAAGATTTGGTGTTGACTGCACAAATTAGCTCACCATGTAATGCTCGTTAATTTATATCAGTTATAAGTAGGGGTAACGTCCGCAAGGGCTGGCAACAATCTTATGGACAATTTTATATTTATATGAGAAAGATAAGTAAGAAACATCATCTAGTCAATGTAGCAATTATGCTCTCCAAGCATGTTATCCCCCTTCCCCCTTGCCACGTATTTTAAATACATTCAGGTGTAATCATTGTTGCCTCATTATTCCCGCTTCTCCATGGTGATCAATCTGATGGACGTGTCTGAGTTCGAAGTATTCCGAGTACTGCGATTTTGTCTTCAAGTGTAAAGAAACCTTATATAAGACGTGACACGTTGATTTATATAATGCCGATGTAACATCTTTGCTAAAAATATGAAAGTACAATGGAAGTTTTAGTAAGCTACAAGCTTTAGTCAAATCTATTGAAAACATTGTCGTTTTGAATGTTAAAAAAATAACAAATGCCTGAAAATATCTTCTCAAATAAAATATACTTTCTACAGTGATGAAATATCGCCTTTTGTCTGATCTTTGACACATGCAAGAATACTAGCAAACACGGCGTTCTTTGTTGTTTCCGATTTCTCTTGCTTAATATTAGTCACCACACCTCTGCGCAAGATTGCCATCTAGGATCACGTGACGATTAACGGAATGACCTGAGGATATTTGTTCGCTTGGATCGCAGTTTCCGCTTAAATGTGCAAGTGACACTTTTATTTATGTATTCCATTTGAATGGGTACGACATATGGATATGAGAATTAGTATGATCATTTCACTATGCTCGTCAATGTTGCTTATTTTTCTTTCTTCTTTTTTGTAGCCCCAGAATTTGTCAAACGGCTATCTGGTGAGGAAACTGTCGATGAGGGAACGACTGTGAAATTCGAGTGCAAAGTGCTTGGATTTCCCAAACCGACATTGACATGGTATAAGAACGACGAAGTAATTGAAAATGACTCCAAAATTCAGATTGAAGGCAGAGAATGTGGAAATTATTACATCACTATCAACGATGTGACGAAGCGTGATGAAGGTACATACAAATGTCGGGCGGCTAACACCGAAGGTTCGTCCACCAGTACCATATATCTAGGCGTGAAAGGTATTCCGAATATTCTATATCCACCGGATGCGCTTGATAAAAAGTTGTCTCCCTTTTCGAATGCAATTATCATGTGCCTATATAAAAAAAAGCGTTGTTGAATCTTACTAATGCATGTGTTTTAAGTCTCTGGACAAAATTACAGTGGACTGTCTCAGTACATTTATGAAGCATCATACAGTTTTGCGATATATTACATAAATATCTGGCACAGTTGAGGTAAATTGCGCGTGGAATTGCCTCTACACGCCTTGTTAAAGCTTATTTTGTTTACTTTTCCAATTCATCTTAAATGAGAATGATTTAAATTTACATGTATTTTGAAACTATGTTTACAGTAGAATCGTATTCGACGTTTCTTCTCAATACATATGAAAGAAAGATTGAGGTATTTACACCTGATCAATAATCGACGGCCTTTTTGTACGTGTTGTAAATGTGTTCTCCATGTTCCGAGAAAGATATCCAGTCACGTGGTACGGTCAATTTGAATTAATATACATACTCATGGACTTTTCTCAATGTGATGTGTTGAAAAATCTCCAGGACGTATGTATCCAATTAAAATATTAAATTAATTAGATTAAAATGTGTCTTGACAGTATTATCGGGTCCAATGTCTCGATCTATTCCATGTATGAGTATATATTGCTATTCATTATGCAATCATATCAAAGCAGATGTGCAAAGCCTCTGACTTTGCACCAGGGTTTAATTTAAGCCAGACGCCTTCTTGGATGTCATCATCATCATCATCGTCGTCGTCGTCGTCACCATCACCACCACCACCACCACCACTATCATCATCATCATCATCATCAATCCCTTAATCCAAGAGGTCGTTTTAGCACCACAGATAACTTTACAACAATTCTCTCTATCTTTCCTTGTTCTCTACCGCCCTTTGGGAATCTCCAAATCCCCTTATGTTGTCTTTCCACTTCTTTTTCTGTCTGCACCCTCGCACTGTTCCTTGCAAGATTGTTTTTGCCAGTCCATATGAGATGACCGTACTACTTGGACGTAATGCAGCTTAAATTCCAAATGTAGGATATTTTTTTTAATGAGACAAGGACTCGACTGTGTGTGTGGAATTAAATGTGTAAAAAAGTTTATTGATGTAATAATGTATCCAATTCCATTGATACCAGTAAGAGCTGGGCAGAGGTAGTCGACCCTTTAAATCTGGTAAAACAGATCGAGGTCTGTGACGCCATCCGTCCATGGGTCAGTTCGATAGCTACTTCGCATGCTTTTACAAAATAAGCATATTGCTGACCATATGACCGAAAATGCATACTTATTGAAACACCACATGAGTCTCTGTGCTGATTTCAATTTAGACATGTAGCCCATAAACTAGGCAATGAGTCTGATGTACACGATGCGAATGGAGTCCAAAATAACATGTTTTACTTCCAGCTTAATACTTTAAAAGTGGTCTGTAACCACAAACACTGACCTGTATATCTTGCAGTGAAGAAGACCTCCCCCCCCCCCATCATAAATATGCAACACCTCGCACATTCTCATTGCATACCAATACAAATCCATATATTGTAGTTACAAGTAATAATGGGAACTTGTACTCAGTTACAAGTAATAATGAGAATTTGTTCTCAGTTACAACTAATAACGGGAATTTTGTACTCATTTGCAAGTATTAATGGGAATTTATGCTCAGTTACAAGTAATAACTGAAAATTGTACTCAATTACAAGTAATAATGGGAATGTTTACTCAGGTACATGTAATAACGGTAATTTGTACTCACTGTTCTACATACATGGAGCAAAACTCATAAATTAGATATTAGTGGCTTTCGACGATTAAACAACACAAATTGTGATGGGATTTGTTTACTATTCAACGCAAATCTATATAATTACTTCAAATGCCAGTGATTTAAGAATTATCGACCACCCTCAACCAGCTACGACGAGGAGAGGAAAGGAAATAAAAAAGAAATAGGCAAAACAGTAACTTTAATTAAAATGGAAGAATGAAAAACGGTAACTTGTCGGCTGAATATTATTTACTAGTTATGTATGTATCATTTAATTATTTTCATTGGCCTGACCTAAGATTATAAACCTCTAAGCAAATAGTTTGAGACTGAGTTTTTTAATTCTCAGCCAATCAAAAATGGCGTTACAAAAGGAAAAACCTTTTTGTTGGCTAATACCATTATCTGCAGTTCAGGTTTTCAAGATCATTCGTTTTATGATATTCTGTGGAGAGCAGGAATAGCCACGCCTACTCATTAGCATAGTATATCATTTAAAATAAAGATATCACAAGGACATTTTTGCTCTTCGCCCCCTCAAGCTAATTAATGATAATTTTCAGTATATACTAAAACTTTCAGGTAGAATCTTTGGAAAATGCTAAAATTATGACTTGTTTAATTTTTATATGGCAGTCAGGTAATCACGCATGCTAGTCATGTATGATCGGCAAGCTTCAATGTGCCAGTATTTACGTAGTAGTTCGAACCATCGCAAGCAATTCTGTTATAGTTCGACTGATTTATGGTGATAGGTTAATTGGATATTTGACTAGATCTTCCTGTTTTGAATGGCTTTCTCTTATTTAAAAGGAATCAATATATTTAATAGTTCCACTGTACCCAACATTTCCCCGCAAGAATGCAATTTCTCAGTGCACATAGGACTCAGAAGGAGACAACTTATCCAAGCGCATCTGGGGCCTTAGACTGTGTGACTGCTTCATGTTGTGGTTTGATGATAGCGTCACCTACCGGATTGAGTTATGCTGAATATTTACATTGTGCGGTAATTATATGGGTTTTTTCCCCTCCCGCCAGTAAACAAATCGATCCTTTAAATAAAAACCAGATTACACCGCTCCCAATTTTTATATATTTTAAGTGTAATTTATTGTCATTACATTATCAAATGTGGACCATTTTTTACTGACTTGCAATATCAGCTGTGGGACATTGTGGTGCATTTTTTGTATTTATTGACTGATGAACAATTTTAAAAATATGTAATTGCCATAATGAAAGATTCAATTTTACTTCGGTACTCGACCAGATTTAAAAGAAGCTTGCTATTTCATTTTATTTCAAAATTGTGTTTTCCAGATTATTGTATAGATGGTCGAAGTACAATGGATTGATTTCGGTCAGAGAATATGTGTTCTTTTGATTTGGCTTTTTGCCTATTCATATTTTTTACTTCCAACTTCGACAATCACGACGGGATTTTCTTTATCAGAATTTCCAATGTGGATTTTAAAGGATCTATTTGTTAGCTGAATTTCTATATTTTACTGTTTCTATACAATTTTGAGCATGCATGTTTTGTTTAACACTGATGGGCTTTGACTTTCTTTGAAGCGCGGTTGACAATTGGAATGTTCTGCCAGTTTCCATAACATTTTACCACTTTTTTACAATAACATTTGTTTTAGAATATATATATTGTTGGAAATTCATGCTTGAATGGACAATCGTACGCATATACAATATAGTCATGTTTCTCACTTCAACGAACGGCGATTTTCTTCAAACAAGTAACGTATTGTGCAATCAAAGTAGCATAACGCTGGCTGTTGAGTAAGTCACATGTTCAGTTTGTTTCCGATATAGTCAGTTTTAAATAATGACTTTTATCAAATTACTGTCTTTTAAATGATTTATTCTGATTTCTGTTTTTTATGTTGAATGTTTAAATTGAAAAGGATACGATTGGGTTTTGTAAGAGGATGCTAGAACGTCCTTTTTTAATATATTTGGTGTTTGGTATCCGGGTGGTTTTGGGCTGTTTGTATCCGGGTGGTTTTGGGCTGTTTGTATCCGTGTGGTTTTGGGCTGTTTGTATCCGGGTGGTTTTGGTCAGTTTGTATCCGTGTGGTTTTGGGCTGTTTGTATCCAGGTGGTTTTGGGCTGTTTGTAGCCTTTACATAGTTGAGTGCATCTTTTGCTGAACTGAGCATCTTACTTTCACGCAAAGATGAAATATAATGAATGAACACTGTAACCGTCGCACACTCTGCTCATTGAACAGAGTAGCAAAACGTGATGTAATAGTTGATCTCCCAAGTGGTGGAACAGCTGGATTGTCTTCAGCTTTCTTCGCCGAATGAGCACTCGCAGCTCTGCATCTAGTGATCGTATGCGTTTATTAGTCAGCGAAAGCAAAACAAAACAAAAAAAAACAAACAAAAAAAAACACAACAAAAAACAACACAAAAAACGAGAAAAAAACGCAATTTTCATTATATTCATACGCACAGCAATAATGAAAAATCCTTCCTTTTTCACATTTCATGCATACTCAGCTACAAATTTCTTCAATGCCATAACTACTGAGTCCTCCACTGTCTTTTTTCTATAAAATCAACCTTTTTCTTGTCAAAAGAACCAAATCCATTCTTGTTTACTGACGTAATAGAGTACTGACTTGTTGGACTGTCTTTCTTAACCTGATAAAGAAAGTTTTACCTTAATAGCGAAATGGTGTACAAGGCACAAACGCCGTAAAGAGAATGATGTTCCCACAATATTTCGCACTTGGATGCAAAACAAAAATGTGTTATAATACATGCATGATGTACCCGTCGCAAACGAGGTAAAGTGAGCAACGTACACGACAATACTATATAATATTATCACACCCTCTTTCGGCTTCCTTTGTATGCATTGGTGATTGGGGGTGGGGGGTTGAGGGATGAACATAAAAATAGACGGAATGATATGTGACTTGGCTTTTAATAACAACTATTATAATGTACTCCATTAAGCAGAGTATAACGCTGGTAAAGATAAGTATAGTATGGAATGCCATCGCTGCCAAACAAATTTACAAAATTAAAACAAAATACGTAATTTGCAAATAAACAAAGAAAAACTGAAATAAAACGAGCATGCTTGTAAAATAAAATATTAAAGCTCAGACAATAAGACCAACACTCAAATAAAACGACCGAAGCACAAACGAAACTGACAAATGTAAAAAAATAAACGAACAAGACACGAAAGACACAAGCAAACACTAAAACAAAATAAACGGTATTTAAATGAAATAAACAAAAATCAGTCCGGTTAAGTTAACATAAAATGAAACAAAGATACAACAGAAAATGTAAAGAAACACGTATAAACAACATCCGTGCGGAAACACTATAAACCGATGAAAGAAACATAACAGATAGATGATCAACTTTATGAAAAGGCAGAGGTCGCCACTGCAATGTAAGGGGAGATTACATTTATTGAGCCAAGAGCTCAACACACTTGAACATGACGCACCAGGTGAGTCAAAATGATACAGCTAACGATTTAAGGCTGTTTAATGAATCAGCCAATTTGTTGTCATGGGCCATAAAATGCAATACAGGTGAATCGAGGTCGCTGTCTCTCACTCTGATCACCCCGACACCATTGACAGCATCAACATCGCCCCTCGTATTGACTAGGGCAACATCATCGAACACAGTTATTCGGAAAAATTTCCAATGTACGTAGGCTTAATTGCTTGGGAAATAATTATCTTCCATATCTAATTAATTTGGCTTAATTGATTATGACCTCATAGAAGGACATGAAAGTATTTTAGGTGTGGCTTCATTAAATTCCGAACCTGTTTTCTTGTTTTTTGGGTTTTTTTTTTTTAGAGAGAGATATGGGCTATTATATACCACGTTTCCCTGCTGAATATTATTGTTCGGCTTGTATATATTCTACTTTTTTCTCTGTGGCACAAAGTCTCCAGTGATGATAACAATCATCCTCTTGTCAAAAAGGTTCCATGGCTCTGCGAATCTAAATATTTTCTGATTAGTATTTAACCAGATTCCTTCGCACAAGAGGATAAAATGTCTGTGCTTGTTAATAATTTCCAGCATTCAAAGTAGAGAGAGAGAGAGACACACACACACAAAGAATATTATTAAGACGACCGTATTGTCGTCCTCGTGATACTCAATTAAAGGTTATTATTAGTGGTTAATTGATTTCATTGTCTAAAAATCTTACGTCCAGGGAAAAGCTCACTGGAAGTACTAATTACCTGGTATTCATCGATGTATGGACAAAATTCATTCTGTTAATTGATTATATGTAATCAACATCACGATTATACTGGATATTTATTATGCACCATATATACTTAACTAATTGTTTCATTTCGATGTATGTTGAGCTGTCCGCGCATGTTCGACACCATGTAACATATAGCAGACATAGGAAAAGAGATCAGAACCAAAGCAAGTTCACATTACTGAAACTTGTATTAAAACCATTAAATTAACCCTGTACAAGTTTCATTAAGTTCTTGTTTCGAACGTTTATATGATGAAATATTGGATATACTCATTCGACCGCTAGTCATGATTCGCGTTTAAGATAAACAAATTTACATTTTTACTCATGTTTTCAAGGAGTGCTTAGCCAAGCCACGTACAGAATTAAAGGTGAATTTTGAGGAGAAAAACACCTCAATAAATACAGTAATATTTGAGATAAAAAAGTATAAACGTTTTCCTTTCTTGTTTAGAAATACATCACTGGGAAATATTTTTATATTTAGAGTCATTGCTTGAATACAGTGGTTCCTTTTATTAGACAAAAGGGAATCACCGTACAAGTTAACAAAGTATAGTTTGTCCTCAATTAAAGAATACGAAATGTGTCTGTATCATTGAATTTAGAACAGAAACCTTTTCACACTACTGTTTTGCCGTTATTGTTATTTAGCTGTGATTGGTACTATTTTGCCGTTATTTTTATTTAGTTGTGATTGTTTTAAGGATATTACCATTGTGGTTGGTTGTTGTTGTTTTTGTTATTGTTGTTGTGAGGTTTAAGGCCATTTTCAGCACACGATATGCTATGCATGGCGGCCAGTATTAATGCTGGAGGAAGAACCCGGGAAAACCCCAGAAAGAACCACCGACCCAAGAGAAGCTACTGGCATGCTTTCTCACATACATACATTGGCTGAATCCGAGACTCGAACCGACGCAGACAGAGGTGAGATGGCAGTGATCCGTAACGGAGAGCGCTTTAGACCACTCGGCCACGTGTGGAACGTGTACATACTGATTTCGTACGAAAAGTTTTATTATCAAGAAAAACGTACGACACTATATACGTAATTTTGGAGAGACCGTAAGGTTTTCCACGAACATTTATTTCAAAATTAGGGCTGTATTATTTTGAAGTAATAATTTTAAGAACGCTGCGTGCAGTGATTGAAAGGTTTTCCGTCTAATCTGGAAGGTGGGAAAGTTTGGACATATCTGAAACAAAATTTGAATTGTATGCCTCACAAGATAGGTAACTATCTTTCTCAATGTCAATAGTTTGCTAAAATAAGAACAAAACTATAAGTAAGACGTATATAAATAACATTAATAAATACAAATTAAGTGACCGAGCCTGAAATCATTCTGCTCCTGTGTAATATCAGAATAGTTATGTCCAGTTTCAGTCCATTTTGTCTTGCACGACCAAACAAACGATTAGACTATCCATCTGCCCTTCCCTTATCTATCCGCTATACCAGCACCATTGATAATTTACATTTTTACTTGGTCTGTTATGTCTATTTTTAGAACTGAGTTGGCACTACTTTTCAGTTTTGTTTGTTCTGTTATAAATGCTGTCTTGTTTCTGTATTTTAACTGCATACACGAATTAAACTTTTTAAAGGATATTATGTTGCTATGACGTCATTGTTTAATACAATTAGAGAGAATGAGGGAGTGATAAAGGAAAAAGAAAACTAATCCATTGCAATCTTGTGTGTTCTTTCTTCTGAATCTGTTTTCACCTGATTGTATTTATATATATATTTTTTAAATTCGACTAAGTAGGAAAAGTGCTTTTTGTATTTTCTCATTATATATCAGTTATGTAAGACATATTCTCGATTTTCAGTACAACATAAATACTCTGAAAATTCGCAATTTGATAAACTACGAGAAACTACCGGTTATGTTTGCTAATTCGACATCCGTTATTATCAATATCTCTACGTTTTCTCTGAAACAAGAGACTGAAATCGTCTTTTATTCACGACCCGACTCCAAAGATAATACTTTTCTGTATCTATGAACATCGTCCATACGTCGACGAGCACCAGGTATTGAGTAACGTCTGTTAGCTTCTCCCTGGACCTAAGATTATTAGATAACCAAGTCAATTTACCATTAAAATAATAATTTTGTAATGTATTTGACCGTGAGATGACAGTTATTATCATTTGAGACTTTTATTTTTTACCACAGAGGAAAAAGTAGAATATATTCCAGCCTAAAAATACATACATAATGAGGACTTGGTATAAAATCTTCACCGACTGGGAGGGTTATATGTTCACCACTATAAAGAACTTGTTTGTGTATATGTAAACATAATCATCCCGAATGAACAGAAACCAGAATTCAGGGATAATCTCTCTCTCTCTCTCTCTCTCTCTCTCTCTCCATGATTTAATAAAACCACACCTAACTTTTACGATTCTATGGCATTAGAGTAAGTAACAAGAAAGTGCAAACCGAATAAGTTTTGTATAATTGAAAATATATCTTATTTATAAAATAAATGAATCGTTCCTCTCTGTATAACTCTTCCACGAATAACAGTATTACTAAGAATGCCTAATTATTCGAAATAATTTTATTATTTAGAATTTTATTATTTAGAATATCAGTAGAGAGATTGCAATATGTGGCTTGAATGAATCATCTTGGTATTTTGGAAATCAATCTGTCATTAAAGAGATCAGATGTTCTGACGCCGCTAATCAATAAATAGGTTATTAACTGAAAATACAAATTGCTCATCAATAATATTCTTGGACAGTAACATTAATTTGGAATTATAGTGAATTCAGACAAAGACATTTTTTAATTATATTACTGTGATACATCAAAAAGACTGTTAGCACATCATAACAATCCAAACCATTGAAACATTAGGATAGTCGAGACTACAGGCACATCAACACATTCAGTATTGTAACTTATTCGGAATACCACTGGAATTCCAATGGAACTTCATACATTTGGACTTGTGACAGAAATTTTAGGACTATTTGGGATTTAAATAATAATACTTTAAGTTCTTTTTAAATATTTACTTTGTATTCTTGGGAAATACATTATTTGTGGAATTTTACAAAACTGTTTGGTTTTCGCTATTTTCTGTTACTTGGTTTAAGATCGTTATTCCCTTCTTAATATTTGCTTCATTTGTTACTCGTTTGTTTTATTTGAGCATCGATCTTAGTATTTCAAATGATGTTATTTTAGTATTTGTCTAAAGTAACAACTTTATTCTTGTGGTTGCTTTCATTCCCACTCATCTAAATCAGCATAAATGACAACTGAATGTGTCTTTTTCATTTTGCTCGGAGATATATTTCTTAAAACAGTCTATATAGTTAGTAAACAGCGGAAACAAATGTCAGTCTCCAGACGTTGTATTCTGATTACATCTGGCGTTGTGTGCTAGCACTAAATGACAATTAAATGGATTCTGATTACATCTGGCGTTGTGTGCCAGCACTAAATTACGGTTAATTGGATTCTGATTACATCTGGCGTTGTGTGCTAGCACTAAGTTACGGCTAATTGGATTCTGATTGCATCTGGCCTTGTGTGCTAGCACTAAATTACGGTTAATTGGATTCTGATTACATCTGGCGTTGTGTGCTAGCACCAAGTTACGGTTAATTGGATCCTGATTACACCTGGCGTTGTATGCTAGCACTAAATTACGGTTAACTGGATTCTGATTACATCTGGCGTTGTGTGCTAGCACTAAATTACGGTTAATTGATTCTGATTACATCTGGCGTTGTATGCTGTCACTAAAGTACGGTTAATTGATTCTGATTACATCTGGCGTTGTGTGCTAGCACTAAATTACGGTTAATTGATTCTGATTACATCTGGCGTTGTGTGCTATCACTAAAGTACGGTTAATTGATACTGATTACATCTGGCGTTGTGTGCTATCACTAAAGTACGGTTAATTGGATTCTGGTTACATCTGGCGTTGTGTGCTAGCACTAAATTACGGTTAATTGGATTCTGATTACACCTGGCGTTGTGTGCTAGCACAAAATTACGGTTAATTGTATTCTGATTACATCTGGCGTTGTGTGCTAGCACAAAATTACGGTTAATTGTATTCTGGTTACACCTGGCCTTGTGTGCTAGCACTAAATTACGGTTAATTGGATTCTGATTACATCTGGCGTTGTGTGCTAGCACCAAGTTACGGTTAATTGGATCCTGATTACACCTGGCGTTGTATGCTAGCACTAAATTACGGTTAACTGGATTCTGATTACATCTGGCGTTGTGTGCTAGCACTAAATTACGGTTAATTGATTCTGATTACATCTGGCGTTGTATGCTATCACTAAAGTACGGTTAATTGATTTTGATTACATCTGGCGTTGTGTGCTAGCACTAAATTACGGTTAATTGGATTCTGATTACATCTGGTGTTGTGTGCTAGCACTAAAGTACGGTTAATTGATACTGATTACATCTGGTGTTGTGTGCTAGCACTAAATTACGGTTAATTGTATTCTGATTACATCTGGCGTTGTGTGCTAGCACTAAATTACGGTTAATTGATTCTGATTACATCCGGTGTTGTGTGCTAGCACTAAATTACGGTTAATTGATACTGATTACATCTGGCGTTGTGTGCTATCACTAAAGTACGGTTAATTGGATTCTGGTTACATCTGGCGTTGTGTGCTAGCACTAAATTACGGTTAATTGTATTCTGATTACATCTGTCGTTGTGTGCTAGCACTAAATTACGGTTAATTGATACTGATTACATCTGGTGTTGTGTGCTGTCACTAAAGTACGGTTAATTGGATTCTGGTTACATCTGGCGTTGTGTGCTATCACTAAAGTACGGTTAACTGGATTCTGATTACATCTGGCGTTGTGTGCTAGCACTAAATTACGGTTAATTGATTCTGATTACATCTGGCGTTGTATGCTATCACTAAAGTACGGTTAATTGATTTTGATTACATCTGGTGTTGTGTGCTATCACTAAATTACGGTTAATTGGATTCTGGTTACATCTGGCGTTGTGTGCTAGCACTAAATTACGGTTAATTGTATTCTGATTACATCTGGCATTGTGTGCTAGCACTAAATTACGGTTAATTGATACTGATTACATCTGGCGTTGTGTGCTATCACTAAAGTACGGTTAATTGGATTCTGGTTACATCTGGTGTTGTGTGCTAGCACTAAAGTACGGTTAATTGGATTCTGGTTACATCTGGCGTTGTGTGCTATCACTAAATTACGGTTAACTGGATTCTGATTACATCTGGCATTGTGTGCTAGCACTAAATTACGGTTAATTGATTCTGATTACATCTGGCGTTGTATGCTATCACTAAAGTACGGTTAATTGATTTTGATTACATCTGGCGTTGTGTGCTAGCACTAAATTACGGTTAATTGGATTCTGATTACATCTGTCGTTGTGTGCTAGCACTAAATTACGGTTCTTTGTACACAAGCAGAAAATACAACATTTGTTTGAAATTTTTGTAAACTTAGCTCAATGAATAATATGGTGTAAAACATATATTAAGACACTGTAGACGTCGGATTTGGTAATTTGATCGATTAAAATCACGCTGAATATACTTGAATATACCATGTTCTGTGTTTTACTATACACACAACGCCTTTCACTATATAGAATATACCATTTTCTGTGTTTTACTATACTAACAACGTCTTTCACAACTTTTAATATACTATGTTCTGTTTTTTTACTGTACACACAACGTCTTTCACAACATAGAATATACTATGTTCTGCTTTTTTTTTACTATACACACAACGTCTTTCACAATATGGAATATACTATGTTTAATGTTTTGCTATACACACAACGAATTCACAATATAGAATATACTATGTTCTGTTTTTACTATACACACAACTGCCTTCATAATATACCGCTCCGGTGGCCTAGTGGTTAGAGCGTCCGCCTCGGATGCGGGAGGTTGTGGGTTCGATCCCCGGCCGAGTCATACCAAAGACTTACAAAAATGGTACTAACAGCTGCCTCGCTTGGCGCTCAGCATTAAGAGGTTAGTGTTAGGACTGGTTGGCCCGGTGTCAGGATAATGTGACTTGGTGGGACATGATGCTACGTGTCTGCGGCATGATGCCCCAGTGCTATACATCACTATAAACTGCCACATTGCAGACATCGTAGCGATATGACTGAAAAATTGTTAAAGCTACGTTAAAAATCCAAATCACATCACAACACAACACCTTCATAATATAGAATATACTATGTTATGCTGTTTACTATACACACAACGAATTCATGATATAGAATATACTATGTTCTGTGTTTTACTATACACACAACGAATTCACAATAGAGAATATGCTATGTTCTGTTTTTTTACTTTGCGCACAGCGCCTTTCTCAATTGTCTCATCGAAATCGCCCACGTTTGGTAATGGTAGACGCTGGGTCTCATGGACTTCGAGTGGTACCAGATTCGGATAAACAACAACTTGACAAAATATGTCACTGGATCCAATTTTGTAACATGAAGTTTACCTTTTACCTACATGATATCTATCACATGACTAGGATGACTAATACTGACATTTTGATTGTTAAATTACATGATTTGTGTTGTGCAACATCAATGTAAGAACTATAATTAGTCAAAAGTATTATTCAAGCATCTTATATATTATTATTATTATTATTATTATTATTATTATTATTATTATTGATATTATTATTATTATTTATTATTATTATTATTATTATTATTATTATTATATCGCTATTGTTGCTGTTGTTAGGTCGTTGTGTGTTTATTAGATAGCTTTCAAGTATGATGCGAAAAGATACTGGGTGTTTCTGTTTTTATTGTTCAACAGCATTTATATCAATTATCCAGGAAATATATAAATACATACCTTTTTGTATGCAAAACCCAGCAGGAAGTAACACACGGTTTCTTAAAGAACATTGCCTAGCTATCTAACCGGAATACCCATAACAGTGCGAAGGGTTTCCGACGTAACCACGTGAACATCGTATATTAATCTCCTGTAGAGAATTCCTGGTTTGGTTTGGTTTTGAAGATTTAGCGACACTAGTATGTTATTTATTGTCGAGGCAATTGGATTAAAGAGCTTTGTCCAAGGTCATGCCCCGGTAAATGTCCCAAGCTGATCTATTTAGTGCATTCGAACCTGCATCACTTGCTTCAAGGCAAGTAGAATATCACCACAAAAAAACCTGCCTGGATGACAACTATTTTTAATTGCATAAATCAATTAAGTACATAAAAGTTTTCAAATATATCACACAGGGAAAGGGATTGTTTCGCACTGTGAGCATGACATATTCTCAAAAATGATCGTGGGACATGAAATCTGCATGTACAAATTTGTAGCTAGTTCAAGTGAATGATATTCTTATGTTGGGCTTTATTATACCTATCTAAAAATATGGACCTTTTTGACCTCACTCATGTATTGTTTTAAAATTAATTTTCATATTAGGCAGGTGTATGCAACATTAAATTTGTGTATAAAAATTGTCCCTTGTACCCTAGTATTTAGCCTCCGTTAGTCGCCTCTTACGACATGCCATAAAGCGGATTTGAAATGCCAGGACAGGTATCCCGCATGATGTACATTTGCTCCCCCAAGACCGATGCTTGAGTACTCCCTTTGGATCATAAAATCACTTTCAGTTAAGCACTAAATAAAACCAGTTAGCTTTATGCGTGTTTATCGATTTATCTGAAACGTGCCATAGTGTAATTGAAAAATCAATGTGGAACACATTGCAGAAGGACTGAAGAATGAAACCAAAACTAAATGTATTCGTCTGCTAAGAACTCATTTGAACGTTTCAGTGAGAGGAGCAAGATAAACGAATATGATTATTTTAGTTGAGATCATAACAATAAAAAGTTATTTTCTTTACACTTGATAAACATGTAATTAAACAGCAATATACAAATATTATTTATGTCTCGCAGATTCGTGTATTTCACGCAGGATCATCTCTCTCTCTCTCTCTCATGACACCGCTCCGGTGGCCTAGTGGTTAGAGCGTCCGTCTCGGATGCGCGTTCGAACCCTGGCCGAATCATACCAAAGACATAACAATAATGTGACTGGGTGGGACATCAATCTAAATGTCTGCCGTAGGATACCCCAGTGCTAGATATCAATATAAACTGTCACACTGCAGACATCGTAGCGATATGACTGAAAAATTGTTAAAGCTACGTTAAAAATCCAAATCACACACACACACACACACACACACACACACACACACACACACACATGTTAAGTGTTCGTTATGGAGGTGGAGGATGTAGCATAGTTGGAGAACTTGTTGCCCAACCCCAACTAATTCTTAAGTAATAAAATGCGTAAATTAAAAGTGAATGTGCTTAGAACAGTCTTTGATACATTGTAAACATTATCTGATACATTGTAAATATTGTCTGACACATTGCAAATAGTTCCTGATAAATTATAAACAGCATTGGATACATTGTAAATATTACCTGATACGTTGTAAACATTTATATATTGTAGTATATCTTAGTGAGTATTAGGGTTTCGACTTGGATCGGAGAGAGAGAGAGAGAGAGAGAGAGAGCGAGAGCACGGCTTTATTACATCATTCATTGTTCTATTTTTACTTAACTAGCAGAGATAGAAAGCACATGAAATATATCAACAGAACGGGATACTATATTGACAGACAATATGATGGATGTATATTTTAGATCACTCTCCAAACTGGAAACGAAATTTGGCAACATATAAGTTTACGTATGAATTGCTGCAGCTTCTCTGGCGTTGGGCTATCCCTTATTTATGCGCATAAAAGTCAGAAATCGATCAAGAAAATGTTCAGACGATCGTTGGAGCAATTTGAAACGTAAGATTCTACGCAGATCATTGTTAACTTAAAATCCGTTATCTTACTGTCATCACTGTTACTTAGCCGATAAAAATAATAAAATAGTCGCTATTTGTTTCATTTTTAATAGGTGACTGAGTCGTGAGTTTGGTATTAATCACAATTCTTCTAGCTTGTTACTTTTGTTTTAGAATTGAATATTTATTGCTAATAGCATGTTTAATTTTGTTCCCTAGATTTTCATAGATTAATTTTTGAGAAATTATATAAAAAACGGAATTTGATAATTTTGAAGTAAACGTAACCCATGTGCTACTGAAAACGGGGCTCTCGCCCGATGCAGCCCGACTACTGTAAACGGGGCTCTCGCTCGGTGTAGCCCGTCAGGGGCTCGCGCTCGGTGTAGCCCGTCAAAATATTACTGGATAGACATGGATAACTTATTTCAAATAAATAAACCTTTGAATAAATGACATTAACCATTTTGAAGTAGGTATTGCTATGTGGAGAAAAACTTTAGAACGTCTTTATGACTTGAATACTCGGGATCACACAGATAATTTTTCTAGTACTTGTGTGAAGTCTTAATTAACTAAAAAAAAAAAAAACAACGCTTCCAGTCCCTGTGTAAACTCTCGCTTCACGCGAATAGCTCTCACAGTTCCTCTATAAAGTTTTCAATTGCCTCACGAATAGCTCTCACAGTTCCTCTGTAAAGTTTTCAATTGCCTCACGAATAGCTCTCACAGTTCCTCTGTAAAGTTTTCAATTGCCTCACGAATAGCTCTCACAGTTCCTCTGTAAAGTTTTCAATTGCTTCACGAATAGCTCTCACAGTTCCTCTGTAAAGTTTTCAATTGCCTCACGAATAGCTCTCACAGTTCCTCTGTAAGTTTTCAAATTGCCTCACGAATAACTCTAACATTCCCCATGTTAAGTCTTCTGTGGCTTCACGTAATCAACTCTCGCAGACTCTGTATAAAGTATTATGTTGAATAACACGAATACATCTCACTTTCTCTGTGCAAAGTCTAACTTTGCTTGAAACGAATAACTCTCACTGTCTGTGTATAAAGTATACTGCTTGGCACGAATAAATCGCACTGTCTGTGTATAAAGTCTACTGCTTGACACGAATAACTCTCACTGTCTCTGTATCAAGTCTGCTGCTTGACACGAATAACTCTCACTGTCTCTGCTTGACACGAATAACTCTCAGTGTCTGTGTATAAAATCTACTGCTTGACACGAATAAATCTCACTGTCTGTGTATGAAGTCTAATGCGTGACACGAATAACTCTCACTGTCTGTGTATAAAGTCTACTACTTGACACGAATAACTGTCACTGTCTCTGTATAAAGTCTACTGTTTGACACGAAAATCTCTCACTGTCTACTGCTTGACACGAATAACTCTCACTGTCTCTGCTTGACACGAATAACTCTCACTGTCTGTGTATAAAGTCTACTGCTTGACACGAATAACTCTCAATGTCTGTGTATAAAATCTACTGCTTGACACGAATAAATCTCACTGTCTATGTATGAAGTCTAATGCTTGACACGAATAACTCTCACTGTCTGTGTATAAAGTCTACTGCTTGACACGAATAACTATCACTGTCTCTGTATAAAGTCTACTGTTTGACACGAATAACTATCACTGTCTCTGTATAAAGTCTACTCTTTGACACGAAAATCTCTCACTGTCTACTGCTTGACACGAATAACTCTCACTGTCTGTGTATAAAGTCTACTGCTTGACACGAATAACTATCACTGTCTCTGTATAAAGTCTACTCTTTGACACGAAAATCTCTCACTGTCTACTGCTTGACACGAATAACTCTCACTGTCTCTGTATAAAGTATACTGCTTGACACGAATAACTCTCACTGTCTCTGCTTGACACGAATAACTCTCACTGTTTGTGTATAAAGTCTACTGCTTGACACGAATAAATCTCACTGTCCGTGTATAAAGTCTACTGCTTGACACGAATAACTCTCACTGTCTCTGTATAAAGTCTACTGCTTGACACGAAAAACTATCCCGGCCCTCTGTAAAGTCCTCTGTTGCTTTGTATGAATAAATCTCTGTCTCTGCAAAGTTTTCAGTTGCTTCCCATGAATAACTATCACTGTAAATGAGTCATATCTTCTATTGCCTCTCGGGAATAACTCTCACAGTCCCCATGTAAAGTCATGTTACTTCACACGAACAACTCTCACAGTCCCCGAGTAAAGTCATGTTACTTCACACAAATAACTCTCACAGTCCCCTTGTAAAGCTTTCTTCCACTTCACACAAATACTCTCGAAGTCCCTCAGTAAATGCTTCTTCCACTTCACACGAATAACTCTCGAAGTCCCTCAGTACATGTTTCTGTTGCCTGACCGTCATGTGTAGAGTTTTTTTTTTTTTTGCTTCGTATAAATAGCTCTCTTTGTCTCTGTGTGAAGTCTTCTATTGGTTCAAATGAATAACTCTCTCAGTCCTCGTGTCAAGACTTATATTTTCTCAGGAATAATTCTCCCAGTCCCTGTTTAAAGTCTGTTGCTTCACATGAATAACTCCCCCCAGTCCCTCGGTATAATTCTTCTTTTGCCTCGTACGAATAATTATTCCAGCTCCTCAGTAAGTCTTCTGTTTTTCCACGCGAATAGTTCTCACAATGTCAGTGTCAGTCTTTTATTACTTCAAATGAATAGGTTTCCCAGTTCTTGGGTACATTTGTACAAACAGTGGCAACATGATTGGTTTTGGAAAACAGAAATACATCGTCGCAACGTTAGTGTTTCGTTGTGTATAACGTTCGCGTTTGTAACTTTAATAACACATGAAAACACAGACGGAGACAGCGTGTCTTGTGCAGACAATAACTATCTTTATACCAAAGTTGTGAAGGAGTTATATGGTGTGACTTGACCAATTTTCAAACGATTTACTCCATGTACCCTGCTCAGTCTTCAAACAATTTACCATATGTGCTCCACCCAATTACACTGGACAACAAATTTTTACAAAAGTCATGTTACTGAAATAAAATTAGTCAATTCTTATCAATTTTTATGTGCTGAACACGAATATGACAGTCAAATTGCAAAATTGGCTCTAGTTTTTTTGTAATCTGCAAGAAATTAATGTTTACATAACGAAATGCATTCCAATAGTAAAAGGTCAACTGTAATAGCCTACCTATAAAAAATCAAGTCATTGACTACATCTTAGATTTCTTCGCCTGTCTCTTGTACAGCTGTTCGGGAGCATCTCTGAGGAGTGTCCAGCAGTAGTCAGCCAGCATTGTAGTGGACCATTTTCCCTGGTATCTTTGTTCCATTGTTGCGATATCTTGATGAAAACGTTCGCCGTGTTCATCACTAACAATACCACAGTTGCTAGGAAAGAAATCCAAATGGGAATGAAGGAAGTGAATCTTTAGAGACATATTGCAGCCAAGTTTCTTATACTTCATCAACATGTCTTCTACTAGTTCCTTATAGTTTTCTGCCCTAACATTTCCGAGGAAGTTTGTAGAAACTAGGCGAAAAGCATTCCATGCTTGTTTCGCGTCACCTTCCAGCAAGTTGTTGAACCGGTCATCTTTGAAAAGCTCTCGAATCTGAGGACCCACAAAAACTCCCTCTTTAATCTTTGCTTCGCTGAGTCGAGGGAATTTTTCATGCAGGTATCGGAATGCTGGCAAAGTCCGGTCAATGGCTTTCACGAAGTTCTTCATCAAACCTAGTTTGATGTGAAGGGGTGGTAGCAAGATTTTCTGAGCCTCAACCAGAGCTGGGTGTTGGATATTCTTCTCTCCAATGGCTACATTCTGCCTGTGAGTCCATTCCTTCCTCATGTAGTGCATTTCCCTTGCTCGGCTATCCCACTCGCATAAGAAACACATGTATTTTGTATATCCTTGCTGCAGTCCCATTAAAAGGGCAACTACCTTCAAATCACCACAGAGGTGCCAGCTGTACTTGTTATACTCAATGGAATTCAGTAGCTGCCTTAAGTTATCGTATGTCTCTTTCATGTGGACAGCATACGCTACTGGAATATATGGAAGAATGTTTCCATTGTGCAAAAGCACAGCCTTGAGACTCAGTTTCGAAGAGTCCACAAATAGTCTCCATTCTTGTGGGTCATGAGTGATTTTTAAAGCATTCATGAGGCCCTCAATATCTGAACAGAATATCAGATTACTTTCCTTTCTGAAGAAAGGCTCCAATTGCTGGTGGCGCTTTCGATATGCACTAATTGTGACATCTTCTTCTAGAAGATTCCATTGTTGGAGTCTTGATCCTAGCAATTCTGCCTTGTTCTTTGATAAGTCCAAATCACGAATCAGGTCATTTAGTTCTTCCTGTGTTATTCTGTGTGGGGTTGATGATGCACCACAGTGAAAATCTGGATCACTGCATGCTGATGGACCAGGAGAAGAACAGGTCGACTCACCTTTGTCTTCGTCAGATGAATCAAGAGAATATTCTGCTGGAGGTTCTGGAATAGGAAGTCCCTCACCATGTGGAACTGGTCTCAATGCAGACGGAATGTTTGGGTAGACTATTCTCGACTTCTTTCGCTTCGTTATTCCGCCGGAAAGAGGAGGAACCAAGCAGAAGTAACAGTCATTTAGGTGGTTGCTTGGCTCTCTCCACACCATTGGGACTGCAAACGGCATTGATGACCTTTTGCAATTCAACCACTGTGAAAGCTGTGTTGTACATGTAGCACAGCATATATGCGGAGCCCAAGGCTTGTCTTGGTCACCAACCTTGCATCCGAAGTAAAGATGATATGCCTTCTTCACTTGAGAATTGATACTTTTCTTCTGGTTGGCAAATGTCACTTCCCCACAAATATAGCAAAAATTGTCCGTGGTATTAACACACTTTCGAGGCATTACTGTTCTTTATTGTACGTAAATGGATAAAATAATAAGTTTTATGTAACAGTAGCTTGAACTGTCTCGCACAACGTCTAAAATATTTTAAATGCTGAACCTATCTGATTGGGCTTTATATAGTACACTGCTTACGTCAGCTTCAGCAGCCGCCTGGCATTAGTATAATAGGCCTACACATGTATAGTACACTGCTGACGTCAACTTACTTCAGCAGCCGCATGGCATTAGTATTGCATTGCATCAGAAAATGATGCAATCAACTGTGGATGATGTGAGCATGATGGTATTATGCAATGTTACATCATTATTCCGGATGTTGCTGCAGTCCTACTGGAGAAATTTACACAGTGAAACATAGAAAATGAGGTATATGAATATCTTCAAAACGAGAGCCAATACAAATTTTTCACGGTTATATTCGTGTTCGGCACACCAAAATACTACAGATTAGGGCCTTTTCAAGTCAGTAATGATTTCACTGTTGACCAGTGTTATCAAACTATTTACCAAGTGACCCGCCTAATCTTCAAACGATTTACCTTATGTGCCCCGGCCAGTCTTCAAACAGTTTACTTTATTTTACCTGCCCAGTCTTCAAACGATTTTTCCCATTTGTTCCGGCCAATCTTAGAATACTACCCACCCAATCGTCAAACAATTTCCCCTTAGCGTCCCGCCCAATCATCAAGCGATTTACCCTTTGTGCCCAGCACAATCATCAAATGATTTATCCTTTGTGCCCCGCTAAATGCAAATGATTTATCCTATGTGCATCGACCAATCCTCAAACTATTTACCCAAACGCACTTTCAAAAAATACCTTTAATCTGCTCTGCAACTTTAAGAAATTCATGACAGGATGAATACATATATTATTACATGTTAAGATAACGAAACAAGTCACGGCGCTAGTCTCAAATGTCAGCTATGCACAGCTCTAGTGCTCATGAACACCAACCGATATTCAGTGAAGCAATTATTCACTCGTTATCTCGAGAAGGCACACTTGGATTTCTAATCCGAATACTGACAATTACAATGGAATTGAAAAACTCAACAACAGTAGCAGTATCCATAAATCTAACTCTCTTAGAACACAAAATTAAATAGACTTTGTAGGCAAAGGTCCCTCTGAAAATTGCGAGTGAACAGATCCAGCTAAATATGCTTCTTAAACGTTAAAACAGAAACCAACCTCGCCCTAAATTCTGATTAAAGAGCATGTTCTTTTGCAACTTGTTTAAGACAAAGAAGCGCAAACACTAGGAGTTGACGATATGAAAGGAAAGTTTGGAGTTTGAATTCCCTTAAATAGAGGACCATGTGGTATCCACTAATAAATGTATATATTTTAAAATGAATACACGTATGCAATTTATTATCGGCATATTCAAAGTTGTGAGACATTATTATTATTATTATTATTATTATTATTGTTTTTGTTATTGTTGTTGTTATTGTTGCTGATGTTATTGACGTTAAGACAGTGATTCATTCGGAGTACAAATGTATAAAGAGACAAGCACACACCCTAACAGACTGAGTTTGTAATCGGAATCCTTTCCTCTCAATTCCTTTTGCTTGATTAGTTTGATCACTGCGCACCGAGAAGGCAACACACACATGTAGGAGTCGAATAAGTTATCTCAACGTTTTCGTCTGTTTTGTAAATACGTTATAGAGAATGCAAACATCGCGTAAATAAGCGCATTTTAATTTCTTTTGTTATGTTTTGTCCGTTGTATTTTGTGCATGCGTTTGAGAAAAGGAACTGTTTGGACACACAAGTTTATTGGCTAATTTTTATTACTAGTTTATGCGCTTGATGTACACAGTTTTTATTTACCATCTATATTCGCTTATAATTCGAGTCCAACTGCAAACTGTTGTTGTTGTTGTTGTTGTTGGGTTTAACGCCATTTTTCAGCACAATTTATAGGTTATACATGGCGGCCAGTACAATTGGTGGAGGAAGAACCCTGGAAAACCCTGGAAAGAACCACCGACCCACAAGAACTGCAAACTGTACAAACCAATATCTGCCGGCGCTTAACGCGCCGGCAGATCTGGGTCATTGCAGTTTGTTAGAAGTAATCAATAGAATAAACACATAGACCCTGGTATGCAGGTGCATTATGCTATGGTAGATCAGGATCATTTTTTATATAAATTTAACTGAACTTATAAGTGAATATAATCGGTATGCATTAAATCGTTCTTCAACAGCAATGATCTTGATGTTGATCCAGTGTGATGAAAATGTATGAGGCGCCGTAGCGGACAAAAGCTGGTCCAATCAAAACGTTGCCGTTGAAATTTTAATGGCAGATATCCATACTTCCAACTTCACGTGTTGTATCAAAACGCTTGTCCTTAAAGTTCCATTTTTCTAGGTCGAGCTTTAGACCGTCGTTTGAATTACACAGCGGTGGTTGAGATTTCAAAAGTCATACGTCGAAAATTCCTAATTTACGTATTGGTTCAAAAAGTTTATGTCGAAAGTCCCATTTCATATGCTGAGTATTTAGATTTCATCTGTTGAATTACACAGCGCTGGTTGAAAATTCGATGTCCAATTTGAGTTTTTAGACTGTATCTTTAGATTGAAATTTTAATGTCATATGTCGAGAGTTTCAATTTAACATGTTGAATCACATTGATTGTGCTGAAAGTTCAATTTCGTGTGTTGAGTTTTTAGATTGTAGCTGTTGAATGACACAGCGGTGGTTGGACATTTTATTGCGCTTGTCATACTTGCTATTTTTATATGGTGAAATGAAGTAACATTACACAATGTCAACTTTGACAATTCAAAATAATACCGAGTTTTAAGATACGTCATTCGTGTATTCAATTATGAGGCGCCATTACATTTTATGCATTTACAGTTCGAAAGTTATTATTCACAGGTCGAGAATTACTATGAATGTTTTCACTAGAGGTCGCTCTCGTGAACGGACCGCATTATTTTTAAACAAGGAGGCTGCTTATCGTTGCTGTGAAATTCAACAGATGAAATCTAAATACTCGCCATGTGAAATGGAACTTTCATCACAAACAGTTACATACAACGTGTGAATTAGGGATTCTCGACATATGATATTGAAATTTCAACCACCGCTGTGTAATTCAAAATATAAACTGTAAAACGTCGACATAGGAAACAACTTTAAACCACCACTGTGTAATTCAACATATAAAATCTAAAATCTCGAGCTTGAAAATGTAACTTTAAGGACATGTAATTTGACTCAAGACGTGGTATTGGATTTCTCGATATACGACATGGAAATTTCAACTGCAACTTTCTCATTGGACCAGCTTTTGTCCGCTACAGTGCCTCATAAAAATGACTATTTTTGTTATTACTTTAGTAACCTCGGTAAGGGGAATATCTGATTTATTTTGCATAACAGTGCAGAAGTGACTTATATTTTACCTCCGTGTAATTTAAATACAAATAACACCTTGGATAAAAGTCGTCACTTTGTCTCATGTTTGTGCAATGTATTCTGAGCCAGATTTTCAGCAATAATCCATTAAGTCTTTGTGAACATGAAATATATCTGTTAAACACCAGCTTTGTCGACTAATGTGTAAATGTATTCTTGCTGTCCACTTTAATCAGTTGACCTGGTCTGGATAAAATTTGAGATTATTTCTAAATCCATTAGAAGAATTTAATTTTATCCAACAATAACGCGTCAGTCTCAGAACAAAAAAAATAGCATTTCAATACATGTATTTCTATTTGGCCGCACAACCGGGCATTGTGATCTCAAATACTGGTCATCTTATCGTTTTGGCAGGATATCAGAAGGGATGGTTGCTATAGAACAGCTAGAATTGATCGCGGGAATACACGAAGGATATACATCGTCTAATGGTTTGGGCAAGGTATCAATGGGAGTGGTTGTTATTGAGACAGTTAAATATAGACCTCTGGAATCTACGAAGTATATATGATTTCTATGCTTTCTAACAGCGAACAATTATAACAGTAACACATATAAACACACACTATACAAGATCTTAGTTATATTTACAGTAACACATAACACTGTACATGGCCATATTTATATTTACACTAACACATAAAAACACTGTACAAGACCAGGGTTATTTTTACAGGAACACATAAATTCACACTGTACAAGACAATATTTATAATTACAGTAACAAAAACACACTCTGTACAACACATAAAGACACACTGTACAATACCTGGGTTATATTTACAGTACACATACACACTGTACAAGACCAGGGTTATATTTTCAGCAACACATAAATACACTCTGTACAAGACCAGGGTTATATTTACAGTGACACATAAACACACACTGTACAATACCAGAGTTATATTTACAGTACACATACACACTGTACAAGACCAGGGTTATGTTTACAGTAACACATAAATACACTCTGTACAAGACCATATTTATATTTACAGTAACACATAAATACAATCTGTACATGACAGAGGGTTATATTTACAGAAACACATAAAAACACAATGTACATGACCAGGGTTATATTTACAGTAACATATAAACACACACTGTACAAGACCATGGTTATATTTACAGTAACACATAAAAACACACTGTACAAGACCAGGGTTATATTTACATTAACACATAAACACACTCTGTACAAGACTAGGGTTATATTTTCATTAACACATATACACATTCGCTCTGAGGTGATATTTACAGTAACACATACATGCACCATGTACAGGACCTGTGATGACATTTATAGTAACACACACACACACACACACACACACACACATACACACACACACTTTACACGAACCAATAATAGCTAGCGTAGCAATTATATGTCTCGATGCTTGTGAGAAATTAGATTCTCAAGCTGGAGAGAAAGAGAGAGAGAGAGAGAGAGAGAGATGTAAACCGTCGACCGGACGGGGTGATCATTAATTTTATCCTTAAGAAATATTTTAGGGTTATTGAATACAGTGTTTAAAATGATATAGCTTTCGTTTCTGTTTTTTTTTTGTGTGCCAAATATCGAGGTATATGTACATTTGAAGTGTTGGTATAAAGCAATTTCATATACCAATACTATTGCTATATCAAATTGTGATCTGCCCATGGAGCAATAATATGCATACATAAACATTCTCGCGAGCGTCTGCAGCTGATTCTAGATGAATGATCAATTTCCACACATTAATCATTAGTGACATATGAAAATAGCGATAAAATATTAATAATCCCCATTTTCTAAATGAATTAAATATGGTAAAATTTTTAATTAAAATCCTTTCTGCTTTCTGTTCACCTTTCTCATGCATAGCGGACAAAGTACGCAGAAATGAGGAGTGAGAGAGAATATGAATTTAGGCTGGATTAAAACCACAAAATAGAAATTACACCAAGTAACCTACAAGAATATGGTTCGTCGTAACGATATGTGTGCACTTTCCTTGGGGTTTATCTACAGTGTTTATCAATGATATAAAGTTGCATACATATCGACAATATACTGTAAATTTCTAGGTTACGTGGTACACATGCTGTGATTTATTTAATGTTTTGTTGTTGTTGTTTTTTCTTAAACATGCTATGATTTTCTAAAAATCAATTGCTATTACTTAAATATGAAAATGTCCAATGGCCTCCCTCTTTCACTCTCTCTCTCTCTCTCTCTCTCTCTCTCTCTGGACTATCGTAGCAAGATACAGGTTAAAATCTATGAAATGTCGAGCGTAGAGGATTTTCGTATGTGTCGTCTCACAATGTCTCTGGACTTATAAATGATGGTAAAGGTTAAGTCAAACCTCCTAAAGGATGAGAGAGAGAGAGAGAGAGAGAGAGAGAGTTTATGGTCGGTGGTATTGTTACTTAAGCAGAATAATGGCTTAGATCAACTGTAAATATATATAAATATTTTAATTCCTTCTTGTTGGTTATCGTCATTTCGCTTAGTTTCTATGACACATTAATTTCCATGCGGCAGTACGTGAATGGCTGAGCTTTCATGTGAATGGCGTAGCTAACCATGTTTTAATAGCGCTCTACTTTTATCATTAAAACCATCTTTCATGTCTTATTCATAAGTGTGTATTATATTGATTTAATCAAATTGAAGAAAAATAGAACCTAAAAAAGAAAACAATCAACTTATCAATATGCAAAGGTGATTGTGAATAGCCGCAAATGGCATACAACTACATTTTGTAGCGGCCACACTCGGGGAGTTCATTCACTCGGTCAATACACAGCTTCCTGTAGTAAATCTTAACTCCGTTCGAAGGGCAAATATATGTATTTGTATGTGATATAAATAAAATGCGTGCACATTATGTATGCTGTATACGTCTCGTTTCCTTTTAATGAAAAATGTATACATCTCATGGTGTATCATTGATACAGCCTACATACTATACATACATACTCGTTTCTAATCTAAATACTGAGACTACAAAGAGTCTTAAGGGTTCGTACCCACTCGTTTCTAATCTCAATACTGACTCTACTCAGTCCTCTAAGGGTTCGAACCCACTCGTTTCTAATCTAAATACTCAGACACTACTCAGTCCCCAAAGGGCTGTACGCTCCATAGGTACACTGAATAAGTATCAGTTCAAGACCAAGGATTTTGTCACTTGTACAGCGATGAGTAGGATGATCTCAAAGAGCATGCCCAATATTTTTCAAATCATCAAATTCTTTACAAAGTATCAATTCAAATCACTAATCTCAGCTGTCAGTAATTATGATGTAGCTTTATGTATGATAATACATAAATCCATCAAGAATGTGAATCCAGAAAGTACTATCTGCTTTCATCCAATTGTAAACGCACACCATCACTAAAGTAACCATCCTAGCCTTAAATCTCGGTTTGGTTTCTTTTTGCTTTTTAACTGGTTTAAAGATATGAATCTGTGACCTTAGATATTAGATGGGATCCAGTAAATGTGCTCGTGTAGTCATGTGAAATAATGTACTGTTTTTCTGACTGGTCTCGTGATGTTTCCCCACTAGTAAGATCAATCCTTTGTAATACTCCTCAGCTTCAAGGCTGGACAGTCTGTAATAGGATGTTGCATCAACAGTTTTAAACTCTGATATTCCAGGATACTGAAGTTCCTATAAGGACCTAACATTCGGGATCCGGAACTGCTATAAAAAATATTTCTCTGATGTTTAGAGAAAAAAACAAGTATATCTGTCCATTATATTAGCTAAATAATACAAATGATTTCCAGACAGAGAAAAAACAAATATCGTGGTTAGAAATAAAATCTCTCTTTCCAACCCCAATGAAATGATCGGTCCATTATTCAGCTGTTTCATCACCTGCACTAACCGTTGATGTCTGAGACAAGAAAGACCACTAATGCATAATCAGTGATTGAAATCCACGAAAATAGAAGTCTAGATAGTTTGTTTGGTGACCTCGTGATTTACCGTGCAAACAGAAAACTGGATAGTAAAATATTCTTGTGATATAGAACTCTATGAAATATTACTTGAATTTTAACCATGAAAATTGATTAAAGTTAAGGTTGTCTTTTGTATTCAAATGTTTGTGATTTGAATGCATTTTATATGTATATTATTCCCCAAAAAATAAATATGTCATGTATAATTTGACAGAAATCTTTATGCAAATAATGTACATCTTCCGCATTTTGTACAAGGCATAACTTAGAACACATTTGGTACAAAGCATAACTCAGAACGTATTTGGGTCAAAACATAATTTAAGCATTTGGTACAAAAACATAACTCAGAACACATTTGGGTCAAAACATAACTCAGAACGTATTTGGTACAAAGCATAACTCAAAACGCATTTGGTGCAGAGTGTAACTCAGAACGCATTTGGTACAAAGCATAATTCAGAACGCATTTGGTACAAAGCATAATTCAGAACGCATTTGGTGCAGAGTGTTACTCAGAAAGCATTTGGTACAGAGGGTAACTTAGAATGCATTTGGTACAAAGCATAACTCAGAACGCATTTGGCACAAACCATAACTCAGAACGTATTTGGGTCAAAACATAACTCAGAAAGTATTTGGTGCAAAGCATAAATCGGAACGCATTAGGTGCAAATTATAACTCAGAACGCATTTGGCTCCAAACATAACTCATAGCGCATTTGGCACAGAGGGTAACTCAAAACGCATTTGGTGCAAATCATTATTCCGAACGCATTTGGTACAAAGCATAACTCAAAACGCATTTAGTGCAGAGTGTAACCCAGAACGAATTAGGTACAACGCATAACTCAGAACGCATTTGGTACAGAGGGTAACTCAGTATTTGGCACAAATCATAACTCATAACACATTTGGGTCAAAACATAACTCAGAACATATTTAGTACAAAGCATAATTCAGAAGGCATTTGGTACAAAACATAACTCAAAACACATTTGGTGCAGAGTGTAACTCAGAACGCATTTGGTACAGAGGGTAACTCAAAACGCATTTGGTACAAAGTATAACTAAGAACGCATTTGGCACAAATCATACCTCAGAACGTATTTGGGTCAAAACATAACTGGAGAACGTATTTGGCGCAAAGCATAAATCGGAACGCATTAGGTGCAAATTATAACTCGAAACGCACTTGGGTCAAAACATAACTCATAACGCATTTGGTACAGAGGGTAACTCAGAACGCAAGATAATATTGTTGGTTGTCACGTGTACGATACATGGATGAATTTAACCGGTTTATTATGAACACTGATTTATCAAATTTCTCAATATAATAAATCCCTTTTTAAATGTAAATCTAACCCATTTATAACACTGTCTGACTTTATATTTCTGTATGGATCAAAATATTTAGCTCAAATTAGAACGTACATACAATGGGAAATGAACCATTCAACCAGCTTATGAAACTGTCCGATTTAACAAATTTCCGAATATATCAAATTACTGATTTCAAAATCCGAATGTAAACACTGCTGAAACTGCTATCCGACCATGAAGGGTGCCGAAAATATTGGTTTGAATCGGACATTTGATACGTTGAAACAGATCAATAACTAGACTAAAATAGATTTTTTGTTTATTTTTAGGGTCATACATACATACATACGTACATACATACATACATACATACATATTCCTCTGGTTCTAAACGGGTCCCCGTGAAGTGGTTCCCAATGAAGTACAGTTAAGAAAATAGGTCAGGATAAAATTGTGATAGTTATTACGCACACTACTTTCCCATCTGCTCAACATGCAGATTGCTTGGCATAAGCAGTTTTGGATATCGATCAGGGACTAGCTTCCTGCTGATTGCCTCTCATTCCACAATTTAAATTCATATTAGAGAAAAACGAACCATTGAGAGTCACAAAATTAATTTACTCTCTCTCTCTCTCTCTCTCTCTCTCTCTCTCTCTCTCTCTCTCAATTGTGCTGATCTGAAGTCCAGTATAGCCGATATGGCAACCATCTTGATATTGCTTCTTCTGCCAGATGGATAGTTATATCTACATGCAGTTTCCACCAAAAGACGGTTCTAAATGAAAACGGTGTTGATAAAAGGGAAGTAATCGATCCTCAACCTGAACGGATGGTCATATAAATACGGGATTTTCACTAAAAGACTGCTTATTGTTTCTAGCTGATCCTAAACAAAATTGGTGCCAAACTGACTTTCAATATGTACAATCTTTTTTTCACTACACCTCCTGAATAGACGATTGTATCAACATGGGGGTTTCACTAATAAACTTCTTAAAATGTCTAACTGGCTAAAATTAACCTGCTGTCGACCTCGTGTCCAAAATGACCAGAAAGTCATATTGACGTTGAGTTCTTAAAAGGACATGATGCCAATCTGTCATCCAATATGGCAGTCATCTTGACGTTAAAAGGAAACAATGTCAGTCTGACATCCAATATTGACGTTAAAAGGAAATGATGCCAATCTGACATCCAATATGGCAGTCATCTGGAGGTTAAATGGAAATGATGCCAATCTGACACCCAATATAGCAGTCTATCTTGACGTTAAAAGGAAATGATGGCAATCTGTCATCCAATATGGCAGTCATATTAACGTTAAAAGGAAATGATGCCAATCTGTCATCCAGTATGACATTCATCTTGACGTTAAAAGGAAATGATGCCAATCTGGCATCCAATATGGCAGTCATCTTGGGGTTAAAAGGAAATGATGCTAATCAGACATTCGATATGGCAATCACCTTGACGTTGAAATGAAATGATGCTAATCTGACATCCGATATGGCAATCACCTTGACTTTGAAAGGAAATGATGCCAATCTGTCATCAAATATGGCAGTCCAATATGGCAGTCATCTTAAAAATATTCTTATTGCTACTTCTCATGAATGGAAAGTGATATCATGAAAATATGCTATCTCTACTCCTCTCCAAGTCAATGGCCATATTAACGTGGGGTATTCACCATTATATTTCTGACGATACCTAGTCGGTTCTTTATATCCAATATAGTTGCCACAATGGCCATCTTAAACATAAAGTGGTCACTACTCCCTTTGAATGCTTGAATATTGATATATTTCTCGATTTTCATCCTTGTGTATGTCATAAGGTGGTGAATGATAAGAGAGATATTCCCCACCCTTCAGGGATTTTAGTTGTCGTTATCTTGGTGATGATCAACAACGACGTAAATGCCCGGACCGAGTAAATAATAAAATCAAATCTGAAATTGAGGGATATAGTAACATAGAATAGAGCAGAGATATAGAATAGAATAACACAAGCACTGTATAAAAAATACGACAATTTAATAAATTACATAAACACAACGAAATCGAACATACATGTGATTGATTCACTATCTCTCAGAAACAGAGTTACAAAATGATACGAATTTCATTTAGCCCTTCTTTTATAACCAATCTTATTATATGATCAATTGACATATCATACTCAGAGAGCATCACCTGGTGCTTCCGGTTCTTTACTTTCCAAACCGCTGCCGGTGATCAATCATAGTTTCCGTTCTCTCTCTCCCCCTCTCTCTCTCTCTCTCTCTCTCTCTCTCTCTCTCTCTCTCTCTCTCTCTCCTTTTAGCCTCTTCGGGTCACCACCCTTACGGTTGCTGTCTGCACTATCTTTCCTCTATGCGATTCGTATGGAGCTATCGTGTTTTTCCTTTTCCTTTATTCATCAGATAATTTTATCTGCCCTTCTCTGGATACCGGTTTCTAAAATTTTAAGACCCCTTTGTCCTTTCGACTACGTGTTTAAGGAGAGAAATTATTTATTTTCTCTGACTCCCTGACACTTTCTTCCTTGGCAGAAAACTTGGACTGAATAATTTTACGAGGGGAACTATTCTAAAACCCTCAATTCCGTTTGGGAACACCCCACACTCCTTTATCTTAGCCAAGCAGGATTACTTCCCTCCAATTCTTTTTATCACTCCCATCGAAGTCAGGAAACCCTACCTAGTCCGCCTTTATTAATAACGATTCTGGAAAATATTAGTTTATGACACCTATTTCAAACGGCCTACAATTTCCTAAAGGTTTCCCCTGATACATATCAAATCTGAACATTTTACCGCTACGAACTCGAGTTAACACTGCACTCACGTCTGTTCTTAACTGTTAAACGAGTGAGTCCTAATTAAAATTAAATTCAAGCCTCAAGCAGAGCAGATTCTATTCGTCGCAGTCGACAGCTTACTGCGGGACGAGCCAATACATCAGTCTTAATGGCTACGTGTTACGCTGAACCCAAAATAATGTAATGTGAAATTATCTACAGAATCATTCTACAAAATTTTGCACCATTACATTATATCGGTTTGTTTTCAAATCATTTTATCGCTAACCTGTCTATATTCATACTGAGCCAAAAAATAAAAAACCAAAAAAACTTTAGAATATTTCCGAATCTTTTGATACGAAGCTTGTTTACAAAATCAGAAGGTCGGGTTAACATGCATTAACTTTCCTTTAGAACAGTACATGGTAAGTTCCCAAGTTCCAATTGGCTAACTAAGCGGATATATTTGAGTATACTACGCATTTTAGTTTGACTGCGTGATACTATACCTGACAACGGCCATATTGCCTGTTCCAGCGGCGTCACTGCCTGATGTTAATAACGTTAAGTGTGCTTGTTCGTTTGTTGTTTTATTGCTCAGCAACACCAGTGCGTTATTTAATGTTGATACAGTTGGCGTAAAGTACCATGCCGAAGATCACAACATGGTTCCCAACACTAGCTGCTCACAGGGTAGGGCTCGAACCGTTTACCTTTTGATTGCGAGTCCTGTACTGTATACACTGAGTCACCGTGGCTTCTGATTCCAATAATCACATCTTAGGACATGCATGGTGGCTCATTAGTTGAAGAAAGCGATACAATAATTTTTGAGAGTTTACACCTTTACAATAATGCAGGCTGATTCCGCCATTTACTTAGGTAACTATAGTTTTTAGTTTCTTTCCCCACAAGCTTCACTCTCTTATCCAAATCCTAGTCCCATCGTCCTTTTGGAACAGTGGGATGGGGCTGATCGAAATTAGAAGTTCAATTCCAGCAATGTTCCAGTCATGCTTCAAGCGTTAAGGTATTTATTTCTAACGCTAAGGAGCATACACATTTTGTATGCATATCAACCCACAAACACACCGACAGGATAATACTGTCACGACTTTGCTTCTTCTGAATAGACAGGGCAATTATTTTGTGCCAGACACAAGGCTGTGTCTGCACCGGTTAGTATTATAGTGTATGTTTTGTCCTCATGATATATGTAGACGTGACCAATCTTGCAGAGAAAAATTACCTCAGTCAAAATAAACATTTGTTGCACTCGATTACTATGTCAGTCAGTTATCAATTTTGTGTTGAAAAATACTAAAACTACTAAGTACTGATTCTGTTAGTAATACTATTTTTAAAGATTTCTACAAGATTCCAACCATTTCTATTACTGTTTTGTTTATATTGTTTTTGATCTTGTAAGAAACCTATTTGCACGTGTGTAAGGAAAACTTGAAAAAATGAACTGAAATACTGCCTAAAATACAAACATTTGCATATTCAGCTACAGATCTCAACATTATCTTATATACATATCAACATGCCCAAATACATGCCTATACACGTCCATATACATAGCTATACATATTCAGAGAATGCCTCTATACACTCTGATACATACCCCTACATGCTCAGGTACACACCTCTACATGCACAGATACATACCCATACATGCTCAGGTACACACCTCTACATGCTCAGGTACACACCTCTACATGCACAGATACATACCCTTATATGGTCAGGTACACACCTCTACATGCACATATACATACCCCTACATGCTCAGGTACACACCTCTACATACCCCTACATGGTCAGGTACACACCTCTACATGCACATATACATACCCTACATGCACATATACATACCCTACATGCTCAGGTACACACCTCTACATGCTCAGGTAAACACCTCTACATGCTCAGGTACACACCTACATGCTCAGGTAAACACCTCTACATGCACATATACATACCCTACATGCACATATACATACCCTACATGCTCAGGTACACACCTCTACATGCACAGATACATACCCATAAATGCTCAGGCACACACCTCTACATGCACAGATACATGTCCATAAATGCTCAGGTATACACATCTACATGCACAGATACACACCCCTACATGCACAGATACATACCCCTACATGCTCAGGTACACACCTCTACATGCTCAGATACGTACATCTACATATTCATATAGATAGCAATACATGCTCAGATAAATACCTCCACATGCTCAGGCACATACCTCTACTTGCTCAGGTACATTCCTATACATGCTCAGATACATACCCCTACATGCCCAGGTACACACCTCTACATGCTCAGATACATACCCCTACATGCTCAGTTACACACCTCTATGTATATACATACCTCTACATATTCATATACATGCACAGATACATACCCATCCATGCTCAGGTACACACATTAACATGCACATATACATACCACTACATGCTCAGGCACACACCTCCACATGCTCAGATACATACCTCTACATATTCATATACATAGCAATACATGCTCAGATAAATACCTCTACATGCTCAGACATATACCTCTACTTGCGCAGGTACATACCTATACATACTCAGAAACATACCTATACATGTTCAGATACATACCTCTAAATGCTCAGGTATAAATCTATACATACATGTTCATATGTATAGCAATATATACTCAGATACATACCTCTACATGTTCAAGTACATACCTATACATAATCAGATACATATCTCTAAATGCTCAGGTACATTCCTATACATATCCAGATACATACCTATTATCCTTAGATACATACATCTACATGCTCAGATACATACATATGCATCATCAGATATATACCTGTACATGTCCAGATACATACCTATACATCCTCAGAAACATACCACTACATGCTCAGAAACATACCTTTACATGTCCAGATACATACATCTACATCCTCAGATACATACCTCTACATGTTCAGATACATACCTCTACATGTTCAGATACATACATCTACATGTCCAGATACATACCTCTACATGCTCAGATACATACCTCTACATGTCCAGATACATACCTATACATCCTCAGATACATACCTCTACTTACTCAGATACATGCCTCTACATGTCCAAATACATACCTCTACATGTCCAGATACATACCTATACATGCTCAGATACATATCTATACATGTTCAGATACATACATCTACATGTCCAGATACATGCCTGTACATACTCAGATACATGCCTCTACATGCTCAGATACATACCTCTACATACTCAGATACATACCTCTACTTACTCAGATACATGCCTCTACATGTCCAAATACATACCTCTACATGTCCAGATACATACCTATACATGCTCAGATACATACATCTACATGTCCAGATACATGCCTCTACATACTCAGATACATGCCTCTACATGCTCAGATACATACCTCTACATGTCCAAATACATACCTCTACATGTCCAAATATATACATCTACATGTCCAGATACATGCCTATACATACTCAGATACTTACCTCTTCATGATCAGATACATACCTATACATGCTCAGATACATATCTACACATGCTCAGATACATATCTATACATGCTCAGATACACACATCTACATGATCAGATACATACCTATACATACTCAGATACATATCTCTACATGTCCAAATACATACCTGTACATGTCCAGATACATACCTATAATGCTCAGATACATACCTCTCCATACGCTCAGATACATACCTCTACATGTTCAAATAAATATCTGCACATGTTCATATACATAACTAAACATACACAGATACATGCCTATTCATTGATGCGTGCCTATACACTGATACATACATATACTTACTCAGATATATGGACGGCTGTAAAATAATAATTAGCTTATTGAAGATGCCAACTGTACCTGCTATTATGATCGTCATATCAAAAAGAAAAACATATATATGAAATACAAATGATAATATTTTCGAAGCATTGAGGCATGGTGTATACATTTGTTATTTTATTAAATACATAATCTGGCAAAAGTAGCTTACCGATAAAAGTATGCTGTATTTATTTAGCACTTTATTGATCACTTTGACAGCTTTTTCCATAAATGGAAGAATCTCAGAGGACATTAATTTACTGAAGCACAGTTCGCTCTGTACTGCGTTCCCTCACTGAATCAATCAGGAACCATCCTATTCCACAACTATCTTCATTAGTTTCAGGCTGTCATTCCATACGCGTTGCGTTTGACAAATTCATCAAACTTAGACGGCCTGCCTTATGAAACGTTGACTTCATATACGTTGTTGAATGCTGTCTATTATTATCAGTGCCAGATTTCGGCTACTGCGGACGTAGTGCAAGATTATGAGTTGCTAATGAATGCATTACAGAAACCAGTCGGTAGTATTACATAAGGTAGCTCAGACAGAAGAATACTCGTCTACAAACAAAGATTCCAAGACCGATCCCCAGTGGGGCCGCACATTTGTATTCACTTTGACAAAAGGCGCCAACCAGATAGCACACATAGTAAAAGACACGTCTACAGTTATGGATGTTCCAGGTTCGAGCCCCGATCCACCACGTCGAATTTTTCAGCCTTATAATTAATGCAAAAAAGGTTGATACCAGTCTCTACTTGACACTTCTCTTGTATCTGAGTATGGAATCCTTTTTGGCTTGAATTCGTCAGTCTCCTTCTAACGTTTTGTTTAAAATAAAAATATGTTTTTGTAATGCGAGACTCTTTTGTGTTATGTGTATTTGTGTGTTATGTGGATTTTTAACATAGCTTTAACAATTTGAGTCATATCGCTACGATGTCTGCAGTGTAGCAGTTTATAGTGATGTCTAGCACTAGGGCATCGTGCCGAAGACATATAGCATCGAATCCCAGCCAGTCACATTATCCTGACACCAGACCGACCAGTCCTAACACTGACCTCTCTTAACGTTGAGCGCCAAGCGAGGAAGCTTCTATTACCATTTTTATTAGCCTTTGGTGTGACTCGGCCGGGTTCAAGGTTCTCCTAAATTTTAAATCTCAATTACTTATCAACCACCGTCATTATTTTAAGAAGTATATATTCATTCCAAGCCCCTTTTTGGCACAGAAGTTAATTCTCATCTGAGTGGTACAACCTGTTGTTGGGTTTAAGTGTTTCACAAGCAATTATGGATGTCATTTGACATTTTCTAAATTGAATGAAAGGGTTTCTGATCTTAGAAACGTTTTTTTAATATATAGTGATAATCCATACACAAATATTTCATACAATGATTGATAAATGTAAGAAGATAATTTTTGTACTGAAAATGTTGTTCTTTTATTTAGAATTGAAATCATAGGTTTAAAGGTTAGCCTAAGAAAAAACTTACTATTATAATTATATAGTGCTTATCAGTCTCCACAACCACATCCTCCTGTACTCACGTGTCTTTGCATTGATATCTTAAGCAGTTTCCTGCACTCGTGCGTATTTCCATTAGTGTTCACAGCAGCTTCCTGTACAATAACAGCTTAAGGTACTGGTGTGTGTTTGAATTAGTGAAGAATCTAGTTTTACTAGAAGTTGGCTGTAGTCCTATATTCCTGCTGGTATCTTTACCGAGAACGCACTATCATCTCAGCACACGTTAGAAAAGGAACTGAGACGATATTTCGAAGGACCATTTCCTATGGGAATTATTATAATTAGTTGCTGAGTTGCAATAACAATGCAGGGCGATAATAATTTAAACGTGGTTAAGACAGAAATGCAAAATTACTTTCTTATGTCAAGCATTAGATTCTTACTATCATCGATGGCAACTAAATATGGGAGTATCGGGCAATTGGTAAAGACATTCCCTCAATTTGTAAGCGTGAACGAGACTGACTTTATTAGTGTAGATTTCGATCGGGTCATTTGCGACAGTTTCATATCTACGAATGATCTGTTTCTAGACATAATCGCATTAAGGCTGCCGTCTTGACGAGGAGAAGAGAAAATGACTGCCATATATCCAAAGAATCGTAAAGATGCCAAATTGAATAGGTGCCTTAACGGTCGCCAAATGAGCGTCTTCACGATGGGTGCGAAAAGGAACTATATCTTTGTTGATATAAATATGATAGCGTGCAGAAAATCTAAGTATAGGAAGTTAAAATTATGATAAAGGTTTTCTGATAAATTCATTTAAATGACAGCCACAATTTAATTTTGTCATTAAGTTTCCCAAGCTTTAGTAGCTTCTGCGTAACCATGATAATAAATATTCATTAACGAACTTAGAAAAGAAAAGTAATAAAACTTATTACATTGCTATATATATTTAAACGAGGCCTAATTTTTTTCCATAGAGATCCCAGCATGTTTGCAAGATTTAATTTATTTAGGTCATGTTTTACATTACATAACGGTACTTACAAAGTTTGTGCTGAAAAAGTCTTAATAATAATAAAAAAATAAGAAAAATTGGAAAAAATAATTAATATGAAATATGAAAAGCCATCTATCTAAGTGTGGATAGAAACATTTTCCTAAATTTTATGTACGTAGGTCAAGCGGTCTGCTCATAATCACGCTAACAAAGTCTGAACTGGAAAAGGCAAAATAAATAAAAGAAGTATTAAACCTTGCACTTGATTTTTGTTAGTAATAACGTATCATCCCCCTCCCCACAATCCCCAAGTGGGAAACTTGATTACGTTCGCACATACCATTCAAATGGCCAAACCAATCTAATAAAGTCTAACAAATCTAATATAGTTTTTTAAATGACCTTACTGATCTAATAAAGTATTTGAAATAGCCTACGGCCTAACCAATCTAATATAGGCAAACCAATCTTATAAAATCTTTCAAATGGCCTAACCAATCTATTAGTCTAACCAATCTAATAAAGTCTTTCAAATGGCCTAACCAATCTAATAATCTAACCAATCTAATAAAGTCTTTCAAATGGCCTAACCAATCTAATATAGTCAAACTAATCTTATAAAGTATTTCAAATGGCCTAACCAATCGAATAGAGTCAAACCAATCTGATATAGTCAAACTAATCTTATAAAGTCTTTCAAATGACCTAACCAATCTAATAGTCTAACCAATCTAATAAAGTCTTTCAAATGGCATAACCAATCTAATATAGTCAAACTAATCTTATAAAGTCTTTTAAATGGCCTAACCAAGCTAATAGATTCAAACCAATCTGATAAAGTCTTTCAAATGGCCTAACCGATCTAATAAAGTCTAACCACTCTTATAAAGTCTTTGAAATGGCCTAACCAATCTAATAAAGTCTAACCAATCTTATAAAGTATTTGAAATGGCCTAACAAATCTAATAAAATCTAACCAATCTAATATAATCTAACCAATTTAATACAGTCTTTCAAATGGCATAACCAATCTAATACAGTCAAACTAATCTTATAAAGTCTTTTAAATGGCCTAACCAATCTAATAGAGTCAAACCAATCTGATAAAGTCTTTCAAATGGCCTAACCGATCTAATAAAGTCTAACCACTCTTATAAAGTCTTTGAAATGGCCTAACCAATCTAATAAAGTCTAACCAATCTAATATAATCTAACCAATTTAATACAGTCTTTCAAATGGCCTAACCAATCTAATACAGCCAAACCAATCTGATGAAGTCTTTCAAATGGCCTAACCAATCTAATAGAGTCTATCCAATCTTATAAAGTATTTCAAATGGCCAAACAATCTAATAAAGTCTTTCAAATGCCAAATAGTAAAAATGTAATGTAGAATTTATATTTATGATACAAATCCAAGATGGGGATCGTATTGTTAAATTGTGTATGTAGAACAGGGACAATTACTACGACAAGGGCGGCCTAATTTGCAAGCAGATTTTCAAGACAAAGGGTTTCGAGTAGAACATGTAACCTATGTCCCGACATGCAAAATCTGTGCCATCCAGCACACTGGCGATATCAATGACTCTAGAAAGCTAACGAATAACCATAAGAGTCACATTCGTAATAAAAATAATGCGAAACTATAAAATAAAAATCAATACACCTGAGTTGGATATTATGCAGAGTTCTTCGAGATGCAACCGAATGAGTTGAACTCGGTGTGCACATACATAGAACGCACGTTGGAGGAAATTTACCTCACTTTGACAACTAAGGCAAGATTTGGCCTTCCCAATTTAGTTTTGTCAATTTTTACCATGTGAATATTCATAGATTGGAGACTTATACTGCTCGTGGTAAGTACAGGGATGGGTTGGGGTAAAATAGTAAAATATGTGGTGTGTATCGTAATGAGATTTTTCCCCAGACAGCGATTAGAACAGAAACATTGGTTCTCATCACGATAAACAGCCCATATTTTACTATGTTTGATCACATTTTGCTATTCTCCCAACCCATCCATGTACTTTTTACATATATATTTTTTGATCGCTTCAGTTATGATTTTAAGGTGTAATCATCACACATTAAAAGAAAATAAAAGTACTTTCCTTAAATATAACGCGATTTCCAGAAAATTAAATATTTTATCTTACCTTATTTTTTAAAACTTTCGTTGTGATATTCTTTTGTCATATTTTTGGGCAAGTTGAAATCTCCTAATGGCGATTTCAATTTTCCAGTTTCAGGCACGCTGACTCGCACAAAATTTGTAAAGCTCTGCATGTTGTTTACACATTTTGAGTCCATTTTGTTTTAAAAATCTGGTGTTTATTTTGATTTTTTTACTCATTTATCTCTAGATTTCCCCTGTCATTTTAATATGTAAATATTCAAAATTTCTGTCGACTTTGTGTTGATGTTTAGTTTATTTATGTTTTCACACTCTATGTTATCGCCGAGGAGTTGAAGTAGTTTTCACTTTTCAAGAATGTGCATGCATTGCTAAGCTTATCGTTAAGACTCCTTCATTTGTTCTCATAATCCATTAAAACGAATTAAGAATTTGACATTTGATTTCAAAACCTTTCGCTAATCCTAACTTTTCGGTGTAAAGTCGTCGAATAACAACGGATTCACCACTTATTTTATATCCTTAAGTTATCTCCCCCTCAAGCCATCTTCTCTATCGTATGGTTACATTAACATCATATAAGGTATAACTTTTATTTCTAATTAGCGAAAGCAACATCTGAAAATATTATGAATACAAGAGAGTAAATTTCGTGGTTCTGTAAGTCATAATTCATGATTCTGTAAGTCATAATCCATGATTCTGTAAGTCATAGTTCTTGATTCTGTAAGTCATAATTCATTATTGCCTTCTGTTTGAGAACAGAAAACTTCATATCAATTGTATGCTTCTACAAGTCAAGAATAGAGAAGTTGATTAATACTTGCTGGTTGGTTTCCGCATACGAGTGTGATGAAGTTGATTAATACTTGCTAATTGGTTTCAACATACCAGTGTGTTGAAGTTGATTGATACTTGTTAGTTAGTTTCCGCATACGAGTGTGATGACAAACTGTGATTAAAGTTTAAAAATGATGAATAGGAAAAAGAAAAGAAATTGGAAATTCAATGAAAAACAGATTTACTTTAGATACAAATGCGTTCGTAGACTTTCATTAATTATAAGATCTCATAATTCATTTAGAGTCGTTTTTAATGATCTTAGAATTAAAACCTTCAGTCTTAGCTTGTTAGATAATATTATTTTAATTCCATGATATTTTTATATCGTATTCAGCAAAATCAACGAGTCCAAAGAAATCCCAAATTTCCCGTAATGTGTCCTTTCCACCATTTTTCCCGCCTATAATGGAGAAGGTAGAAGAAGAAGAGAAGGAAGCGTTTGAAAGTGATCTTCAACCCGAATCTCCTTTGACTCATCTATACGATAGCATATGCATCCGCCCGCCGAAAAATCTTCCGGCTTTTCTCGGTGAATGGGCCTTTGTGGAGGCAGGTCCCAGAAGAGGTAAATCACTTATAATACTGAAACCATGGTTCGGTTACTGTTCCATAAATTATGTACAGGTCCAGTTTTTAAACTCTTTATAAAAACTCAATAAAAAAAACCTATATATAAATGGCTTGCCAGAAGTAGGTTTGCAATGTGTATATATGCTTTATTTTAATCTATATACACATAAAGAATGTTCTTCTTAAACCTGGTTACCCATGTACAACTCGCATATACATATATATACAGGGTAAATAATAGTTTCCTCTAAATTCTCCTTTAGATGCCCATTCGTGTGGCTATTTGATCTAATTACCGTTTGCGTAGTTTCTCTGCGAAAATATTGTTTGGAGGCATTGTAGAAAGCAGGAGTTAGATTAATTGTACGAGTTTCCTTCTTTGCTCAGACATTTTAATTTTGTCATTGTGCATACGCTTCTCGCTTTATTTGTCAGAGGGATTCGGGTACAAATGAAACCATACAGCAATATGGATATACATTAGGAATACAGAGCTTTAAAACAAGTTTTCAATGACCATTAAGAAACAGCAACCTGACACTGACGTTTTAACTTTTGTATTTGTTTCCCGAATCTTACGTTGACTCCAAGCTTTAATGTGTGCATTCCTTAAGAAAAGAAAAAGAAGAAGAAAAAGAAAACCAAGAAAAAAAAGAGAAAAAAAGGAAGAGAAAAACAACAACACCAAAAACAAACAAACAACAAGTTAAAACAAAATGTATAATGATGATCTCACTAATTTAACATTCACGCATATTTTTGTTGATTAATTTCAACTTTTATTCCGCTCATCAATATTTATAGGTATAATTTCCTTATTGCTACTCATTTGCTTTGTTGGTCACTTTACATCCCATAATACAATTATGTTATTGTATATCTACTTAATCATCATTTACTTTTGTGTAATTTCTATCCTTCAGACTCAAAATAGCATATACCCTCCTGATTTGCAGATCTGTCTGGTTTGTATTACAAGTTTAATAAAAGCCTGCCTTGAACGGCCATTTTGACAATTATAATACTACATTTTTGTGAATACTGCTCATGCATAACGTTTTAAAGAAAATAACGCTCTTTGCATAACTTGAGTTGGATGAGTGGTCTCGTTCAAATAGACCTATCGTCTGGCTCATTGAGATCTTCTTCAAGTGAGGGACTTAAAAATAACTGGCTTGTCTTTGCAACTTGAGAACGAGGCTTTTACGAAATTTGGAAAAGCGATCTGATTGGCTGAGGAACTGCGGTGACACAAACCGTCTTTAGGATGTTGAGATGACATCATGTTTCAAGTAAATACGTATAGTTTCATTGGCTCATTTCAAGAGCAATACCATCTCACATCCACTGAAAGTGACGCATTAGTCAGCGAATGGTTGGTTTTGACATAAATCCTGTATCGGCATATGTTTACAAGGTGATAGTTAATTATATCCTGTCAAACTTACAACATAATTTTGGTTTGAATAATTACAGAAAGTATGTATATTCTGAGATAGAGATGAATATATTTGTGGTTTAAGTTATACAAATTCGACCAAGGCGCCTTCTATCGCCAATCATCGAAGTATTTTACAAGACCCTCGTAGCGGAGATCAAACTTCATTTGCTCCGGTGTTGTCCAAAACGGACCACTTTTATTTAAGCATAATGGGATTACTTACTACAGGCATGATTTTCTTACCCCCGAAATTAAAGAAACTGACAACATGCACCTCCGACACTGAATATTTGACAACGGAAGTGCTCCAATAAGCATTAGAAATTACGGGTTTTGTACTTTTTATGAAGAATTTTACTTACTTTGAATAACAATTATGATATATATATATATATATATATATATATATATATATATATATATATATATATATATATATATATATATATATATATATATATATATAAGTCATGAAAACAAACAAAGCAATTTGGCCAAGTGTTTGGAACTATTTTGTTACTCTAAACATACAGACTTGTCCTCCAGGCTTATCGGCATAAGGATAATATCCAAAACTGGATAGTAAAAAGCCAGATGACAGAGGGACATACTTATCGGCGATGGGGTAGAGTGGGAGGAGATCTCACATAGCCACTCAAGAGTCTGTTTGAATGTGACTATAGTACAAGTCACACGGGTCATTTAAGCATTAAACACCTACTATTTCAGTAATGGGTGACATTTTTTAGAATTTGATTCTATATACCTTTAAGTGGCAAGTATTCACTTCATTTGGATTCTTATACATCCATATTCCTTTGGAAGGTCATCATTTGAACGCCCCCCCCCCCCAGAGTTGCTCATGGCATTATCAATATAAATGTACGCAGACATTTTTGGACGAAATGAACCTTAAGGTGTGATCCCTAGATCAATCCGGATTGAATGTCGCGCTCTGTGATGTCACAATAAAAGCTACGCATTTTGATAAACAAATTTCGTACTACCCTAGATTGTGACGATTCCACTCGACGCGCTCTTATTTTGACCCAATTTTAGTATTTGGCCACCATTGTAAAAATCCATATCGATAGATAATTTTAGTCTGGAAGTTTCTTGGTGACAACTAAGGTGCAGAGGATTCAATAATCAAGGCAAGGACTGAATAGAATCGGGTTAAGTAAAATTAGTGTTCAGTTTTAAAAGAACAATTTATATTTAACATGAGTAATTACCCATACATGATCCATGTGACTTGTACTATAGTTTGCTGGAAAGTCAAATGATGGTCGACTAAAAGGAATTCACTAAAGAAATGAGTCTGATTGGATAGAAATTTGAATTGAATATGAACTTCAGGCATTTAATGTTATTTAAGAGGTGGATATACACGCAACTTAGACTTAAACAGTTGCTTATGACAGAGTACTATTGTAAATATGTCATATATTTAATTGCGCTTTATTATTTACAAATGTATATAAATCCTCGCTCTTTATTTTGTTTAGTGAAATCCTTCGACGTCCAGCAAAATATTGCTCAGTTTTACTTGCATTTCTGTTATATCGATATTAACTTGCTTTTTCAGCAGCATTGCATGTTTTCGAAATATTGTTCGATGACTAAGTTTTTATCTTTTCAAATTAGGAACAGGGTACAGGTATCAAAATCTCACACGGTTTTATTATTATTATTATTATTATTATTATTATTATTAATGAAAATGATAGCATTTTAAACTGGCATTTTATCTTTGTTAGCAATAGAAGTGCTTAAATTATCACATTTCAGCTATTTACCCCCCCCCCCAGTTATTGAAACCTTTCACAATTCGACATCTGTTGTTACACAACAAATTTAGTGTTAATTCATCATCATCATCATCATCGTCGTCGTCGTCGTCGTCATCATCATCATCAGCAGCAGCAGCATCATAATGAGGACTTTGTATAGCGCCTAATCTTTAGAAGCTCTAAGCGCTTTACAACCTTAGACAACACCTATAAGCTAAAAAACATATAATGATATGATTACAAAAACAAACACCATGAAATTAGAAAACATAAAAAACATGCTGAGAATATTTAAGGTAGGAAACATTATTAGGTCTTTAAGTTTGTTCTTGCAGTCGAAATAAGTGAGTTTTGAGAGTACTCTTGTATGTGATCACTGTGTCTCTGTGTCTAAGTTCAGTGGGCAATTCATTCCACGTCGCTTGGCCCTGGTATGCAAAAGAACGCTGTCCATATAACTTTGTTTTCATAGTGGGAATAATGAGTATACGATTATCAGAAGAGGAGCGTAATTATCTTGCTGGTGTGTACACATGGGTGAGGTCGGATAGGTATGTTAGACTAGAGTCCGACAGTGAAACATAGCACAGAGAACAAATTTTGTGTTTGATTCTTGATCGAATGGATAGCCAGTGTAGGGTACAAAGCAGCGGGGAGGTGTGCTCTGATCGTGGTACTCTAAGTATGATCCGAGCAGCTGTGTTTTGAACTTTTTGAAGTTTCTGGAGCAGATATTGAGATGAACCAGACATAACTGAGTTACAATAGTCCAGTCTTGAAAGTACTAATGAAAACACAAGTGTTTTAGTGGCATCAACTGAAAGATATTTGCGAATTGAGCTGATGCGTCTCAGCTCAAGATATGCAGCCTTGCATATATTCATAACATGTTGGTGCAATGTGAGAGTACTGTCCAGAGTAACACCTAGGTTTCGTACTGATTGTGTAAATTTAATGTTGGTGTTGCTGATATTTATTGTTTGAGGTAAATAATGTGAATGAGAAAGTCTTTGTGTTGTGATCAGAATGGCCTCAGTTTTATCATCATTCATCTGCAGCTTGTTACAAGTCATCCATGATTTCACTTCAAAAATGCACCTCTCTACACCTTGGATGGTAGCATCAACTTCAGTTGGGTGGCTAGATTTGTATATTTGGGTGTCATCAGCGTACAATTGGTGAGACACTGGATGATGATCTATGACACTTGAGAGCGACTGAGTGTATAGAATGAAGGCAATACTGGATCTAAGCACTCAGCTGCAGTGTACATTAGTACTTTCAAGACTGGACTATTGTAACTCAGTTCTGTCTGGTTCATCTCAATATCTGCTCCAGAAACTTCAAAAAGTTCAAAACACAGCTGCTTGGATCATACTTAGAGTACCACGATCAGAGTTCACCTCCCCGCTGCTCTGTACCCTACACTGGCTATCCATTCGATCAAGAATCAAACACAAAATTTGTTCTCTGTGCTATGTTTCACTGTCGGACTCTAGTCCAACATACCTATCCGACCTCACCCATGTGTACACACCAGCAAGATGCTTACGCCCCTCTTCTGACAATTGTATACTCATAATTCCTACAATGAAAACAAAATCATATGGACAACCTTCTTTTGCATACCAGGGCCCAGCAACGTTGAATGAATTGCCCACTGAACTTAGACACAGAGACACAGTGATCACATTCAAGAGGGCTCTCAAAGCTCACTTATTTCGACTGCAAGAACAAACATAAAAGACGTAATAATGTTTCCTACCCTAAATATTCTCAGCATGTTTTTTATGTTTTCTAATTTCATGGTGTTTTTTTTTGTAATCATATCATTATATGTTTTTTATCTTATAAGTGTTGTCTAATGTTGTAAAGCTCTTAGAGCTTCTAAAGATTAGGCGCTATACAAATTCCTCATTATTGTTATTATTTTTATTGTTACACGCACACGGGTATTTACTTGACCGAGCGGTTGTCAAACCCTGGCGCGATTCTCGCTAGAAGTCATAAGTTTACCCCGACTTTCCAAAGACGTCCATACAACCTCAGTTGTAAATCAGAAAGCCCGACGTGTCCATTCAATACCTAAATTTTCCTCTAATTAATGCAAGACCACAGATAAACCAAACTGCCAACTATCTATCAACCGTACATCTGCGTGTTTTGGCTACATTACGTTTCCGTACCACCAACCGTTCACGCCTTAGAACATATATGAGTACTCGATAACAATGGGAACTATTTTAGCTCCGTCACCTTAAGCCAGTCAATGTATGCTTTCCAGGCACATTTCGCCGATATAACTGCACCATATTCGCCCACATGGCGACATAAACGGTGTCTGCCAAGCCCCTGTTTATTTATTGCTTTGTGTAATTTACCGGTTTAATACCTTAAGTACTGTCCTTGCAGTCACGCTACCAATGTATACCACTAGATTTTAATGTACTATTTTACGAAAGGGACATTCATTCGGTTTTGGTTGGAATTCACTACTAGTGAACCAGGACATCATGGAAACACACTAACACTTCACACCGTGACGTTTGCTCCTATTAATTAGCTCATTAGTTGGGCCAGGAATATTTCCATGGCGTCGAATTCCAATAATCAAACAAGTAATCACACAAATCTAAGAATTGCTTAAAACGGGGCACTACAACCAAGTGCAGATACTCTAAATTTACTACATTATTATTTAAGATAGGTATGTTATGTCACTTATTATTTAAGATAGGTATGTTATGTCACTCATTATTTAAGATAGGTATGTTATGTCACTCGTTATTTAAGATAAGTATGTTATGTCACTCGTTATTTAAGATAGGTATGTTATGTCACTCATTATTTAAGATAGGTATGTTATGTGAATATTTATTTTCATGTTCATCAATATTATTTCTATCGAAAAGCTAAATCTTATCAAATAAACGAGATTTGACATAACTTATCAAGGACTTGTCAAACAAAACGAGATTTGACATAACTTATCAAGGACTTGTCAAACAAAACGAGATTTGACATAACTTATCAAGGACTTGTCAAACCTTCACTACATGTCATGCTGACGTTGTTCCTCCAAATCTGTCAAGAAATTTATACCTTGGAAAGGTAAATTTGTTCACTGCTCTTTCAGGTATAACATAATGAAACCATTTTGGGCTACCAGTCTGGATGATTAATCCTCGTTTAACATGCTTTTTCAATTATAAGATAACGATAACATTTTGGGCTACTTGTTTGGATGGTCAATCGTCGTTTAACATTCTCAATCAGGTATAAGATGACGATTACATTTTGGGCTACTTGTTTGGATGGTCAATCGTCGTTTAACATTCTCAATCAGGTATAAGATGACGATAGCATTTTGGGTTACTTGTTTGGATGATCAATCATCGTTTAACATTCTCAATCAGGTATAAGATGACGATTACATTTTGGGCTACTTACTTGGATGGTCAATCGTCGTTTAACATTCTCAATCAGGTATAAGATGACGATAACATTTTGGGCTACTTGTTTGGATGGTCAATCGTCGTTTAACATTCTCAATCAGTTATAAGATGACGATAGCATTTTGAGCTACTTATTTGGATGATCAATCGTCGTTTAACATTCTCAATCAGGTATAAGATGACGTTTACATTTTGGGCTACTTGGTTGGATGATCAGTCGTCCTTTAACATTCTCAGTCAGGTATAAGATTACGATAACATTTTTGAGCTACTTGTTTGGATGGTCAATCGTCGTGTAACATGCTTTGACGGGTATAAGATAGCGATACCATTTTGGGCTACTTGTTTGGATGGTCAGTACTCGTTCAACATGCTTTGACAGGTTTAAGATAACGATAACATTTTGGGCGACATGTTTCGTTTAACATGCTTAGGCTCTAATATTGATCACTGCAAAATGTAAAGTTTAGTGCCGCGATTTTATCATAGTTGCATCTGACGACTTTTTACAAGCCAACTGCTTCTCACCTCTCCCCCCCCCCCCCGCAAGGAATGTGTTGCTTAAACTTTGGTATTATTCAGTAAAGCAATTATGATGCTTGCATGATGGATGAAGTGGCTTACATTAACGATCCTCTGAGGAAAAGACTTTAATAAGGTTATTGATTTAAGCCAGTGATTTAATTTTCTATGAACAAAGGATCATGGATACAATGTAGAAACTATTTTCGAAATCGCCAGGCTTTTGTATGGAAACGTGTCAAAGTTGGTTTAATTTGTTTGTAAACAATTTAGAAAGACAAATAATCTGCAACACCTTCTAAATGCAAAAGTATTTTTTATGTTTGAGAACAGAATAAACATCTTGTACCTTCGAAGAACGTTCTTTGCACTTTACATGAATTGAACAAATCTACAAGCGTCGTGCTGAAATATATAGATCTGGGTTCCTTTAAATTTCTACTTAAGAATCTTTGATTACCCAATAATAGTATCATTTGTATTTCAATATGATGCCAAATTAAAGTTATAATTGATTGTAACAGACGAAAAACACTTATAATCACGCACTGTAAATCAGTTTCCTTAATTGTTTCTCTTTACTTTTCATAAAGATAGATATATTAACCATGTTTCTTTTTGTGTACATTTATTTCAGGAGAAGAAGATCTTGAAACAGAGGACGAAGACGTTTTCGAACCGGAATTTGAGTGTTACAGGTATAAAAATGGGTCAATCGGCCATAACCAGCCAGGCGATCAAGCGCATAAAACACTTCTTTTCGTCAGTTCATGTGCACACGATCAAAATACAAAAGAAACTTGTCCACAACAACAATCCAAGGAGTCAGTTCCTCAAGAATCATTACGTAAAACAAATGAACAAAACCAATTGAATAATGAAAGAATTAGCGTGGCAGAAAGAGCAAGAAATAACAAAGTTGTTGAAGACATTTGTAACGGAAACATACCGGCCGAATTGACGAAAATGGACAAGTTGCCAGACTTAACGGTTCTGACTCATACATCAGGGGAGGACAGTGTAAATAATTTCAAACACGTATCGCAAAATCTTGAGTCTGAAGATATAAACAGGAACTTAGGTTCGATGAACCATTCCCAGTTGCAAAAACAGACTGAACCATCTAGTACAGACGACTTGCAGACCAGCTTAGTTTCCTGTAGATCAACAACCAGTCATCCACACAGTAACGATACACCAGATTCATTAATGACACATTCGACAGAGCCTTGGCAAGAAACGTTTGCACCCGTTGTAAAAAGAGATCCTTCCAATAATACTGGATTGTCTTCTCTTAAGGCAATTGAGTCGGTTTCGGAAGATCAATGGTTGGAGCTCGTGTTACTAATTTCCGGCAGTACATTTCTCGCCCTTTGTTTCGATGTTTCTCCTGCCTCTTACATTTTGGACGTTATTCTAGCAGTTATAATCCGAGCAGCACTGAAGTTGATTTTCTCAGAGGATTTGTGATGATGTGATAAGGCATTCACTTTGTTCGTAGCTGTCCTGACTCCGTCGTGGTTCATCCATGCTCCAGTGATTGGTATTTTCAACTTCTAATAACACTGGTCAATAAATTAATGTGATCTTAAGGGAAGGGGGTGGGGGGCTGTCACGAAGGCTTCAGTACATATGACTGGATCCTTCTTCAAATATGTCTGTATTTTGTTTTAAATATATTTTCAGAAATCGACCTAATTTAAGAGCAAGAAATCTGACAAACCAAGCTTTTCAATTTAATGCAGACGACGACCATCCACTGTCAGATTTGATATATCTTGCTAAAAAACAAAATTAAGACAACTTCGTAAAACGAGCGTACTAAATTTAACCAATTTGATAGAGGTCATCCTTGCGTCAAGGCCTTTCAAATCATGCATACTTGCCTTTAAATATGGCTGCCGTTACCAAAACTAGAACAAAAAACCCTTTTAAAACGCTTAACACAAATAGTCCCAAGAAGTTGACTTAATTTAATAGCTGGTATCGTTCTATTAAAATGAATAGTAGGAATGTACAAATATCGACGACATGCTAGTAGACATGATCGATGATGCTGAAAACGATTTCATCTACACACCTATAATCAAATATGAACGACATAATGAACCTCGTTTCATTAACATTTACTTTCACACAAAAAGGCAAAAAAGCAGCCAAACACAAAACAAAAACTACAGAATTTGACCTGATTTCATTCGCGACCAGCCTGGTATAAAGCCCGTTTAATCATATTTTCGCTTTCCTTTCTTTTTAAATTATCTAACTGCTATCAAAAATGAGCATCAGTACGAAAATAGAAAACCCTTAAAACAGTTTTTTTCTTTTAGAAAGGAAAATAATGAAACAAATTCTGAATGAAAATATTTGGATCATACAGGTATGACCGTGTACAAACGTTTGTCGGAGCATGAGGGAATACTATAAGCTCTACGATCTAACCAGAGGGTAAAAATCATACCCAAGCGCTCGGACAAACGTTTGCAAACAGTGATCCTGATCCTTACTGAAGAATAATAGTGTCTGTTAACATAAAAAGTAGGTCTCTGTCTCTGCTTCAGCAGAAGCTACACAAAAACAATACTTGTATAGCAGTTCATTTTCCCGAAACATTAACATTAACATTTTCCCATTTTTGAGTACAGCTTATGTCATGAGAACGCAAAGTTCAAACATGCTACCCCCACCCCACCCCCAATCATGTAAGAATTACATGCATGATTATCTTTCACACTTTCACATTTGTTTAACAGCCCCTGATATACTGGAGCATACGTAAAACTTATTTTTTCAAAGCTTCTGACAAAATTTGAATCGATTTAACAAAGAACATTCCTGCAATTAAACTTGCAGTACAGTTTTAAAAACAACACAATAACAATACATAAATGCCTTCAGATATGGCGTCCATTACCTAAAAACCACAAGACCAGACTGCTTCTTGATAAAAACATTTTTTATACAAATTTGGATCAATAATACACGCCTGCTGTCAAATATGGCTGCCATTAAGATATTGTATCTTTTGACAAATGATGCCGCTCAGTTGTAAAATATATCGACTAGGTCAGCGATTCCAGACCTGCTCGAGCCTCTGGTTAGTTTGTTACTCTTTGACAACACGTTTGCAGATGAGCTATTGTGGTTATGAATGGTGGAGGATTTAAGACAAGAATTGAAAATATTCTCAAGAAACAGTTTCAATGAATAACATTTTCTTTTTTGGTCATTTTTTATATTAACCGTTAGGAGTTTCTGTGGTTGTTTTATGGATTTTTCATATTATGTCCACAAAGTTTTCTCATTTTCAAAGTGTTCTGCCCGTTGAAGTTTGTAAATGAAAAAAAAATATGTTCTGGGTAACACGTAATGACCTTAATTTGACTAATTCTTGCCTTATTGGTAAGAAAGAATATGAGATTTACAATGGTGCAGTGGTCGTGCAATGGCGTGTGACATATGCATGCCTCTTTGGGAGAGGCGGGTTGTTGTTCCATCTGTTATTTAAGCGTACCTAATGGCATTAAAATGGTGCAGTGGTCGTGCAATGGTGTGTGACATATGCATGCCTCTTTTGGGAGAGGCGGGATGTTGTTTCATCTGTTACCTAATGGCTTATATTTATTTATTTATTCTTACCAATAAAATTCCGTTGATTTAAAATCATTTTGCTTATGATACTTCTGAAAATATGAAGATTTTTCTCAAAAGGTAGAAATTGTTGCAACTGTAAATATAATTTTTTCTTGGGGAAAGAAAAAAGGAGTCGAGGGATTCCTTTAATGTGACTCAATCATCAAAGTTTCCTCAGCTTAAGAAAATTCAATCTTCTAGACTGTATTTATTCATGATTCCAGCTAAATGATCAGTGCAAAATTAATTGTTAGCAAACATGCAACTACAATAAAAGTCTTAATTTGAATAAGAAAATTTGATAACATTAAAGAAGATGTGTCCGTGTACCACTTACATGAAACGTAACTACGTCAGCAAATACTCGTCTAAAATCCTTGCATCTTCATGAGCGACGTATAAAATCAGATTTCCGTAAAGTTTCTTAATTCCACGATTCACTAAACCGTGTAGTACATAGGTTTAACGCACGGTATTTGAAGATTTGAGTAAGTTGTCAAAATGAGGTGCTTTACTCAAGATGGACCAGCGTGTAGCTCATGATCAGATACGTTCAGCAAGCTGGACTAGCGAGAATATACCCGAAATCAGATGTTTTGAGCAAGTTATACCAGGAAGTACGTACTCGTGATTAGACGTTTTGACCAAATTGGACTAGGTCTATAATTGTTTTAACCTTTAAAGACTGGGATTCATTGCAAATCATAATTCCTACTATCCAAACAAAGTCATTAAAATTGTGCAGGGTTATTTTAATTCAGGCACCGAGTAAAAAAGCTAATACCGAAAATATGCCGTTCTCTCTCGATACTTTTCCTAATATTTGGTCTCAAAGTTTTGAGTTAATTCTCGCTCTTTGATTTGAAAAAGGTTATAACATAAAGGAAAGGGAGGGTCGCTAGGCGGCAGGTTTGTTTCTCATCCAAACCTCGTCATAAACCGTTAATTTTGCCATTTTGAAACGGTGTAGGTCTCTATACAGCAGCCTGTAGTGCACTAGTGTATTTTGAATAAAAGACTAAACGAAATAGCTGGAAACTTTTCGGCCTTCTTTTAAATTGAATACTCTCTAATGTTCATGTGCAATCTGAGCATGTTTCTCACTGTAAATGAAGAAATTTAAAAATCGTGTCTTGAGATAGATAAGCTTTAATTTGCTACTTTGGAAATAGGTTTTCTTTCTTTCACTTCCACCAACAATTTGAGTTTTTGCTGCGATGTAAATTCGCAAATCCATCTTTGGTCTTCAAACAAGCTACAGAAAATTGACTATGATAATTTCTGGACGTACACAATGACATCGACTGTCTCTCAGAACACAAGGTCGATAGTTTGCACATGCTTCCAATATTGATTATATGCAGTGAAGTTGATTCAAACACGGGAACAATTACATTTAAATTGAGTAGAACTACTATTAGCCTACGAACTGTATGGAGCTATTCACTTTTGTCATCACATATTGTATCACAATATTTATTTCTCTTTATACGTAAAATGATGAAATACGTATACAATGCATTGAAAGAGCACCAAGTACTTAAAAAGTGAATGATATTCACAGACTTGTGAAAGCATGTAGACGTCTCCTTATTATTATAAAGAAAAGTGCTCCAGAAGCGTCAGTATTTTGGGTTATATATCAGTATCCGGTATTATCCAGTGTCAATAAAAACGAAGATTTTATATATATATATATATATATATATATATATATATATATATATATATATATATATATATATATATATATGTGTGTGTGTGTGTGTGTGTGTGTGTAATACATACCAATTATCAATTATCAGTGTAACATTTGTTTTCTGGCAAATATTTACAAAAATATGACCATCTAGATCAGCGACGTCACATGACTAAAGCCAAGTCACCTAAAGGGCCAACAGTTTCAGACGAAGTATTTGACCGGTGGAGCACTTTGAGGCAAATAAATGTACTGATAGAAATCGTACGCAGAAAAGGTTGTGCTTCAGGGGTATATTAGAAACTAACACGATTTAATCTGATTCTGGGATGTCTAAATTTTGTTAATAATCCTTGATTTCCTGTTCCAAATTTGTTGTGTTTTCAATTCAGAGATTCTATATTGTGTAATAATGTTGTGTAATAATTTATAAAAATCTAACACTCAGCCAGATGTTGTTTCTTTGTTTTATTTCTCCTGACCGTAGGGCCAAGCCAGCTTATGGTATGCATTGCGACACGCATCTTGCTTTTTGCATCCGTCAAGAATTGTTAGTTTAAACTTCACAAAAGTCACTGGGTCAATTTTGATCTGGCTATCCTTATATAAGGGATTTCAGATTTTGCAAAAGATGCCGATCTGCCAACGCTTGTTGTCACCTTTACTTCAATTAATAAAACAAACAATCACTAAACACAATTAGATTGAATTGCAAGAAGCATCCTTGGCGTGAAGATCTTTCAAATTTTCTACAGTCAATGCATTAAATTATGGCCACTGTAACTAAACTTAGAAAAGCATTTCAACAGCAACCCCTCTCTAAAGGAAATTTTTAAAAAAATTACTGACAAATAGAATTCGACCAGGCCTAGATGATATCATCGCACCATAATAACATTCCAGCTTTTACAAATCATGTTGATAAGTCATTTAATAAGTCCTCTAATGAATGAAAGAAAGAAAAAAATAATGTGACTTCCTAACTACCCTACAAAACAATGTGATCAAATTTAGCACCATCGCATGAAGACCATTAAATTAAAAAATATGCCTCAAACAGAAAAGAACAGAAATCAAATAGCTCAAAGTTAGTAGCTCAGTTATATGCTTACAACAAAGTTCATCATGAAACCGAGTGTTTTTAACTTTATTTGTCCGGTATGTCTTACATAACCTGCTGTCCACTCTCCGGAATCGACATGGCCTGAAGGTATGCGTCAACTTGAACGGGAACACTCTCGGGTTGACTCTTGCCTAGTTATGTGTCACAACACCTTTAGTAGCCTCTCTTGGTTGTTCAGTATCTATTACTGGTTGTCCAATCACTTATTTTTAGGCGTCGAAGTTGTTTCCGACAAAATAAATACGGTTTAATTCTTCTTCTATTCCTGGCTTTCGAACAGAACATATATTCACCTCTCTGGTGCACTCAGAATTATTGGTATCATATTTTACAAAGGACATTCAATTGTCAATTGGCTTCATGTCATAACCTTACATCCTATACAAACAATGCCGTAATTTTGGTTACATACACTCGAGCTTCTTTCTTTCTATAGGCAATTAACGTAATGTACGAAAATTAATGCATTTCTCCAAGACAACTAGTTACCGTTGCTAATTAATTGATATTATAATATACTTTCGCTCAAAGACAACTAAGCACCTGCAGTGTGAACTTTTGAGATTTTTCATCTGTTTACCAATCACAGTGTCATTCATCGATCTGAAAACGTTGTTCGCAAAACATTCGCTGCTTATTTTTCTCAAATTTAAATATAGTCTTACATGATTTTATCGATGTTTATTGCTCAAGCAAGACAACTCATTAACACATTAACCCCTATAGGTTTTTGTATTTTTCGACTGAAATTCGAGTAGGAAACACATTTTCAAAGCTATTTCCGAATACCTCATAATAAATCAACTTCCAGGTGATTTTCCAATAACATAATGCCTAGTTGAGTTAGAAACATTTGGCTATTTGGCTCGCGCATGAGCAGAAGTGTAAAAGTTGGATTTTAAAAAAAAAATTATATTTTGTTTTGCTTAACGGACCAATTATTTTCGTATCGAGACCACCCTTTATCCCAAATGCCCATCTTACCCTACTTTTAGCAAAGGTTCATCTGTCTGTTTGCAGTTCATACCAGTCTGCCTTAGATCTGAAACCAAAAAGTCTAAAATCCGGACACAAAATCGGATTCCGACCACGGGCTAATTTTATCTGGAAAAAATCGGGTCAAAAAATGAAGCTTTTCCCTCTGTATCTCGTAGTGCAACCAGAACATCCCGTTTATTTGGTATCATTATAGAGCTACATCTGTATACCTTTCTATAATGCCACCCATTTTAGTGTATCATGCATGACCTTGACTCTACACAGCTCGGCAGTAGGCTACTACCTCCTGCCACGTAAATTCGTCACCAGGGGTTAATGTGTTAACATGTTTTCTACTGTAAATTATTCGGCATGTAGAGCTTACAAGATAGTTTTGGTTCTGTTTTTTTATATTATTATAAATATTAATAATTTTTTTATCAACTTCTGTAAATCTGAAAATTTCGTTTACATTAGAAATTAATTTATATGGATTTAATTTATATGGAGCTAATTGGTTGTTCTATAAATCGTCAGGCGAATGAATATGTTAGCCACTATATGAAAGCCATACTGTGTCTGTAGTGTTCTACTTTATTCGTATACACCATGCTGCGTATGTAGTGTTCTACTTTATTCATTCAAACCACTCTGTCTCTATAGTATTCTACTTTATTCATTCAAACCATGCCATGTATGTAGTGTTCTACTTTATTCGTTTTAACCATGCTGCGTATGTAGTGTTCTACTGTATTCATTTCAACCATACTGTGTCTATAGTGTTCTACTTTATTCATTTACACCATGCTGCGTATGTAGTGTTCTACTTTATTCATTTAAACCATGCAGTGTCTGTATTGCTCTACTTTATTCATTCAAACCATGCTGTCTCTATAGTGTTCTACTTTATTCATTCAAACCATGCTGTGTCTGTATTGCTGTGTCTGTAGTGTTCTACTTTATTCATTCAAACCATGCTGTGTCTGTAGTGTTTTACTTTATTCATTCAAAGCATGCTGCCTCTATAGTGATGTGTCTGTAGTGTTCTACTTTATTCATTTAAACCATGCTGTGTCTGTAGTATTCTACTTTATTCGCTTTAACCATGCTGTGTTTATAGTGTTATACTTTATTTATTCAAACCATGCTCTGTCTGTATTGCTCTACTTTATTCATTCAAACCATGCTGTGTCTGTAGTGTTCTACTTTATTCATTCAAACCATGCTGCGTCTGTAGTGTTTTACTTTATTCATTCAAACCATGCTGCCTCTATAGGGGTCTACTTTATTCATTCAAACCATGCTATCTCTATATTGTTCTACTTTATTCATTCAAACCATACTGTCTCTATATTGTTCTACTTTATTCATTCAAACAATGCTGAGTATGTAGTGTTCTACTTTATTCATTCAAACCATGCTGTGTCTGTACTGTTTTACTTTATTCATTCAAACCATGCGGTGTCTATAGTGCTATGTCTGTAGTGTTCTACTTTATTTATTTAAACCATGCTGTGTCTGTAGTGTTCTGCTGTATTCATTCAAACCATACTGCGTCTGTAGTGTTCTACTTTATTAATTCAAACCACACTGCGTCTGTAGTGTTCTACTTTATTCGTTTAAACCATATTGCGTCTGTAGTGTTCTACTTTATTCATTCAAACCATACTGTGTCTGTATTGTTCTACTTTATTAATTCAAACCATTGTGCGTCTGTAGTGTTCTACTGTGTCTATATTGCTGTGTCTGTAGTGCTCTACTTTATTCATTTAGCCCAAGCTGTCTGTAGTGTTCTACTTTATTCAGTTAAACCATGCTGTGTCTGTAGTGCTCTACTTTATTCATTTAAACCATGCTGTGTCTATAGTGTTCTACTTTATTCAATTAAACCATGCTATGTCTGTAGTATTCTACTTTATTCAATTTAACCATGCTGTGTCTGTAGTGTTCTACTTTGTTCATTAAAACCATAATTATTTTTTAAATCATATGTGTCTTATATTTAATCAATATGAATGAAAATAGTAGTTCAACAACGAAAACTAAAAAAACTTATCAATTTGCAAAGGAAATTGCGATTATTCGCAAAAGGTTAAGAACTACATTTGATAGCGGACACACAAGACAAGGGTGTGCAGAGTTCATTCATTCCGTCAACATACATTTGTTTGCAGGCAATCTTATCTGCGTTGGAAATGCAAGTGTGCGCATTTTCAGGTGATAGAAATAAAGTCTATGCACAGAATGTATAGTAATGAACGCTGTATCTTTGATATACCAATCACTGTATAAATGTTTCATTAAAAAGAAAATCGGCAAGTCCCTCGTTTCATTTTAATGAAACATCTCTTTGCATATCATTGATAATGCATATATATATATATATATATATATATATATATATATATATATATATATATATATATATAAGAGAGAGAGAGAGAGGGGGGAATTGCACATATAGGCATATACAGTTAAATTTAGGATTCTGAAAATATGCAATTCCACGGCTAGTACAAGAAACGATAAAATACAAGTAAAACATTTAACTGTAATATTACAAAAATCTTACATCTACAGAGAAAACAAGATTCATCTGCAAAGATCTTCACTTACAGAGAAACAAGTTTTATCCGATATCTCCTATCTTCGTTTTCCTGAAACCATAAGACTCCATTAAACTTCTTCTGACATTTCATCTTCAGTTTTATCAGTTCCAATTACTCCAGACATATCTCGGATCCACTCAGACTTTGTTGCAGATAAATGTTTCACTACATGAACGCCTGTTATATTTTTCTCAAGGTCGACTTTGATCCGTTTATTAATCTCGGCTTTTTTTCATCTTATCTCTTCCTATATATAATTGTCAGCTGAGTTGAAGTTCTTTAATTAAAAAGCTTGCTACCAGCCAGCATGGATTATGAACATTCGGCAATCGTATTGTTATAGATACGGGAAGGTTCGTAGTATATCACAAAATATCACTCATGACCATGCAGCGCAGTTTCTTATTCCAATAAGGCAAGCACAATTTGATTTAAAAAAAAGGGACCGCGAGAAAGGAGGACCATATTAACGGAGCATTATCAAATATGGCTGGAATATAAAATAGCTGAGCTATTTTCAAATCTCTAACCTTAAGCCATAACACTTCACAATAAATAAACCAATACAAGCATCTATAGAGCTGAGAGAGAGAGAGAGAGAGAGAGAGAGAGAGAGAGAGGAATTATGAAAACAAGGGGGAATATAGGTATGAACGTAAATGGGAAGGTGATAATTGTGTTCTTGGCAATGTAAGATAATAAGATTGGAAGAATTGCCTTTATATTTTATATTCTATTAGTCGTCTGTGCATTCTGAAAAGCATGTGCTCTTTCTGTTACATTGCAGTATCCACGGACAAGTAAACATAAGCCTAACTTTCTCCATGGACAAGTAAACATAGGACTAAAATTCTCCACTGACAAGTAAACATAGGCCTAACTTTCTCCACGGACAAGTAAACGCAGGACTAACGTTCTCCACGGACAAGTCAACATAGGCCTAACTTTCTCCACGGACAAGTAAACGCAGGACTAGCGTTCTCCATGGACAAGTAAACATAGGTTAAGTATGAGATGAATTAATTAAGGTACGTTTTATGTTGCAAAGCAGGTATGCCCCCCCCCCCCCCCGTGAACATGCAGGTCAAAAAGGTCTAAAAATTTAGAAACAAGGTGAAATATTGTTATAAATGCATGAAAATCTAAACAAGTTATTTACATAGGCATACAAAACTGCACGCATTATTTAATTTGTCTATCTGTAGTGGTTTTCGTCAAGTCCAGAGAGATACGAAAATTTCAAGCAGTTGAAAACTTACATAATGTGTCATAATCTAATATAATCATCTGTCTGTGAATAAATTTTAAAAAATGGCAACAACAAAAAATAATTCATTTGTCCACAGTGAGTGATGTTTTGTGCACCATCTTACAAGCTTGTCCAGATGACATGCGTGTGTACGCGCGAGTGCAAGTAGTGCGAGCAACAGAAGTCGAAGGATCAATCCAAATGCAGTCTTCAAGCGGGACTATACTCATCATTCATGTCCTTTGTTGATAGATTTGTTTCCTTCCAAATCAAAATGCACTTAAACAAATCTGTATTATAAAAATCCGTGATCACCGAATGTTTGAGTATTTGAAATTATATAATACTATTCAGCTTGCCTAAGATTAGATTGTTTTGTAGAATCACAATCTGGCAGTTGTTATGCATATTTAATTTTGTAGCGCGTAACTGACCTTTGTCAACAGTTGAGGGATTGAGTTTGGGCCTTCGTGAATGTAACAGAGTGAGTTTTGCAGATGTCATTGTGACATATAGTGATTTTAAATTGATGTATCCGTGTAATGATTAAAGACGATAGTAGTTGGGTACATCTGAAGGTCCGTTTAATAGCTATGTCCGGCGAAACTGGACAAGGGGAGAAGACTCAGTTTTGTTTAATTACTGGGTAGTAATGGCTTGGGGTGTGTGAAGTCTCGTGTTTTAAACATGACATAGAGCAAAATCAGCAGTCCAGTTTTTGTGCGAGGGGAAAGGTCTTGACTCCATGGGTGGGCGAAAGCCTAGTAACGATTGTCCAAGGGACGTGTAGTTGAGAATTCATGAAAGACACGTAACCAGAGGTGTAAGGAGATGATTCTGATAAACTGGAAATAGCGAACCTCAGCGCAAAAGTACTTTGTATATATTTCATACGTAATGTTTTCTTTGATGCAAGTCTTAAAATGACTGCTTGAACTCAATTTCCTTTAATGATTTAGTAATCAGCAATGCAGCAATTAGCAAGTTGTTGTGAAATACGATAAGGCTATTCTGAGTGTACCAGAGAGTTAACTATTTGTTAGTTTCAGGAAGTTAGCAAGAACAAAGCATTAGGCTGCATGTATTTTATTTATCAGGCAATAGCTTCCACGCCTAATACAATAGGTTCAACGCCTAATACAATAGCTTCCATGCCTAATACAATAGGTTCAACGCCCAAAACAAATGGAGTTCAGGACTAATATAAAACTATCCACAACTAATATAAGAGATTTTACGACTACGTTTACGAGACTGGACCACTGTGACAGGCCAACTAGTGTGGCGATGCATGACTAGGCTTGAGGGACACTAGAGTGTTCCGGTGCAAGTCGACCCCAGTCAACAAGCTGTATTGATTCTAGTGAGTGGGCTAGGGGACGTCCATTAATTATGTCAACAATTTTTAGGCAATTTTTTACCCCTCCTAACCCCCTTGTCAACAACTGTTAAACTTTCAGTGACCCCCCCCTTAATAAAATGTTAGCTCCCAACAAACTAACAATATTTTATACGGCTGGCTTTTTTGCTAAAAATAGAATTATGAATATTAAAAGGTCTACAAATAAATTTTGATACATTTTTTCAACTTGTTTAACAGATTTCAAATTGACTATAACACTTTGAATTCATGAAACAATCGAGAGTTTATATTCTAGCTTCTATCATCTTCCCATGGGGAACCCAAATGTTCCTCAATTGTTATAATGGGCATAGTGGCTGATTCATTAATTTCTTGTGGAACCGATACACCCGACAAGTCAACATCATCTTCATCTAGCCATTCTGCGCTTAACATCTCTCCATGAGCAATAATTGCCATCAGCTCTCTCTGTCTTTTGGAAGCCACTCGTATTGGCCGAATTCTTTGCGGTTGAGGATCATGTGGTAATTGCCTAGGCCCAAGATCGCGTTGTCGGTGCTGTTGAACATGCTTCTTCAACATGACTTGTGAAGCAACATAGAGGTGACAGATTTTGCAGATCTGTTCAAACAACGACAACTGAATGGAAGGACAATATAGATCATATGGAAGAATTTTGAACGCCTTTGCCGATCGAGATAGCTTGTTATCAACTTTCAAAGACTGATTGAAGAAAAGAGATGGAAATCTGTGCAAGTCGCTCTCAGATGCATCTGGTGCTTTAAGGCCTTCACTAGTTTGGCAGACTGGAATTGGTGGTGGAATGAATCTATCGGCGATAATCTCAAAGTACGAGCGTCGAATCGGTTGGCAACAATTTACATCATGGCATTTTACAATTTGTAAAAAGTATTGACTTGTTCTTACATGGTTTTTGCACCAATCGTGATCCTTAGTTAGCAAATTTTCTGCCTCAAGCTCAGCCACTTCAGGCACAATATACTCTGCCACTGTTGGTTCAATTATCTATAGTTACTTGCGTCCATACTTCTGACAATGTTTCGCCAGCATATTTGAAATATGATTTTTCCAATTCTTCATCAATTGTTCGACATTGTGAGTCAAGGTGGCTTCCAAAATGCTCATGTGGTAAAATTAGGCCTGACAGTTCTCGACTCAAAGGAACCATTCGCCTTTCTACTCGATTGAATGCACTCCTACCAGGCGCATTCGTTGCAATGAACAACGCATCGAGGTTTTGCTTCATAAAATGATGAACTGCCACATCAATAACTTTTTGATACCTCGGATTTTCATCCGGTCCACCATCCACAGACATAATAAGAACAGGTTTGACCAACTTGTTGCTTTGATCCTTTGTGATAATGTCGAACTCTTCCAATTCAAGCAGACTTTCATAGTCCAGTCCATGAGCATAGGCTGACGATGAGCAATGCTTGTCTGACCTGATGGCTATGTACGTTGGGCCTGAACAAGTTACAGCTTCAGGTTTACCCAGACCATCTTTTTGGATTTCAATGCCAGCATAAACAGGCGGGATGAGTTTGTGTCTAGCTGCTACAACCCATTCGTGATCTGGCAAAGTAACGCGGTATTCAACATGCATTAAAAGTGGAGCCTGTTTGTTAGCTGCCGTCAATCCAATAGGGACTCTGGCTTTGTCATCTTAGCTGATGAAGCATACTTCTCTCTGTCCCAACATAGAGGCAACTTCCTCAAGGTGATTTAGAGTAGCTGTACAAAATCGACCATCAATGTGCTTTGAGTGTGAATCATTTTGTACTCGAATTAACTTCACTGACGTTTCCCTTCCGATGATAAACTTCGTTTTGGCATGAGCCGAGTATAAACAGCACTTCTACTTATTTGAAAACCTTTATTCTTTAGTTGTTCTGTTAATTCATCGAGAGTTCTGACACTACGATAAATATCACTCTGTCTTTTCTCATGAGCAGCAGACCCATATAACGCAATGTCAACAATTGATTTTAAAAGTAGTGGCTGATCTTCTTCAATTGTTGGTCGGCCAGCTTTCTGTCGGATCTTCAATTTACTGCTGATGTCAGGATTCTCTGCACAAATTTGAGATAAAGTTTCTTTCTTCTTTTTTTCTGAATATCTTCTGCTTTTCTTGGTCATATTTCTTCCTTTTCAGTTTTGTTTTTCTAGCTCATCAACCTTTAGTTTCTTTTCTTTAAGTTCCTTTTCCTGGTCTAAACTTAAAACACCACGGCCTTTTGCTTATAAAAGCCAATCAAGTCGCTCTTGAAGTTGTTTATCTAACCCTGCAACTCGTCTTGGGCTTTTGTTTTGTGCTTGACAGATTTTGCTTCACTAGAAGTACTGGATAGACCAGCTTCTAAGTCGATTTCATTCTGGTCTTGTTTATTAGTTTGTGTTTGATATTTCACAACTTCTTGTTCAATTGTTACAGTTGTAGCCGATTTACAAGGATGTGCATCTTCATTCTTCAGAGCCTGACCTGCCCAGAAGCTCATCAATTTCCCCTTATTATTCTGTGCTATGGCAGCATAACCTTTTAATAAATATCTACTTCTGCTGGCAAATTATCCTCTTTCTTCAGTTCATTCCAAATTTCGGTGACATCCCTTTGACAATATTGCCTACGCTTGTTAGGAAATGCCTTTACATAGGCTTCAAACAACAACTGGTGACAGTTTGGTTTGTCCATTCTTTATCTAATAAAAATGCAAAATATTTTATTTAGAAAGTTCTTTTATTTTAAATTTTAATAATAAATTTGTTTTAGTTTATCAAAATAACACAATAATAATTTAACAATATTTAATAATTTTGAACATTCTGGACATTTCCTGTGTTTGTGAGATTTCAAATCAGTCCCAGATTATCTCAATTATTATGTGCGGAGCCAGCTCAATATTTGTAATCATATCTTTCGTCGGATTTTCGGCCGCCCGCTAGTAATTAATATATTTACATAGACTGACATTTGTGTGTGGATGGTAAGTAAAATTCATCTTCTTTCCACGCAGAATTAAATCCTTCAGAACACCCACATTTTCTGTACTAATGCTTATTATCAGTCCAGAACACCTGCGTCTCTATCGTCCGATGACCCTTGTTAAATTTCTGACGCATGCGTGGAAGGCAGCATCACCCCGCTACTTAAAATGTAAAAAAATAATCTTACTTGTTGGTCAATTCAATAAGCAGGAGGAACTACAATCGACAAAACGACGGCCAATTCCTTTTTTAAAATGTATCCAGATGAAATAGTTTGCTGAAATTTCAAAGAAAACATTACCTTTGAAGTTCCGACTGTTATGAAAACGTACTAAGCAAATGTCAAAAATCAGTCTCAATCGTGCAATAAAATCGCTTGATGTTGCCGCCACAATAAGAAACTGGCATTTGTTTGGTTCTCTAAAGCTGGCCTTTAGCGGTGACTTCAATAACAACCTTTCATCAAAGAAAGCCGACTAAAATCTTCAGTAAAAACAAAGAACTTTTCTTCAAAGAAGTCAGTACAAAACTTAAGTAAAAGCAATGGAATCTGATAGATTTTTTTATTTTCCAACGTGACTGGAAAACGTTTACTGTGCCGTGAAAGTTTCCTTTCTGCAGGGAAAACGTGTGATTCTTATACTCCTTCTTGAGAAGTACAGTCTGTTGTTTTATCGTCTGAAAATGGCAAGGACAAAGGAGAAATTCTTCAAGCTGGAAAGAGTAGTGATGCATGACAAAAGCTACCTACAATGTAAATACAGGGAAGGAACACAAGAAATAGACATGAGGCACATACAAAGGGAAAACATACCTTGTCTAACCACAGTAATGATAGCCATGAAAATAGCCCACCCAGAATGTATGGATAGAGTATACTCCATAAACCCTAATGGATACAAAGGCTACATAATAAGACCAAAAGGGAAGAAACCAATCCTACCATATGGGGAAATACGTATTGGGAAAGAAAGAGTGACAATAAAGGAACCAGAACCATTGCTAAGGGAGATAAAAAAAAACGAAGAGGAGAACTACATGTTACAGACATCCCGCTGGAAATTCCAATAGAAGAAATAGTTAAGCGCTTTGAGGAAAAATTCAATATCCCGGTTATCTCAGCAAGGAATAGAACGATAGAAACAACATCAATTTTAGACGGAACACGGATATTAGAAATAGAAAGCAGTAACATGAAGAAAGTAAAGAGAGCCTTTTACATATTCGGATTCTTAGCAAAGACGTGGTACAAAGGATGCATTTTTGACAGAACATGCAATAGCTGTGGGGGCCCCGAGTGGCCGAGTGGTCTAAAGCGCTCTTCGTTACGGATCACTGCCATCTCACCTCTGTCTGCGGCGGTTCGAGTCTAAGATTCAGCCAATGTGGGCATGTGAGAAAGCTTGCCAGTAGCTTCTCGTGGGTCGGTGGTTCTTTCCGGGGTTTTCCGGGTTCTTCCTCCACCATTAATACTGGCCGCCATGTATAGCCCATCGTGCTGAAAAATGGCGTTAAACCCCACAACAACAACAACAGCAATAGCTGTGGGAATACAGGTCACACACCATTCAAATGTCCCCAGAACTCGGAAAATATAGGACCAACAATGACATCTACAAAAACAAGCAGCAGACAAATAGGAAATATGCAGCCACAACAACAACAACAACAAAGAACACAAGATGAGCAGCAGCAACAACAACAGCAGCAGTTACAAGAACAGGGATAACAAGAACAGGAAATACCGAAACAAGCAGCAACAAAGATAGAACAAATACAACAACAAAGAGATGAGCAGCAGCAACAACAACAACAACAGCAGTCACAAGAACAGGGACAACAAAAACAAATACAAGAAATACCGAAACAAGCAGGAAAAAAGCAAAGGATAGAACAAATACAACAACAACAACAAGAGAGAGAAACTACACTACAGAAAGAAATTGAAAACAAAAAACAAGGGCAAAAAGTTCAACTGCAGCAACCCAAACAGACACGAGGAAATGAACAACAAGGGCAACAACAACAACAACAACAACAAACAAACAATGATACCAACAGGGCAGCAACAACAGGTGATGGAAAATAGACAAGAAGAACAACAAAAGAAAATAAAACCACAACAGCAACCAGAAAACATAGAACAGCAAGGGAATAAAAGTCAACAACAACAACAACAACACCAACAGACTCGAGATCAGCCTCCAGAAAACGAATCACAGGGATGTAAGCAACAACAACATCAAATACAAATGCAAATACAAGAAAGTCAACAAGAAAATAACAAGCTAATCCAACAAGATATTGAACCTGGGCAACAACTAGAAAGCAAACTACACCAAAAACAAACAAAACGAAGTCTACAAGAAAAAGAAGTGATACCAATACAGCCACCACTACAAGAAAATGACTCAGAAGTTACAGCTTTCAAATTACAACAGATTCAGAAAACACAAACACCTAGACTATTAGAAACACTCCAAATAAGCAAGATACCGCAACAAAATTCAAATGAAGATCCAGAATTGCTACAAACAATGGAAACAAGCCTAGATATAAGGAAAGCACTTAGAGAAAAGACAAAAGCGAAAAGACAAGAAAGGAGAAAAAGACAACAAGAGGAAAAAAGGACAGAAGAAAAACCTATGTTCAGCTACGATGAATACGAAAGAAAATATGGAATATAAATAATAAAAAAAATATAAAAAAAATAATTAAATACAAAAAAAAGTACACTTCAAAAAGCAACAACACGATAGCCAAACATACAGAATACCAATCATAACATGAAGGGCAGGAGGGCCTCCTTAAATGGTCTGTGAAGATCAAAAGGAGAGAGAACCCTCCCAAAAAAAAAAAAAAAGGACAAAGCAAGGACAAAGCATTGATTAAACTTTGAGGAGAGGTAGAAAGGGATATTTTGTTTCATACTAATACCTATTGTAGCTTAGTATACAATTTATTTTTGTATTTATTATTATAACACTTTCAATTATTCCGCACTGTTGCATGATATTAATCCCGGCTGGGATTATATGCGACAGTACAGAGTGAGTTGAATTCACCTTATTCATTGTTGCAAACAGCGTTTTTTGCACTTCTTGTTTCACAGATTAGTATATTAGTAGTATTTCTGTAAGAGTTGGACAAAACTAGAGGGGGTTGACCGGCTCTAAAACAACGAAATCAAATAGGGAAGATTTAAATTGCATTAACAGTAGTGTGCAACCCACATACAATAGTTTGCACAAAAAGACAAAAAAATGGATCAAGAAGAAGGACAAACCGCCCAAGTCAGATCCAAGATCCGGCAATACTTCCATACAGTGTATGAAGACAACAGAATGATCATCAATCACCCGGCTGGGTGTCAAACCATCGACTTTGACGGTGCCGCCAACCCACCAAGACAAAGTAAAGTATTGATGGGGCTTCACACTATGGGAGTGGACATAGGCAAGATCGAAGCCTTACAAAACGGCGGATTAAACATGTACGTAGTCTACCCGAAAGGAGGGGAACCTTTACTGAAAGAAGAAGATCTGAATATAAAGGGGATGATAGCCAAGGTTTACAAGACAGCACCATTCATCAGGACCATGGAACCAAGACTAACCGAAGTCAATGTAATGGGGCTTCCCATGGAAGTAAACAGCCAGGAGCTGGTGGAGAAACTTAAAAAGAAAACAGGAGTAACAGTTGTGACGCACAAAATGGCGACGGTATGGGGATTTGCCCCCATAAAGTCTGGAAACAGACTCATATATGTAAGTCGGGAAGACGCTAAGAAAATCCCGATCTTTCTCTACGTTTTGGGCTTCCGTCTAAAAACCTGGTACAGGGGGAGCGAACTGGATAGAGTTTGTCCCCTGTGCCACCAAAAAGGGCACGGTCCCAGAGACTGCCAAGGGGGAATAGAAAGACCAAAACAACAGGAGAATACCTATGCCAGCAAAGCGGCCGGCCAAGGGCAGAAAACTCCACCCCAACAGCAACAACAACAACAACAACAGGACGAAATTTTAAACCTGATAAAGCAAATCAGAGAGGAAAAGGAAAAAGAAGAAGGAATACAAACCCTCCCTGACCTTGACATTACGAAAATAGAAGGACACAGGACCCTAGAGTGGGAGGGCTACCTGAGCCCAAATAAAACCTCAAGAGCAGACGTGCAAAATGAAGAGGAGATAGTAACAAGAAATAGGTTTGACGTTCTAGGAGAAGAGAACACACAACTAGAAGATAGCCCCCAGATAGCGACCCCGCTGACGTCGACGCCGATGCCATAGAGGAGGAGGGCGAAAAGAAACTCGGATGTAATATCACCCCAGGAAAAATCACTATCACGAAGGAAAAAGAACAAACAGGGAAAGAAAATCACAGAAGTAGAAATGCAAGAAATACAAGAAGAAGAAGACCCAGAAAACGAAAGCGAGGGGGAAGCAAAGGGGCAGACTGAATCAGAAACTGACACAGAAAATGATACAGAAATAGAGGAAGACACCGGACACAAAGAAACAACAATGGAATCTATACAAACTTACAACACAGAAACGGAAAGCACGATCCAAACAACAGTCACAAGTGCAATAGAAACCTTAAACAGTACAATTTCATCAGAGGGGGGTAGGGAAACCAGTGGCCCCCCCCCCCCCGAAAATTCACAACTAAGCACATAAATTATATTTAAAATTATATTGATAAATCATACTTGTAAATTAATGTAAACAAAAATCAACACCCTGGTAAGAGACAGGAATGGAAGGAAAAAACTTGCAACTCCTGTCTGTTAATGTAAATGGTATCAATGGAGATAAATTATTCAAATTTCCGAAAGACTTAAATTATGACGTGTTGTTAATACAAGAAACATATAATGGATTTAAAGATAACATAAAAGTAGCATTTGAAAGTCACCTGGACGGTATTTTACTAATTAGTGATTATGAACAGACAGACATTAAAGGTGGGGTGGTGGGGTGGTGGCAGTGTTAATTAAAAATAAAAGGGGATTATCATGGGATAGAATAGAAGTAGAAGGGTTTTTCAAAGGTAGAATGATATACATTATAATTGAAGAAATGCACATAATTAATATATATATGCCAGCTAACAGGGAACAGAAGAAAGTTTTTTTAAGAACATTTAAATAAATATATAGAGAAATATGCTACAGGAAATCTTATCATGGGGGCGATTTTAATTGGGTGGGAGACAATATAGATAGGGAGGGAAACCTGGCACCAAATGACATTAGAATTAAACCAGAAATGGAATATTTTATTGAAAAGTACAAATTTATAGAGTACAAAATTTATTAAGGAAACAGTTTACTTATGAATATAAAATAAATAAAGGAAGTCGTTTAGATAAATTTTATTGCAATAATTATAAATATACACAGAGAAACTAATATAAGCGATTTTAAAATATCCGACCACAAACTTATAAACATGACCATAACAATTAAAACTAGAATAAAATGGGGGCAAGGAAGGTGGATGTTAAACAACTCGATCCTAAAAGATACAGATTTTATACAAAATACCAAACAGGAGATAGAAAAACTTAAAAATAGGGAAAATATAGATATAATGTTGGAATGGGAAAAATTAAAAGTTAAATTTAAAAAACTAGCTATAGAACACTGTAATTTAAAAAGTAAGAAACTGAAAATGGAAAGGGAAGCAATTAGACATCAAATGCAAAGACCAAACACTAATGATATAGAGACCAATTTAAAAAACAGATTGGAAGAGATAAATAAAATAGAAAGTAGGGGTAGGGAAATTAGGGCAGGGAAATATACGGGGATATATAAAAAAGCAGAGGGGCTATATAAAAAGGAGGAGAAAAGAATGGGGGGAGATAAAACTTTAGATAAAATAAAAATAAACACAACAACAACAACAACAACAATAATAACAGAAAAAGAGGAAATTATGAAACATATTAAAAACTATTATGCCACACTTTCTGAATCACAAAATATAGCAGGGAGTGAAATTGATGATTATCTAGAAAAAATTCCCTGTGAGAAAATTAACCATGATTTTAAAAAACTTTGTGATGACTTCATCACACAAGAAGAAATTTTAGAAAGTATAAAAACAATGAATAAGGGAAAATCGCCAGGAGGAGATGGACTCTCTGCAGAATTCTATATGACATTTTGTGGAGAGTTGTTGCCCATTCTCGAATGGTTGTATAATAATATATTACTTAAAAATAAGGAAATGTCAGGAACAATGAAAGAAGGAATCATTATCTTAATATATAAAGGAAAAGGGGACAGAGAAGATCTGAAAAACTGGAGGCCCATCTCCCTCCTTAACATAGACTACAAGATATTGAGTAGAATTTTAAGCAATAGGTTAAAAAAAGGGGATAGGGGACATAATTAATATAAATCAAACTTGTGGGCCAAAAAATAGGGACATACAAAGCAACATTTTAAACATAACTGCAATAATAGACTATTTACATAATAAGGGACAAAAAGCTGCCATGGTACTTTTTGATCAGGAAAAAGCCTTTGATAGAATTGAACATAACTATATACAGAAAGTCTTAGAAAAACTTGGTTTCGGAGAAATGGACTAAAATACTATATACTAATATAACATCCAAAGTACAAAATAACGGAGCAATGACAGAAAAATTTGACATAAAAAGATCAGTGCGGCAAGGGTGCCCACTATCTATGCTATTATATGTAATAGCAATCGAAATGCTAAGTATCAGCATAAAACTAAACAAGGAAATTAAAGGTATAAAAGTTCCAAATATTACAGACGAAGTGAAAATGCTGCAACATGCAGATGATTGCACCAACTTCTTAGATGATCCGAAGTCCTTTGTGCACTTAATAAAGGAATATGAAAAATTTGGACAAGTGTCGGGATCTAAAATAAATCAGGACAAAACGGAAATATTAGAGATAGGTAACTGGCGTGGTAGGCATTCAACCATACCAGCCCATGTATTTAAAGATACAGTTAAAGCACTTGGGGTTTGCTTTGGGAAAAACGAAGAGAAGGATAACTGTAAAAAAAATGGAAAGCGAGATAAAACGGAATGTTGATATCTGGGCACTTACGCCACTATGTTTAATGGAACGGGCCCAAGTGGCCAAAACATACATGTATGTTAACCTTAACTATAGAATAAGTCCACCAATATAAATAATATAACACTCAGTAATATAGATAAAATCATAATTAATTACATAAGGGATTTTAAATTACATTACGTTATAAAAGAAACTCTGTATAAATCAAGAGAACTGGGGGGGGGGATAGGGATACCAAGCCCCATAATTTTAAAAATTACAAGTATTTTAAATAGATTTAAACGACTGAATGACGACCCGAAATTACCTTGGGAAGGGATTTATATATATTGGTTTGGTTTCGTATTACGGAACAGGGAGGGAATTTATAAAAACAACAAAGTCATGAAATTATTAGAAACTCCTAGGAAATTTAAAAGTATGAAAGATTTATTAATGAAATATAGAGATAAAAAAGAATTTTGGGACCTGGACGAAAAACTCTCATATAAATGGATTCGGAACGACATTACCAAAAATATACAATGTAAAGTGGAAAAAGAAAACCTATATGCCAACTGGAAAAGGGCATGGGGGCACTGGTCCCAACTAGGTTCTTTGAAAATACAAAGCCTCGCCTTCAAATACATGCATGATGCGTGGTTGACAGGAGTGGCTGCAGCGAGACGGCATATGGTCAGGGTACCGCCAAAATGTCCGCTGTGTAAAATAGCCCCATATACGAAAAGACATGTTATTTTAAATTGTAGGGAAACTTTTAACATTAGAAAAACCATAATAGATGAAATAAATTTAACTGATAATTATAAACCACAATGCCTCTTATATTTAGATGGGAAATTTAATAAACAAATATTATATAAAATATCAGCTTACATAGTTAATACAATCAAAATATGTGGAACCATTAATTATGATAAAAAGTAGACCTCAAGAGGGAAGTACGGATAATGATGTCATGGGGCTATGTCACATGGCGCTACGCGAAGTGAACAGGCCCATGGAAGAGTCTGGAAAACCTCTTGAGGGAGTAAAATAGTTTTAAATATAAATCAAATGTCTATCCTCCTATACTAACATACATTTTAATTTTAAAAAAAAAAAATTAAAATTTATTTTGAATTTAAATGGAATAAAATTTTCGTCAAAAAATCTTTTTCATCTCCAGCTGACACTATTTGGACTTTTGAACCATTATAATTTAAAGATAGACCTGCTCCATGGGGGAGACACACAAAAAATAAAAAAAAGTGTGAACCCCTCCTGGAGCTCAGTCTCATCTAATAAAAAGAAAGGTGATCTAATACATTACATAAGAATCATTAAGATTCAAAATATTAAAGGGAATATCACCAATCTTCCAAATTCAAAATTAATAAAAATTTCCGTTCTATTATAAACACGGAATATAATAGGAAAACTGATACACTGCAAGAATTCGATGTAAATGCTATCCCAACAATAACACAATATAGCATACATAACATGTAGCACAAACATATAACAAACACCGGATTTAGGAGACCCTAGCAAGGTCACAGAAAAAGCAAACTAGGGGAAGTAACCCGAGAGGACAATTGAAAATCACTCTCGGAGATACACCCCTATAGATACACTAGGGATGGAAAAAATACCCGAAATCCTAATTCACGTTACTAAGAAAACGATGAAATAACACAATACAACAAATCTGGGGAACACAAAAACACATAAAACAATTTATTAAATTAGGATGGGGGGGGGGGGGCATCTGTCTGGTGCCCCCCCCCCCCCAAAAAAAAAAAAAAAAGGCAAACGTGTGTGCATACGAACGCTACGGCGGCTTAAAACGCTTTAGAACGCAACCAACTTTTACCGACTTTGGACGTACTGAAAACTAAATGTGCTTCATCATTCGCTACGTGATTGTGCTATCTTTATCCTCTGAATTCAGACCTATATGACCTGTGTCAAAATTATTGAATATTTTAAATGTGTGTGCATTTTTCGATGGAATTACTTGAATTGTGGATTCATTGTATGTGATGAAATTCGTGGGTGAGTACACGGCAGGGACGTCATTTCAACTTTTTTTTCGGTGGGGGGGGCAATGTTAATTTTCGTATATAGGCTACAGCAATTTTACAGCACATGCAAATTGGGGGTTGGGGGTGGGGGTGGGGGCATTTGCCTGAAATGAACAATAGTCTGTTATCAAAGTGTACAATATTTGTAAGGCATTAAGGTTACTGCATCTAGTTGAAGAAGTTGTATGCTTGTGTAGGCTACATAATTTATTTTATGTATTATGTTAAAGATGACTGTATAATAGTCAAGCTCTCAAGTTTCTTAGGCTCAGTTATCCATCCTTGGAGGGATAGCTCATGGACTTCAATATATATAGCATCTATACATATAACATAGATGCTATTTAATAGAAGTCCATGGATAGCTATACTATTTAGATGTCTATGGCTCAGTGCAGTCTTTTAATTTAGTAACAGCTTCCCTTAAAAATCTGTCTACAGACTACAATCTACATTGAATAAAAACAAAATATGATGATGCAAGACTATGACTTCCTTGGCAAGAGCTCAACCGGTTTAGGATTAAACTGGTGGGCTGTTGACGGGCGAGCGTGTGCCATACCAACGCACCGACTAATTTCCTATATTTTGATTTATTAAATTTATTGTAAAAAATAACATTGTTGACGTCAATTTATCTTGAACTCCCCCCTCCCCCATGTCAACAATTGTCAAACTTCTTCAAACCCCTCCCCCCTATTTTGCTGACATAATTAATGGACGAACCCCTACCAGTTGTCAGGTTATGAGGACATGCCGGACAATTACAATTCATTTCTTGATCGCATTTGCCGTATTTCTGTGTGCAGGGGGCCAGTGTTGTTATATTCTATTATCTCTGGTCGGATCTCCATTTATTCCATCCATTAATTTAATATTGTAATATTCGCTCGATCCAGGCTATAATACCGTGGTCGATCATCCTCTAGACATCGATAACCAAACAATAAAGCCACAGGATACAAATGTCTTTTGCAAATACCATTTTACATGGCTATATTTTGATTTGATTGTAGATTATATAAGAAGATTATTGCTATTTGTAGGAAACATGTTTAATGGGATTTTAGTTAAGGACAGTGGTTTCCCTCTTGGGGATTCCTTGTGTACCTTATATTGATCACGTTCTTTACAAACGTTTTAGTAATAAAGCTATTGTAGGCAACTTAGAATATTCTGGACATTATTTTTTTACTAAAAAATCCAGATCCTCATATTGTGACTTAGGCTTTTATATAAATTATATTTTAATTTTACTGAGCTTGTTTTTTCCTCTCCTTTCTGTTACCTATTTTACGATCATATACATATATATATATATATATATATATATATATATATATATATATATATATATATATATATATTCGTAACACGATACAATGTGCCTATAGATTTTTTGACACGTCATTAGAGCAGATTTGCCAATGTAACGTCGATGGATCAGATTTTGAGGTAATTAAATCCATGAAAGAGATATTATATCACAAAATATAATGCCACCAAGACTGTCACTGAAAATAAGATTGTTAGGCTGTTATCTATTTTATTTTTTCCACAAAATTTCGAAAGTGTGTGGAGATGAAAATAAGTCATTTTTATAAAGTGCCTGAGGATGCTGGGGGTAAGTTAATTGCTGCAAAATGTCTGTTGTACATACACAATTATCGGTTCGCTGTAGAGCACACTTTTTAATAGTAAAATCAATATTAAACCCTGACATTAACAAATACAAGGATATTATCTCCAAAATCATCGCTATACAGATATTTTCATGAACAATGTATCATTAAGTGCTATGTTTACTGTCGACCACATGCAATACCATCAAATAAAACCACTCAGAACGTCCTCGGATTTTCCACTGGAAGCAATAAAAAATCGGATACAAACAATGGTCATTTCAGAAGTCAGTCGGAATGTCTTGAACGTTTCCATTGCATGCTAGTAAAAACTTCAAGGGTAAATAATGCCTATTTCGAACTGATCACAAGCCTAGGTTGTTACTAAGGGTTTACAACATCACTCATCAAAACACAACAATAATACTAATGCACATCGCCCAGCGACACTTGAACTTATCGGGCGTTCAGCATTTGTGTCAAAGTGAATTCTTATTTTGATCTACTTAATATTGAAATTTAGTCATATTGTGAATGAATACGCACTGCAACGACTTTTTCATTTGGTCTGGAATGGATGGATTATTTTTCTATCGACTTTACTCAGTTTAGCTATTCTGCTTGTGATGGTCTGGATTTATTAGCTGTGTTAATTCCATACAAAGTACATGTGGTTTGAGCAGGGAGGGATCCGCCTTGAATCAGCTGCATGTGGGTTTCTCTAATGTCACCGATTGTTTGGAATCATCGTGTGGGTAAAATATGAAGTCTTTCAATTGAAATTATCAAAAATGACGTCATGGAATATCATGTAAATTTCATTTTGAGTGCAGTAAAGAGAATGTGGTTGCAGTTGGGAAAGTAGTTGAAATTAAAGTAAAATTTCGCTGTGTATAATCAAGTTTTAGAACCTATGACATAGATCATGTCATTCGGATTTGCAGAACTAAGAAAGTACATTTTAGGAAATTCAAGATACAAAAATGTAAGTACAGTTTTGCCATTTTTATTACCTGCTAAAGAAGACATGTTTATACCTGGTCACTTGCATGGGATCTAACGATATGTAATGACCTGTATGGCTTCTATCGCTAGCCTAAAGGCAAAACATCATACCAACAAAGTTAACGCGGAAAATTGCAAAGCAGCTGGTGTGTCACAGTCCATTCAGCCAGCGGAAATAAGAATTCTTCGTCGTCTTGGCATATTGATTCCGATGCCCTTACGTTTCTACCAAAACCTTCAGTTGCATCCCCCCACCCCATAAACTTAGTGCTTTGATTTATAAAATTGTACGTCTCTGATAAATAAGCAATAGCCCTTGACCACAATATGATTTTCTATGCTATTTATTTTACCCTAGAGAGCAATGGTCATACTCTGAGTCATTCCGTGTAGGAATAGTTACGAAAACGTCTCCTACATAGTTGTTTAAATTGATCAGATTGATATTTTCAATAATGCGTCTTTCACGTTTATTGTGGACAATGTGAACCATTGTATCAATTCGTTTGGTTGTTCAAACGTTTTATATGTGACTCAGTAAACTCGTCCACATTGTTCACTTTATCATCACTATTTTCAAATACACGAAATGGCTTCTTAAGTTCATCCACAAACCTAATAAACTAAAATCTAAAGCATGGTCTATATGAGCGAACATTGTTTACAATCAAAGTAGTCCTTAATAAACGAACCTATTTTCAGACAAGATCAATCCGTTCAGCATAGATCAATATTGCACAAATCATACAATGTAAAGTCAACGGGAAAAAAAAAAACGTATAATAAATAGCGGATATTTTCTTTTCCTACGTTAAATTCGGGAGTAGTCTTATATAAGGGCGTCTGACCCTAAACCCTATTTTGTACTGGACGACAACATGATTCTTTCCCTCTCCATGACCCCCTCAAGTTGAGACAACAAAATTTAGTTCATAGTCATTTGCCAGTCGAGAACATGCCATTGAATCGTCATCGTCGTCAAACAAAATATGGGTTTGATCCAGAACACCCCTTTAACAAGACTACTTGTATATTTCACACAAAATTGCTAGAGATTGCTAAAAAAATTTAACCTGATATTTTTTTTTACAAAATTGTACTTGAAATTGCTAGCAATTGATTGATATGTTATTGCTAGCGACTCACTGTAGCAACCAATCTCAAAAAGCAATCTTGGTAAAATCAACATCGTATTTTTTGTATCCTAACACTAATGTGTTAATGCCATCAGAACAGTATCTCTTATCATCGAAATTGCAAAAACCAGATTTTATTATGACATCAGTCTCAATTTCGTGACAATTTTTATTTTATTGCCATCATTTCAACATGAACACTAAACCCATCTAACGCAGACATATAATTATTAAATCCTATTATCTTACAGACAACATTCCTTTTCATTCCATTGGCTCGTTTCTTAACTTTATTATCTAATAATTTTAGACAGTACACTTTACTACGCAATCCGATGAATTCCATTATAATTGTCATAGGTAACTCATCTTTAAACTTTCCTATTACTATTTTTTTATTGACATCGCAGTGAAATCCAGTATTTGCTGGGTAATCTGAAAGATTAAGCAGATCCCGGTATTCGTACAATTCTCTGTAAATATCACCCGTCTCAATTTCATACATGAACGAGTGGGTGTCTATGAACAACAATTCCTTATCAGGCCACATAATCTTAACAAAATCATAATGAAACTGGTACATTAACGTCTTTAATATTTCAAGTACAGCCATACGAACATAAGCTGGTTTATTCAGCCTCAAGTTTGTCTTTCTCTTATGTATCGCAAATAAGATTTCATAAAAAAATTTCATACTAACAAAATTATCAGATGCTACGAGTTTATTACGACGCTCAGCGTTATTAACAATTTCTGTACTGACTCGCTTTCCAATGTTCTCCATGGTCTTTACGAAGACGGTATTGTTCATCAGCTTAAAGAAGTGTTTCTCAAATTCTGTTGTTGCAACTGTTCGTCGAGCAGTATTTGAGTCGACATAATCTTTCATCCAACGTGATTGATTAAACTTTAACACGGGATGAACTTAATATCAGTCTGGCATCGACGGCTTGTTTAACATTTTTGTAATGCAAAATATATCCCCGTTTGTCAAGAAGATTAGGAACTAGTTTTCGAACAACAGATTTACCACTAGTGTTAGTAATAGACGAATAATTGTGTTGTTTCTCTGATAGCAAATTATAGTCGGTCAACATTGATTCGGGACTAAATGGATAATCGTTATGAGCGTCATGCTGCTTAGCAGGGTGGTCAAGATCAACTTCAGCAAAGTAACTAATATCAGGTACAGTTTTATCATTTTCTTTGAGGAAAAAAAAATGATTCGGCCTTATCCAATAAAATACGCCATACGGCATTGGCTCAGACATTGCATACCATACAGATTTTTTGGATCAAGATAAACTATAAAAACCGATGTCAATGTCTTATCATAGTTGCTCATGTACATATTATTAGCTTTCGGATATTTTTTTGTTATTACACGAATACCACCTCTGATCCCACGTTCGATATAGCTGAACATGTCAGGATCTGTCAGCAATTCCAGTTTTATTTTACTATGTTTGAGTAATCTGTCCCAGCTTAATCCCGGTGCTGAGCAATACCAGACTGGTTCAAGTCCGTTGTTGCTGACGCTGAAATCTCTGAAATTCTTAAATATATCAGCGAGCAGCAACACATGTGTGCTCAGATACAGGTTATGATAATTTCCGAATGTTTTACAGTCGAAAGCATAGTCGTCATCGCTGATACTTTCAAGATTTAAACGAGAATACAAACTTTCCATGTCAGGTAAACTTGTTTCATTAAATCTATTCCAGTCGTCAAGATATTCATACGGAAAGATACCTTTTATGTAAGTAAATTTGCTTTGTCACCGAAATGATAAGTCAAATTATCAAACTTTCCACATCATTTTACGAGTTCGTCTTACGATTCTGCCATAAACTGTAAACTATCAATTAATCCTAACTTGCCACGTGTCACGACAAACTTTTCGGTAGTATTTGGGATGCATTTTATGTTATCGTTGTTATTGAATTTAGGCTTTTTTTTAAATATATCTTTGTTGCTGATTGCTTCCACGATAATATGAGAAACGTATCCTCGAAAATTATGTGCGACAACAGGTACGAAATCTGGTGTGTTATAATTAAGATTGCACATGTCATGAGCCGGACCGCGATACTTACCAGTAATGTGACAGTGATCTTTTACCCGATCCTGAGTCCTAAACGCCTGCTGGCAAATATGACATATTTTTGCTGAAGCAAATTCTGTTTCTTGTTTTATTTGGAAGCGGTTTCTTTGTCAGTGACCTGTATCTGATCACATGTGTTGTTGCTCGCGGATATATCTGAAATTTTCAGAGATGTCATGAATACACACATCATGATCGGGTTAGAGATTAGATAAAATAACAGAAAGGATGTTGCTGCTGTTGTTGATCAACTAACCGATTACTCAATTTTGAAAAATCAATATGAAATCTCCAACTGTTATCGATCCCGGCAAATGCTGTAACAATATTTTTTGGATGATATTTAGTCACGAATAAACTTCGTTTTGCAATATCTGCAAGTTTCAACATCATGTAATATTGTGCTTTATATTTCTCTAATGCTGTGATTTAAAATCGTCAATTGGAGATATGAAAAATGTATAGTATATCATGGCAAATTTATACCAAGAACCCACTGTGATCAAAAGTTTGCAAGATGCCAGGAAATATTCTGGTGTGATCCAAAATATAACCTCTTTGCTGGCAATGAACTTGAAATTATTATTAATCTTAAAACTAAAGCTTCGTTTGGGATTATAACACCAGCTGGTTATATGTTAAAAGTAAGGTCCAAAGATGATGCAAAGTACACCCTTAGGTTTTTACATGAATTTATCTGGGCATTGTTCAATGATGATAATTCAGCTGGAACGCATGTTTCGCATGTCAATGATCAAGTCACCGACAACAACATTGCAAAATTGTCTTTGAGAGAAAAGTTTAAACCACATCCGATATATGCTTTGTATGCGGCTAACGGAGGAGGTGTTATCAGAAACATCCGAACAAGAAAAAATATTGCTAGTGTTGGTAATACAGGATATTTGATGTTTAACGTACACAAACTAATAAAATTTTATATTATTCACATCGTTCTGTGGTTGAAGTTTTTCATGGACTCATGCCAAGTGGCTTATTTATCGATCATATCAATAGCAATAAAGTTGATAATCGTCATGAGAAGTTGGAACTTGTTACTTCGAAAGAAAATGCACGACGTGGTAATGCTGGAACTTGTTACTTCGAACGAAAATGCACGACGTGGTAATGCTGGAACTTGTTACTTCGAAAGAAAATGCACGACGTGGTAATGCTGGAACTTGTTACTTCGAAAGAAAATACACGACGTGGTAATGCTGGAAATGTTAACAACTTTAAAAATCCCAGATCCATTATATCAAAACATTCTATCAGAAGAGAGTATTGATGTTAAAATCTTGTTGATGACAAACACTTCTTCATTCTTCAGACCAGTTCAGGGTAAAAACGTCTTCAAATGTTTTCTTCGTTAATGAAATTCTGACACGATCAACTACGTTAAATTTATGCATGCGACACATGTTCTCGTTTGCAAGAATCTGATTTTTTAATAGCGTCAATTGGTGATATTCCAATTGTTCTGTGTTTAGTTTTATTGCAATCTGATGTTATTTCTGGCAGATCACCAATATATCTGTTAGTGTTCATTGCTGTAAGCTGCTTATAAATCTTTTCTTGTATAGTATGGTTAACGAGTTCGACAAGAACACTCTTTCCTTCGTTACCGGTAACATATTTATGCTGTTTTGTCTTAGAAACTGCTCGAATTGTTTATTAAAAAACTCTGATCGATGGTCGGTCCAAATCTTATTTGGTTTTCGCGTTGAAACAGCTATAATATGTCGTAACGCATTTGTTATTGTAGGTCCATTTTATCAGCAACAGGAACGCTAAACACGTATGGTTTAAAAACGTCAATAATGTTTAACAAGAATCTTTTGTTATCGTTGTACTGTGTAATGATTTTCATATCTGCAAGATCTATCGCCAGGATATCATCGACTGCGTTTTCGAAGACCTTTCGTCGAAGAAACTTTCTTTTTAGGTTTTTGAAGCTCGTGAGCCAGAACGTTCTGTGTTCCACTTATATCTGGCACAAGCTTGTCAGGCATCCCAATACCGAGTTTATATTTTGCTCCAATGATACCTTGAACAAGCTTTCGATCAACTCGTTTTCGTATTCCTCTAGATTTCATCTCTCGTAATTCGTCAAACATACAGATCGCAACCTATTTTGTCGTCGACGTGATCATGGTAGCAAATATCATGACGCATAGCAATTGCATCAACTGCATTGTAAGGTTCTTATCCTGGTAACGGATTATCATCGTCGTCAAGTTGCTAATCTAATGGATTCCATGGACCGGGATATTTATGTCCTGGCAATGTCCAACCTCCCTTTGGTTTCGGTGATTTGCCAATCATTTTATGTATATCCAATCCTGATCCGATGGCAGCTCTGTGATTACAATGCTGACAATGAGCAACCATTTTATTTTGTTCCAGGCACATATCTTTGTTCACATCTTCGAAATTACATTTCATTTATTTTTATTCGCTGACTAAGATAACTTTATCGTCGGATGTTATTGGTACGGTTTGCATCAAACAACCACTAGTGATTTCATCACCAGATTAACTTGTTGAAGAAACATACTCTTTCGCCTGCCACAGACATAACATATACTTTTCAGCATTTTTCTGTTATTGCTAGTAGCTTCTGTTGTTTCATTGATGTTATTGGTTTTCGTTCTGCATTTGACACATTATGTTGTCATTTTATACTTCATGTCAGACAAAATTAAACTTGTACAGCTTTGCGATCCTTGCTGATACTTGGAAACGGATTAAATTGCAAAATAAATTTTAAAAAGTTACCTGGTTTGCCATCAGACTTTAACATCTGCGAGATAAACATAACGCAATAATATAACGCAATAATAACAACAAGCTGAAGTTCCAATTGGGTGAAGCTGACTCGAGTTATAATTTATTATTATATATCTTTTATGATCTACTGTTTGATAACATCACTCGAAGGAAGACCAAACGAGTCATAGTAGTTGCTATTGTTGTAAAGCGGTACACAATCCACCATTGAAATCTTGGATCTTGATGACACAGATTGCGGCAGCGATCGTATTCCCTATTGATCTATCAGCTAACTCATCTTCTGAAAATAGTCCGATAAATCCGTCGATAGATTTAAGTTTATCAGCGATCTCAAAATTGTTAAACGCGCGAGTGCCATCAATCGTTGACGATTTCATTATTCGAGTTCCAGAACTCGTCGAAGATTGTATCGTCTAGTTCCAGGTAGCATTAATACTCGTCCCTGAGTTCTTCTCATAGGTTGTGATTGCAGTCCGCGTCCTATTACTAGCAGATTTGTTAACAGACGTCCTGCTATCCCGGCTAGCAGCGGAGCTATGAACAAGCCTTTGACCGCGTTGTAGTTCGTTCTTGGTTGTCTTTCTTTCATCTTGTCTAAGGACTTTTCGTGATCGTGTTGTCGGCACTGTTTATTATTACTGATCAGATCAGATAAATTTAGAGTGCGAATCTTTCCTTTGCTTTTGCAATCAGAAACTGTTTAATACCATCGCTGGAAACATCTTTCTGGGGGGTCTGTCCTGATATTACACCTGACGCTGCAGCTATACCTAACGCTTCTCGCACGAGCAGTATCTTTTGCAATAATGTTCGTGCCATAACAGTTATTAATGTTTGGATTGATCCACCATGGATCACTTTCGATCTGGCAAATGCTGTTTGTTCCACTGGTAAATCGAGTATCAAATGTTTGCCTTTTGGAATTTTATTTATCTGTCGTTGTGTTAAGAATAATTTTGTTGGAATGCGATGCGTTTTGAAATCTATTTTTAGTGAAACTGCTTTTCGTTTATCTATAGCTAATGCTATTTTTTGTATTTGTCTCTGTGACAAATTAATATAATGCAAAATATACATTTTATCAGATAAAATTGAATATTTTTTAACAGTACACTTAAACCGCTTATGGTTATCTGAACTCTCAGTTTACACTTGGATGGTCATTCTAACTCGAACAGCGTCAAGTTCTATGTATCTGTCAGATATTATACGCGCGTAGGTGTAATATGCATCAGCTGGAGCCTCTCCTAACGTCCATGTTACCTCTGTATCAGCGGTTGATCCAATAGCTCGTTCGTTGGGATTGCTGACTTCAAAGTGAAATATCTGGTAAGAAATCGAAATTCTTCGACAGAGATCACAGATCCAGTGTCAGTGTCCTGCTATCTTTGCATTGCCTCCTTCAGGTACATAGAGGATCTCAAATGGGTAACGATTTAATATTGAACTTATGAAACGAGTTGAATAAGGTCCAGCTTTAGCCATGGCTCGTGAAAGCTGGATATGGTTTAACGGGTTTCATATATTTAATATCAAAACATTACCCATTTGAGATTATTTTTATCACAAAGTTTTATTTCAGTAGAAATTATTTAGAAAAAAGAACGAATAATTTCGTTATTATAACAGAAGCTGTGCCTTTTATTTGTTGTGCGTAAAAAAAAAGTCCAAAACAAAGTTGAAATAGTAAAGGTATATTATGCATTTTTGATACTATATAAATCAAAGAATAAGCGTCCATCCAAATAAACATAACATTTTGCAAAAGACAAAACATATATCAACACGAAATGTACAATGTGTGTGATGTCACATTGCTTGATACGGTGCATAGTACCGGTTTGAGATGGCCTACATCATATCAAAGTAAACATTACATTGTTGCGATATTTTTCTGAAAAGAAGATTGCTGGATGCAGAAATACACATAAACACTGTAATGTATTTGTGATCGGATATTTATAGTATTTGATTTGGAACATTAGATTGTACAGAAGATGTAAACGAATCTCTTTCTGAGTCGGATTTGCATCACCTATTTACCGCGTAAATATGCAGTGGTTGGATAAAGTTTTGTCAATTATCCAACAATTGATAGACTGGTTTACGTCTACATTCTTCTGTGAACGAAGGTGATTTTATTTACTTCAATAAGTTCACGTTTAAACCAAGCTTGTATATGGGGTGGATTCCAGATATACCACCCATCCACCCCCACCTCAACCCTCGATATCATCTGAGCAATACTGGTAGTGTTACTTGTTGTTATTGTTCTTGTCATGTGGTTTTTTGTTGTTGCCATTTTCATGTTATAATGTTATACATGACATAACAAACCCCTGTGGGGTTAAATAGGCAATGTTAAAACAGACGAGACCATTTTCCCCCAATTCCGTTTTCCGATTCGAATAAAACAATAGCGGCCAAAAATGTTCAATGAATACGAAAAAATCCAGAGGGGAGGGGGGAATTCTTGCGATCACAGCCAATCATGTAAGTGAATACTGCACTATAGTTTCATGGACTTGTTTGTCCCAATCAGACTCACAATGAATTGATATTTTCACATGTATGATATCAAAAATATTAATTTACACACAATGTAGGCAAGATGTACCGACTATGTGATAAATATAAACACGAAATAAATTTTTGTTACATCATCTCCAAAATTGCATTTGATCTCTCGTTCAGGATATTTCTTAGGGTTTATTCTGAAAAATATTCGTTTGACGTCAGCGTTATCAAAAAAAGCTATTTTTAGTCGATTATTACGTCGTTGAAATACAACAGATATGTGACTGTTGTTGTTCACCATGTGTTATCAGTCGAATTTGGTAGAGCTACCTGATAAACCTTATGCTGTTGCAAATATATTTTTCTACAGTACGCGGCTAACATTGTTTCAGGTTCTATTAGTTTTGAGACGGATATAACAACTCGAGGAATCCATAACGTAAGTCCTGAAATCACTAACTGAACACTATCGCAACCAGCAGCAACAGCAGTTATCATAAAACAATCGCTTTGATCAGCTCTGTCAAGTATAAGCGATGTTTTATAACACGAATTACCTTGTTATAGTTGTGACAAAACCCAAATATTGTGCCCACCAGTAAAATCATCGCAATTTTTGTTGTTCCGCTTGAAAATGCGCTTCGTTTAGCGTAATCTTCGTTGAATATTCAATTTCTGATAACAATATTGTCTGCAATACAATTTGCCACTTCTAACATTGCAATTTCAACATCTCCTGCAGCAGGTGGAGTAATTTCAAGAATATAGATTTATAAGAAAATTTCTTTCTGCAGCTGTATTTTTATAACCACTTAAAACGCAGCAACATCAGGTTTTGGTCTAGCTCGTGTTATTAACTTTCTAATAATATTTTCTCCGGTGTTTTGTTGTTGTTATCATCACACTTGCATTTCTGATGATAGAGCTATTTTAGAAATAACATAATTTACATTCGAACCGCTTGGCACTACAGCGTTAATTTTCTCAGCGATCTTTTGTCTGACAGCTGTTCTTGCTGCATATGAGGCTCCTGTTGCAAAAGCCTTTGACGCGTCTAACGCGATCGGAGCTGCATTGTTAGCTATCCCAGGTATATTTTCAATTATTTTTTAAAAGATATTTCCAAAACAACATAAATGTTTCGTTGTTTCATCTTGTTATGCAAATTGTCTGATAAAAATCGACTTTGTTAGTTATTGACGCGCAGATGAAAATAGTAAGTAATCAATCTGATTGATCAGTAAGTGTCATCGTGATGATGTTTGATTTACGACACTAATATAATAGAATATTATCTATCTTGGAATGACTTTCATTAACGAACCCGGTGGAACAAATCGTTTGTCCTTGGCTACCTCGTGCTGTGTATGACACAGTTGCAATAGAACAGTTGATCAATATTGTGTTAACATCTGTGATGTTAACAGCTGACGTGCTGTCAGACTATACTGTCCCAGATGTTGGTCCGCTTTGCAGACCTGATCCGTACTGTTGGTTGTTAAATCCGAGCAATGATCAGCGTTGGTCTCTAAAATCTACAATCAAGTTATGTTTAGTGTTATTCTTGCTCGTAACGTGTTGTAGTTCGAAATGATCCCGAAATTATCAGACGATATACCACTACCGCCAGATTTCCAGTCGATAATGCCATTGGTATTTATGCCGAATGTAAAATCATCGTTGACGTTAGTTTTAACATTTGCCATAGAGTGCCAGGCAGTAGCAGATACTACTCCGATCTCGTACTAATAAATGCCAACTTCGATAACAGGATTATAAAAAACTGAACAGTTTGCTCTGTTTGATGTTGTCTGAGATGAGTCAAGGAAATTCCTCTCATATCTTTTGTTTTTCTCGTTGTTATCTCACTTGCTTATTGAATATCAAGTCATTTCCTTAATTTGTTCTAAAATCCCAGCTTGTCGTGATCAGGATCACCAATTAGCTCAGCAATATCTTCAGCAATTTTCTTTTGTCCTTCTTTGAGTAGTCATAGCAAACCTTTTTCTTTTAGTTTTTCTAGACCTTCCAGTAATACTTTATCAACACCGTGTTGCTTGCAAAGTACATACTCGGTGATAGGCCTAAAGAGTCTTGCATTTTCTTCTGTGGTTTCTTGTTGTCCAACACGTTCTTGTTCAACATATTTCTATACCAGATTTATCCGCGCCCTGTCCACTATTTGTTATTAAAACACATTAATCTTATACTTCTTTACAATCTAAGAACTTTTCAACGCCACGTCGAAACATGCGATTGGTATCTCTTGCAAGTTTATTGAATAAGAAAAATCTGTGATTTTAATGAGCGGCCTCATGATACAGTTCAACAAATTTTTCTCTGTAAACATCAACGCTTTGTTCCCGTGTTGTGTTTCGCACGTCAATGTTGTCAAGTCCGTTAAAGAGTATAAAACAACCCGTATTTCTTCTGATAAAACGATCAATTTTATTAAAACCTGAGCAAGATGAACTGCAGCAGCAGGGGGGGCGAATCCGACATTTTGTCCAATCGTCATTTGGCTTAATTATTACTTTCTGCAACTCAACGATCTAGCGTCGTCAGCGCCTGGTAAAAAAAAAACGACGTCGTCGTTGGGGGATCGTCCAATCGTCATTTGGTTTAATTAACACCTTCTGCGCGCCGATCCCCAGCGTCGTCAGCGTCCGGTAAGCACATCGACGACCGCGTCGATGTCATCGCCCCCCCTGCTGCTAAGTGGTTATTTACAACTAACCGAATATTTGGTCAAGTCCGATACGATATCGTGTCCGAGGATCATGTAAATTTATCGTTACGAATCCATGTGGGGTCGACTGAGCATGACTAAAAAAGTTTCGAAAAACATTAAAGTCCATGTCACCGCCGCACCATGTCTGCCAAATATTTCGTAGCGTGTGTGTATCAACGCCGTTGAACACAGCAAGAATATTACAGTTGTCTCTGATTACTTTTGGAATCTGAGTGTATCGTTGAGTGACATATATCACGTCGGTGTTTTTATGCCTGCCTCTGGAAAATATCCTAGCTGGGTTTTTTTGATTGTCTAGCATAACATCATCGTACACGACTAGATTGTTAACGTCGCCATCAATATCATCAATGCCCGGTGCATCATTGATATCTGTAATAAACTCGATGACATTTTTTTTAGCGATCGCTGATGCATTCTCGTTGAAATCTTTCAACACCTCGTAGCATCGTTGATCATCTACGCTAGGAGCAACCAAATACAACTTATCCCACTTCATCCATCTCATTATTAAATTGAGTAACAATTGCGTCTTGCCGGATCCAGATGGTCCGATGATAATCATCCGGATCGAGTTTGGTAACGCTGCAACATGCTTAACTGGTTCTCTTGTTTTAGTCGCCGAAAAATCAATTATATTCATATCTCTATACATAAATTATGGATCTATATTGTGTGAAGTGTAGAGTACGTACTGGCACAAATGATATGACAACCGCTACAACAAGAAATAACAGATCGGCCCTTACTGGTAAGTGTGCACAATGCGGTACAAAGAAATTTAGATTTATTTCTATTAAACCCGGGGATGTTTTAAAAAAAAGCGAGGAGGTGATATTGCAGCCAGGTTATCAAAACTCCCCGGAACACCGTGGGCAAAGTATCCAGGAGAAAAGCACCTCCCAGGATATAGCTACTGTGGCCCCGGAACACGATTAGATATCAGACTCGATGATCAAAATCAACCCAAACCCGGTGAGTACCCAATAAATGCTATCGATAAGGCGTGTCATGCTCATGATGTTGCTTACAAAAGTAGCGATCTGCAACAGCGCCATATCGCGGACGTAAAATTAATTCAGGCGTTAAATGCTATTCCTGATAAATCCGTCAAAGAAAAATTGGCCTCATGGTTGGTAAAATCGGCTATGAAAGGTAAATTAATGATTGGAAGCGGAGCTTCTGGCGCTGGTAATTGAAAACGCTAGCGTTTATAATAACAACATGGAATCCATCTATTATTCTCCGAGAGGATACTGGAAGGGGAAGGCCGCAATTGGTAAGCTTGCAAGCGCTGCAAAGGTAACAAAGGCCACTGCGGCTAATTGGTTATCCAAACAGGAGCAGCAGAGGGGGCGAATCGGACATTTTGTCCAATCGTCATTTGGCTTAATTATTACTTTCTGCAACTCAACGATCTAGCGTCGTCAGCGCCTGGTAAAAAAAAAACGACGTCGTCGTTGGGGGATCGTCCAATCGTCATTTGGTTTAATTAACACCTTCTGCGCGCCGATCCCCAGCGTCGTCAGCGTCCGGTAAGCACGTCGACGACCGCGTCGATGTCATCGCCCCCCCTGCTGCTAAGTGGTTATTTACAATGAAAATTATTTACAACTAACCGAATATTTGGTCAAGTCCGATACGATATCGTGTCCGAGGATCATGTAAATTTATCGTTACGAATCCATGTGGGGTCGACTGAGCATGACTAAAAAAGTTTCGAAAAACATTAAAGTCCATGTCACCGCCGCACCATGTCTGCCAAATATTTCGTAGCGTGTGTGTATCAACGCCGTTGAACACAGCAAGAATATTACAGTTGTCTCTAATTACTTTTGGAATCTGAGTGTATCGTTGAGTGACATATATCACGTCGGTGTTTTTATGCCTGCCTCTGGAAAATATCCTAGCTGGGTTTTTTTGATTGTCTAACATAACATCATCGTACACGACTAGATTGTTAACGTCGCCATCAATATCATCAATACCCGGTGCATCATTGATATCCGTAATAAACTCAATAACATTTTTTTTAGCGATCGCTGATGCATTCTCGTTGAAATCTTTCAACACCTCGTAGCATCGTTGATCATCTACGCTAGGAGCAACCAAATACAACTTATCCCACTTCATCCATCTCATTATTAAATTGAGTAACAATTGCGTCTTGCCGGATCCAGATGGTCCGATGATAATCATCCGGATCGAGTTTGGTAACGCTGCAACATGCTTAACTGGTTCTCTTGTTTTAGTCGCCGAAAAATCAATTATATTCATATCTCTATACATAAATTATGGATCTATATTGTGTGAAGTGTAGAGTACGTACTGGCACAAATGATATGACAACCGTTACGACAAGAAATAACAGATCGGCGCTTACTGGCAAGTGTGTACAATGCGGTACAAAGAAATTTAGATTTATTTCTATTAGACCCGGAGATGTTTTTAAAAAAAGCGAGGAGGTGACATCGCAGCCAAATTGGCAAAACTCCCCGGAACACCGTGGGCAAAGTATCCAGGAGAAAAACACCTCCCAGGATATAACTACTGTGGCCCCGGAACACGATTAGATATTAGACTCGATGATCAAAATCAGCCCAAACCCGGTGAGTATCCAATAAACGCTATCGATAAGGCGTGTCATGCTCATGATGTTGCTTACAAAAGTAGCGATCTGCAACAGCGTCATATCGCGGATGTAAAATTAATTCACGCATTAAATGCTATTCCTGATAAATCCGTCAAAGAAAAATTGGCCTCATGGTTGGTAAAATCGGCTATGAAAGGTAAATTAATGATTGGAAGCGGAGCTTCTGGCGCTGGTAATTGAAAACGCTAGCGTTTATAATAACAACATGGAATCCATCTATTATTCTCCGAGAGGATACTGGAAGGGGAAGGCCGCAATTGGTAAGCTTGCAAGCGCTGCAAAGGTAACAAAGACCACAGCGGCTAATTGGTTATCCAAACAGGCTATATGGCAAATCTATCTACCACCGCCTAAACAAATCAACTTCTCGCGCTTTGATGTCAGCGTACCTAATGAAGTTCATCAGGCTGATATACTATTTTTGCCGCATGACAACGGTTACAAATACGCGCTAACCGTAGTTGATGTTGCGAGTCGATACAAACAAGCGGAGCCGTTAAAAACAAAGTCGGCAACTGAAGTAGCCGCTGCGTTTGAAAGAATTTATCGAAGAGGCCCTCTGCGCTGGCCAAATCTATTACAAGTTGATCCCGGTAGTGAATTTCGCGGCGCTGTTTTATCAACGCTGAAACATCATAGCGTCGCGATACGACGAGGTCATACTGCGCTACATCGTGATCAGGCAATTGTTGAACGATTCAATCGGACTCTCGCTGAACGGTTATTTGGATATCAATACGCGAAGGAATTCATCCAAGAAAAACGATCTCGTGAATGGGTTAAAAGGTTGCCAGGTGTAATTGCAGCGTTAAATAACGAGATTACCCGAGCAATCAACATGAAGCCCAGCGACGCGATTAAATACGAGTATATACCCGGAAAATCAAAAATAAATAGCGTTTCCAAGCCGATTCTTGGCGATGTCACTGTTAGATATCTATATGAACCAGGAGAGCTTGAAGGCGGTAAAAAAAGAGCTACTGATCCTATTTGGAGTGTTACCACACATAACATATCAACGATAACACGATCAACTGGTAGACCACCGATCTATAGACTGGATTCAACTGCTCCTCAGCGCGGATTTACACGCGAGCAACTACAAGTGATACCTAACGATACTCAATTGCCCCCACGTGGTCTTAACTAGCGCCGTTGCGTCTATTGCACTCAAGACAGGTCAACGTCACATTGTTTTTGACATGACCGAGACTGTTATCGATCCTATCCACGGTAAATTGGCGAGTGTCTTTATCCGAATAACGCCAACTCATTATACAATTGCAACTCGCGCAGTGATTATTCTGTTGTTGTCGTAGCGAGATTATTAATTCGGCATCAATATCAAAACGCCGCTGTTTTTTTTTATCCTGTTGGCGGTAACCCGAGAGTTTTCTATCAATGACGCTTGCATCGATGGTGACTTTGTCGCCGGCTTCGTCGGTGGCTTCGTCAATAACAATTCTTCGAAGCTGATTTATCCTTCGTACTCTGGACACTGCAAGATAGACTAGATTCGACCATTCGATGCGATTATCAACTATCCAAACAATTGTGTCCGTGATGGTTAGTCCCTGCGAGGAATGTATTGTTGTTGCGTATCCTAGCGTCCACGGGGATTTATCAGCACGTAGCGCGTCCTCGACGACACCGATATCAACGAGCACGATATCATTCAGCACGAGAATTTGTTTTTCTGTCCGGCCTGGAATTTCAACTTCAATGTTCTGCCGCCGTGTGTCCGCGGGTCTATAACATAACGGCACTGGACGCGTTGGAAACTTTTCCTTATGCAACGTAAACAACTTCCGCTGAAGTGTGTCTCTGACTATCTTTCTACTCGCTACAATCAAATCGTTTGGTCTCCATGTTTCCCAGAATTCATTCAACGGCGTTTCCGGAATCACCTCGCGGATTATTTCACACTGAACTCTATCCGGCTGTAATCTGATTAGTTTTTTAACCTCGCGCAGTTGTTCATCAAGTGCTCGGTAACACTGGACAACAAATTTTTACAAAAGTCATGTTACTGAAATAAAATTAGTCAATTCTTATCAATTTTTATGTGCTGAACACGAATATGACAGTCAAATTGCAAAATTGGCTCTAGTTTTTTTGTAATCTGCAAGAAATTAATGTTTACATAACGAAATGCATTCCAATAGTAAAAGGTCAACTGTAATAGCCTACCTATAAAAAATCAAGTCATTGACTACATCTTAGATTTCTTCGCCTGTCTCTTGTACAGCTGTTCGGGAGCATCTCTGAGGAGTGTCCAGCAGTAGTCAGCCAGCATTGTAGTGGACCATTTTCCCTGGTATCTTTGTTCCATTGTTGCGATATCTTGATGAAAACGTTCGCCGTGTTCATCACTAACAATACCACAGTTGCTAGGAAAGAAATCCAAATGGGAATGAAGGAAGTGAATCTTTAGAGACATATTGCAGCCAAGTTTCTTATACTTCATCAACATGTCTTCTACTAGTTCCTTATAGTTTTCTGCCCTAACATTTCCGAGGAAGTTTGTAGAAACTAGGCGAAAAGCATTCCATGCTTGTTTCGCGTCACCTTCCAGCAAGTTGTTGAACCGGTCATCTTTGAAAAGCTCTCGAATCTGAGGACCCACAAAAACTCCCTCTTTAATCTTTGCTTCGCTGAGTCGAGGGAATTTTTCATGCAGGTATCGGAATGCTGGCAAAGTCCGGTCAATGGCTTTCACGAAGTTCTTCATCAAACCTAGTTTGATGTGAAGGGGTGGTAGCAAGATTTTCTGAGCCTCAACCAGAGCTGGGTGTTGGATATTCTTCTCTCCAATGGCTACATTCTGCCTGTGAGTCCATTCCTTCCTCATGTAGTGCATTTCCCTTGCTCGGCTATCCCACTCGCATAAGAAACACATGTATTTTGTATATCCTTGCTGCAGTCCCATTAAAAGGGCAACTACCTTCAAATCACCACAGAGGTGCCAGCTGTACTTGTTATACTCAATGGAATTCAGTAGCTGCCTTAAGTTATCGTATGTCTCTTTCATGTGGACAGCATACGCTACTGGAATAGATGGAAGAATGTTTCCATTGTGCAAAAGCACAGCCTTGAGACTCAGTTTCGAAGAGTCCACAAATAGTCTCCATTCTTGTGGGTCATGAGTGATTTTTAAAGCATTCATGAGGCCCTCAATATCGGAACAGAATATCAGATTACTTTCCTTTCTGAAGAAAGGCTCCAATTGCTGGTGGCGCTTTCGATATGCAGTAATTGTGACATCTTCTTCTAGAAGATTCCATTGTTGGAGTCTTGATCCTAGCAATTCTGCCTTGTTCTTTGATAAGTCCAAATCACGAATCAGGTCATTTAGTTCTTCCTGTGTTATTCTGTGTGGGGTTGATGATGCACCACAGTGAAAATCTGGATCACTGCATGCTGATGGACCAGGAGAAGAACAGGTCGACTCACCTTTGTCTTCGTCAGATGAATCAAGAGAATATTCTGCAGGAGGTTCTGGAATAGGAGGTCCCTCACCATGTGGAACTGGTCTCAATGCAGACGGAATGTTTGGGTAGACTATTCTCGACTTCTTTCGCTTCGTTATTCCGCCGGAAAGAGGAGGAACCAAGCAGAAGTAACAGTCATTTAGGTGGTTGCTTGGCTCTCTCCACACCATTGGGACTGCAAACGGCATTGATGACCTTTTGCAATTCAACCACTGTGAAAGCTGTGTTGTACATGTAGCACAGCATATATGCGGAGCCCAAGGCTTGTCTTGGTCACCAACCTTGCATCCGAAGTAAAGATGATATGCCTTCTTCACTTGAGAATTGATACTTTTCTTCTGGTTGGCAAATGTCACTTCCCCACAAATATAGCAAAAATTGTCCGCGGTATTAACACACTTTCGAGGCATTACTGTTCTTTATTGTACGTAAATGGATAAAATAATAAGTTTTATGTAACAGTAGCTTGAACTGTCTCGCACAACGTCTAAAATATTTTAAATGCTGAACCTATCTGATTGGGCTTTATATAGTACACTGCTTACGTCAGCTTCAGCAGCCGCCTGGCATTAGTATAATAGGCCTACACATGTATAGTACACTGCTGACGTCAACTTACTTCAGCAGCCGCATGGCATTAGTATTGCATTGCATCAGAAAATGATGCAATCAACTGTGGATGATGTGAGCATGATGGTATTATGCAATGTTACATCATTATTCCGGATGTTGCTGCAGTCCTACTGGAGAAATTTACACAGTGAAACATAGAAAATGAGGTATATGAATATCTTCAAAACGAGAGCCAATACAAATTTTTCACGGTTATATTCGTGTTCGGCACACCAAAATACTACAGATTAGGGCCTTTTCAAGTCAGTAATGATTTCACTGTTGACCAGTGTAATCAGTATCGGTTTCTTCATAATAGTCCACGAACCCGCTCAACCAATCATGTGGACCCTCGCCGACAAATGGTGGTGGTTGGCCATGGTCCCCACACATGATTACCGCTGTATTCGCGCGCAGCAACCACTCAAGGAACATTTGTAAAGTATCTAACGAAACAGTACATATCTCATCCCAGATGATAACCTCAGGAATAAATTTTTCCCCCATTCGATCAGGAGTCCACTCACCGCCGCTGTATCGAAAAAAGCTGTGATAAGTAACGGCGTCAACATTTCGTTGTTTTATCTCTCGCGCTAGTCTATGGGTCGGTGTAAACACGATTATACTTGCCCGCGTTCGAAATAATTCAATTGCCCGAGTCGTCTTTCCTGACCCGCCACAGCCGCTTAAATAAACCGTCTTGTGTCTACAAATTGGATCAGAACACGATGGTGCATTAGACCATTCTGACAATTTATCACCGCGTAAGTAGTTGTTCTCAACGGTGACATCTGCTGACGGGGAATAATCGCGTCGTATTTCATTTTTAATTCTCCATGTACCCCAACTCTCGTCCGGACTAGTAAACTCGGCTACGTTTCCCTTATACTTTACGTCAATATAAAATGAATCAACGGCTACTCTAACCGCGGTATCGGGGAATCTATTTATCATCGAGAATAAATTGATAGCGGCATAACCCAGCATAGACGCCCTCAAATGTGGATACGCCGGGCTGTCTCCATCGCTGTAGGTAACAACTGTACCCAACCTCGTTCCATTGGACAAGAAAGCTGTTTTGCAGTTCACGTATCTATTTTTTGCCACTGCGTCCTTGATTACGAAATCATATTCTGCGTCATCTATAATCAGCCGTGAGCAATATCGTTTGTAGTCGCAGTTTTTTCCACCTTGTGTGAACTTACCAATTATTCTTCTACCGAGATCTTTTGCCTCGCGGTTTCGTTGGTTAAATATCCTCCTGGACCATTCGATGATATATTCCTCGTCGGCATCAATGTTTTTCCTGGACTCGTCAATTATGCTATCTAGACGCTCCGGTTCTGGTAACCAGACTTCAGTCTGTGCCCGGTATGATATAATCGCGTCACTGACAATCAACGAAACTAGCATGCTACAATCAATCATATACCGTAGCAGCGCTATTGGCAGCCACTTCTTTTCAGCCATGTGTCTACCGATCCAAATATAGCAACAGCGATGGAGTCCTGCCGCGAATTCAAATGATACTATGCGAGCGAATCCGGTTAAATCAAAATCAGGCAGTGGTCCATTAATAGCAACACGAGTCATTTCATGACTGGGGTGTCCAAATCGTCTAAAGTACTCGGCGGCGGATCCATACCCGAGAAAACTCGCTGGATAACAGGCAACCATATCAACCGAGATCATAGCGTCGCGGTTGTATTCAGTGTTCCATAATCCACCGTGATAATATTCCAAACAACTGGATTGTACATTCGGCAGAAATTCCTTGCGCGTTGGTCTCCACGCATTTTTCCTTGCTGCAACATGAGCTACAACCGATGGAATCGTAAAACAATTTGTTAGCAGTTGTTCATCATGCTCCTCAAATTCTATGGCGGTTTTTTTCATCCTGTTGTGAAATGCTTCAGTGCGATATAATTCACCGTTTGGTCTTACAAACTGATCAAAGGTATCCGCATCGTTTTCAGCGCTGCGAAGTAACCACACTGATACAGGGTCGTTTTTACACAAGTAGGCAATAGCATCAAATAGTTTCCTCTCCGCGAGAAAACCATCCCGGGAGAATTCTTCTCCTAAAAATTCTTCGGGTATATACTTTACTGTTCTATCCCGTGGAAATATTGTGATCGCGGGCGTCCATGCGTGTTCGTTATGATCAATAATTTTGATTGGGGCTCCCTTCGATTTATACTTCGATTCATATAATACTTCACCGGTTATCGTTGTAACAGTTATTGGAAATCTCAACGACGTTTCTAATCTCGCTATGTCGCTGATGGTTGCTCCACGCTCTTTTACGGTTAGTTCCCACTGGTTGATTTTGCTACGTCGTAAATCAGTCAATTTGTTTCCTCGACATGCATTTGTAAAATGCTCTATTATTCGTTCTGCTACACAATTTATCCCCGTTGACTGTTTCATCGGTTTCAGTTTTCCGATATCAGGTTTCTTATTTAACGGGTATATTCCATAAACAACTGCTGTTTCAGGATACGCTCGTTCATAGTATGGTCTGTCAATTCCGGTTAACAACCCCGGCTTGGAGTCGCGGCTGACAGTGACTGTTTTCTTGTCGCTGAGAACTGGTTCAAATTTATCACGCATGATCCAATCGCCTGATTCCACCCGGACAATGAATTTTACTCTGAAGAAATACCTTTTACCGTCAAGTTGTGATATTATTGTTGCTGCGCGGTTGTCGTTCATGGTAGCATCAACAACACCATCAATTCGAAATGTTGACCAACTATGAGATGCACCATCACGCTTGAATTCATTGATACAATCGCGTATTTTACTCAACAGGGTTTTATCGTTTATTAACGCTTTTGGTGTGTCCTTGAGGACTCTATCGAGATTGAACTTAATATTTTTCCAGGGCTTAATTACTGCTAATCTCTCAAACTCATCCATATAATTAAAACAAGTATTTAAATAAAAGAATATAGTATAATGAATAAATGCAAATGGTTGATGATTGGGTCGACAACCCCGTGCAATAAATCATGCAGAGGTGAATTCTGCGGGTATCATTTACAAAGCGTTCGTAATGGTTCTCTTGGCCCCCTCCCGTGCTTGGTTTGTCACGTCGGTGTAAGAGGAAAATCGCAGTTGTGTATCAATTGTGGCGGAAAGCGATACAGGGAACTAAAACGCTATTACGATAAACGAATAAAAAACGCCGTCATCGACCCCACCGCCGACAAAATCATCAAAACTCCTCAAGACTACATTGAAAGGTTTATAATTAAACCAAATAATGAATTAGACAAGTAGTATTATTATACAAATGGACCAAGAGTTCAGACCTCACCCTGTGTTTGTTAATTACGAGGCATCTCGCGACGGCATTGTTAGAAATTGTAGACTGAAGAAGCCGGTTGGATGGAAAAATAATCAGGGGTATTTGATGTTTGGTGCCGGAAAAAAGAAGTATTTTGTTCATAGGGCGGTATTTGAAGCATTTAACGGATTAATCGAGAATGGGCTTGTTATTGATCATATTAATAATAATAAGACTGATAATTCTCTTACAAACTTGCAAGCTATCTCGCGAAGTCAAAATACCAAAAAAGGGGAAACTGGTAAATACTCAAAGAAAGCAAAACCCGTAAAGTCATTTGATACAACAACTCACGAGGAAAAAATATTTCAGTCGATGAATGAGGCAGGAAAATATTTTGACATTTGTATCGCCTCAATACGAAGAGTAGCAGAACGAGTATATCAAACAGCGATCTCAAAAAGGACCGGACACAGAATTCGATTTTCATATATAACATCAAAGGGAGATAACTCGTTTTGTGATAGCGTCGCATGACAAGAGTTATGTCCCTTGAAGTCCAATTAATGTTGCGATTAATTAATCATTTTACGATGAAAACTAATGAAATACACGCTGTTATCTAACAGCTGTATTCTTTTTTTTAATGTTTTATTTGAGTATTTGGTTTCATTTAAATGCCGTGAAACACCATTAATAAGTATTTAAGGATTCAAACGATTCAAGGGAATTCAAATTAACACACACCTTGTGACTGACGCCGCTGTATTAGTCACTTTATATATAAGATGACTCGTTATAAGCCTGGGGCTTTCGAAAGCCAATTCAACTAATCAAAACTAACCCACGCTCTTGACCCGGGCGTGTGGTTGTCTTTTGTTCACAATCATGCAACCGGGTTAATTTAATTGGGTTGCTTTTGATTGGTTGAATTGGCCGTAGAGTTCCGCCCCGCCGTTTTATGTTTGTGCTGTCTTGTGCCGTCCCATCATCCATCAATCATTTCATTGTAAATATATTCATCCTTAATTAAGTACATGTAGTGATGTCCCCCCAAGCATATCTTCTGGGCGGTCTACGATGACGTTTGTCACCAGAGGCCTCCCTCCCGGAGATGTATGTTTTGGGGTTCCAAGATGTGAATGTCCTTAATTAAGTATATGTATATGCCTGTAATCTGCCACAACACTCGAGTGGAGATTTACGGCATTGTACTGTCCATGTATGCCTGCAATCTGCCACAACACTCGAGTGGAGATTTACGGCATTGTACTGTCCATACAAAAAACGGGGTCAAAAATGACCCCCAATAATTTTATTAAATTTTAACTTAAATTTTATTAAAATTTTTGATATTAGAAATAAGATGTTTATAAGAATATGGATTCCCAAGACATCAATAATATATTAACTGAGATTTCAAAATTAAAAAATCAAGGAATTGAATTATCTGATGGTCTCGACAGTGAAAAAATATTATCCGATTATGAGATTATTAACGAACAGTCGAAACGGGGGCGTTTTACCCTGGCCCGCGAGTACTTTTTTATAAAACGATTACAACATACGATTAATGAGAACCTGTACCACAATGACGCAAATGCATTCATTGGACTATTCACTGCCGTTGAAAAAATACGAAAAAACTCGGACGTGTTTATGAACGACGCCGGGAGATTTCTAGTAAGATCAAAAACATTAGAAGGATTATAGACGAAAACTCCGTGGAGCCCCCGATGGTACACTCGACGGAAAATTAGAAATTTGCGGAGCAATTTGCAATAATGGTAGGTGAATCACTTACTACTCGGCTAGCCAGAGAGTGACTAGCAGCGCTTAGAAAGTTTATACCGTTACGAGACAGAGTGAGAGAGAAACTTCAAACGCGACAACAAATGCAAACTGATTTTGCTGTTGGAAGTGAACAGTTATTTGCCCCGGTAACTAAAGCGACTAAGGATGTTACGGCGGCAACTGTACCCGTTCTTGGTGCGCTTGAAAAGATAGCGGCAGAGACAAAACAAACAAAAAGGTCTTTAGAAACACTCCCTGCAAAAATAGCGGCTGCTACAACACGGAGGCCACCACCACTCGCTATAACCGAACCACAAGAACCTTATGTTACAATGGCCGATGAAGAAGAACTAGGCGCCACCGCAAGAGAACCAGAAGAAGAAATACCAGAAGAAACACCAGAAAAAGAAGCACCGGAAGAAAAAAAGAAAGAGGGGAATATACCCCGTAATGTTCTTAAAAAGTCCGCAATAGATCAAATTAGAGACATCGAAGACGATGAAGAATTAGTTAATTTTGTTGCTACAACATCAACTAAGAGCATTCGAGATGAGTATATCAATGAAGGTTACAAGAAAAAAATAACCTCGACGGAGAACTGGGCAAGAATAGTGTATTTAGCGAGTAAACATAGAGACGCATTACCACATCGTGGTGATCCCGATTACGATGAATTCCTCGAGAAAGTTAAAAGTAGAACACCAAAACAAGGAAAAGGATACCCTGTTGGTAAAGAATCCTACGGCGTTACCTGCCCTAATAGTGTTCTCAGTGATATATCACGGCTGGAAGTACTAATCGGAGGAAAACGAGCCGGAAATAACTCTACGGAAATAATCAATGAGGCCGCTGATATTTGCAAGCGGTTATTTACAGGCGGTATTATGGACATTAATGCATATCGAACGCTCATAGACGAGCTCGTGGATGATTAATTGGAAAACTGGTGTTTTAATAAGGATGATCATACACTACAACCACGATAAACCAGTACTCGTCTACGTGGTAAACTCGCGATTGCCTGTTTACCGCGCGTACTATGGACATGGTCTCGGTAGCACCATTGCGGGGTTATTTACAAGAATGGCTCCAAAAGTAGCGCCGTTAGCCAAACAATTAGGAATGAAGGCTATTGATGTTATTCGTGATAAGGGTATTAGTGCTATTGGAGATGTTGCCGGAAAGGCGCTTTCAGCCGCGCGGGACAAACTAATGTCATTGGTGAAATCCAAGAGATTTTCAAAAAGAAAACAGATGCCATCAACGATAGTGATGCCTGCAAATGTCAGTAAAGTAATAAATAACGCCGTGGAAGAAAAATTAGAGTCGTTGGCGACGACTCAGTCGTTGGCGACGACTCCGTCGTTGGCGACTTCGCCATCCGCCGATGCGGCAACCAACGCACTCATGAACGCGATAGCGGGAAGTGGTCTACGACGAAAAAATCGCAATTGAAAACATCAACATGATAAATAATAGAATGTTTGCGCGTACCGCTGATCCCGCGTTTGATATGGACGCCCCAGTGCGCAGGGATGATTCTGTCCGTGATTATCAATTTTATTCTTATTATGCAGCGCAACCTGACCTACGATCGCGAATTGAACTTCAGGTCCAAGATACCAGTAAATACTTTCTGCCGTGTGAAGCGTTTATCGAAATCGAGGGAGAACTCGTGACAAATGCCGCCGATAATGCACCATACGCAGATGACCATCGTGTTCGAGTTGGCTTCGTCAACAACGGTATCATGGCGTTATTTGAGAGCGCCAGATATCTTATTGACGGGCGAGAAATTGAATCAATAGAACGCGAGGTTGATGTTGCAACAACGATAATTGGGTTAGCGAGATACTCGGATGATTATACAAGATCGGCGGGCCCATCTATGATGTTTGCGAAGGACACCACTAATAACGCTGATCATCTTCAGTACATCAACGTGCTGGTGGAAAAAGATACCGCAGTTGCTAATCAAGCTGAAGCAGCCAATCCAGACCGCAGAGCAAGACCAGACGCTGAGTTCAATATTATAAAATGTCTTAACGGTAATTACAATATGGGATTCGCAGCACGAGTAGGAATGTTGCAAGGACCACGCCGAAAGTTTTCATGCGCGATTCCACTCCATCACATATTTGGATTCTGCAGAAATGTCAGGAAGGTTATCTATGGGGCTAAGCATACAATCGCGCTGACGCGAAGGGGCGATGATAACAATGCAATATGGCATGCTGCTGGCGTCGCTGCCGGTAAAGTCGTTTTAACTAAAATGGCATTGTGGATGCCGGTGCTGACTCCATCAGTTACCACGGAAGCACGATTGTTAGCATTTATGGAACAGGGGGGGAAATCGTTGTTGAGTTGGCTAGCGGTAACAACTGATGCTAAAGAGGATAACGTCGCCGATACGTTTACATGGCACTTGGCATCAAAACAGGGTGTTTCAGCCCCGCGTCATATATTCATAGCGCTACAGAATAGGGAACGATTGGGCAGTCAAGAACGCAGCCATATGATATTTGATCAATTAGGAGTCAGGGATGTTTCGCTGAGAATAAACGGACAACAGGAACCATCCGAGGACATACAGCTTAATTACGGCGACAACCATATCGCACGTGTGTACCATCGATTGCTGTCGTATATGGGTCGTGATCAAAACGTCGACACTGGTTTGCAAATATCGCAACTTGATTTTAAAAACCTGTATCCGATTTATTATTTTTCGTTGGAACATCTTGATTTAACGAGACAATCCGTCGTTGATATACACTTCCGAGCTCGTATATCCCCGGGTGGTGTTAATTATAGAGCGGTTGCTGTCATTCTCAGCGATAAATCAATGCTGCTAGAAGGTGTTGGTGGACGAATGAGAATCGTTGATGCGCCAGTGGAAAACATGTAATTGAAAACACAAACGCGTTTACAATAAAATGTCGTATAGTGTCGTCAGTGTAGAGTTGACTGATGGTCAAGTCAAGAAATTACGATCAAAGTCGGCTAAACAATGCGGGACCACAATAACGCTGAAGCCGTCACAGATGGCGGGTGGTAATCATAAGATATCGTTGACGGCGCGTCAAATAAAACATTTCAATGATGCGATGAAGAATAAAAAGGGTGTTCAAATAGATTTTTCAGCCGCAGCAATTAAAAACATGGAAAAGACCGGTGGGATATTTCCGCTGTTAGCTGCGATTCCGGCATTGATTGCCGCGGCCGCACCAGCAGTGGCTAAGGCGGCGGCGTTAGGAGCCGTTGGTACCGCGGCGGGGATGGCATTGAAGAAGGCAACCGGGAAAGGCTACAAAAAAAACGACCCGTAGCCGGAAAGGGTCTAAGACTACCGGGAACCCCGTATTCATGGTATTCGGGAAAGGGTCTAAGACTACCGGGGACCGTTTATTAACGCAAGAGTCTATGACTCCAATGTCTAATTTTGATTTAATAGACGCCGCAAACGCGTTAGCGATAAAAAACTTCAGAGGTGTTTTTATGAGGGATCAATTACCGGCGGCCCCAAGGAATACTGAAACAGGCATAATTAACCTCGATGGGTCCTCCGGAGCGGGAACTCATTGGGTTGCGTACGCGATTGATCCGCGTGCAATCGTCTATTTTGATTCATACGGGTTAGCTCCGCCGAAAGAGTTCATGCGGTATGTCCGGGCGTGTTCAGCCCGGGCGTGTTCAGCCCGGGTTTTTTATTCCACGCTGCCAACGCAGCAGTTAAGTGACCCACCGATATGCGGCCGTGAGGTATTGAACGTACTCGCGGCGATTTCATCATCGCGGAAACCACCTCATGTGGTTGTAAACGAATACACTAGTGGGGTCGTAGAAGCTCAACGGATTTTAGAGAATAACATTTACAATAATAATGATTGATATCTGGGGGCGACCGGTTTCGGTGCTGAAAGAATCCACGGAAACGACCGCCGCCGACATAAAAAAACTAATTGAGGATGAAATCGCTGATATGTTGAATCTAACAAGTGTTGACCCGGGCGAAATAGTTGTATTTCAAGACCGCCAGGGTAAATTGAAATCCGGTAATGTGTCACTGAATGACGTTTTAATACGACAGCGTAATGCCGGCGAGGACACTATCGCGTTATATACCAGCGACGGACGACTCAGACCGGGTAAACATATATTGGAGATAGAGAATATGATAAAATTAGTCCAAGACGGTCTTATAAGGTTGAATGAATTTGTGATCGAATTCAATGTGCATGTGAAAAAAACTATCGATAGTTTTTTGGGATCCCGACGGTAACCGAACCAAATCTTGCAACAATAAAAAATACTATTTCGGAGTTTACAACGCTGTCGGGCCAATTTTACACGTTACGAAAAAATTTTAACAGGGTTGATAGCGCCGTTGATAAATTCCTTGGTAAAAAAAATGTCAAACCGGATGAGATTACAACAACTATAAATGATATCACTGCGTATAGACAGGAAATAGAAACAATCAAAACTGATGTTGCAACGAACAAAAAGAGTGTAGACTCGCATGAACGGGAAATAGAAATAATCGGCGCTAATGTTGCAACGATCATAAATAATGTAGACTCGCATGGACGGAAAATAGAAACAATCAAAACTGATGTTACAACGATCATAAATAATATGGACGCGCATACACAGGAAATAGGAACAATCAAAACTGATATTGAAGCGAACAAAAAGAGTGTGGACGCGCATACACAGGAAATAGGAACAATCAAAACTGATGTTGAAGCGAACAAAAAAAATGTAGACGCGTATTGGCGGGGAATAGGATTAATCAAAACTGATGTTGCAGCGAACAAAAAAGGTATAGACGTGCATACATATGAAATAGAAACAATCAAACTTGATGTTGCGGCGAACAAAAAAAGTATGACCGAGAATACACGGGAAATAGAAACAATCAAAACTAATGTTGTAACGATCATAAATAATGTAGACGCGCATGGACAGAGAATAGAAACAATTAACACTAATGCTATAGCGAGCAAAAAAAGTATAGACGTGCATGAAGGGGAAATAGAAGTACTCAAAATTAATGTTATAGCGAACAAATAAAGTATAGACACGCATATACAGGAAATAAATACACTCATTACTAGGGTTGCAGCGAACAAAAAAGATGTGGACACGCATATACAGGAAATAGGAACGATTAAAACTGATGTTGAAGCGATTAAAGACGGACTACCGAGAGTAGCAGAGCAATTCGAAAAAATAAAAATCCCTCATGAGAACATCATCAACACAGTATACACAATTCGGCATGGATCATTCGATTGGACTCCTACACAGAATACAGTAAATATTACCGCAACTGTTAAGGGTATTTATCGATTGACACTGGTTTCAATGATGCAGTTTAATATATTATCGTCGAGTTCATCCGGGTTTAACAATACAATATCAACAATTATAGACAAGAACGCAACTGAACAGTTTACAATTTATGCCGTTGATAGAAATCTAGCCCGGGCAGACATTACATGGTATGTGGAATTTGCAGCGAATCTAAGTAATTAAAAACACTAGCTCTTTTAAAATAAAAATGACCACCAAGGAAGTTGAATCAGAGGTATCACCGACGTCACATCAATATCGATTCGATACCGCAAAAGAATTTTCCGCAAACTTGAAAACGCTTTCCGAACAATACCGTGTAAAAATAAAAAAATACCGTCGTAAAACAACCGCCATCGACGCGGTCGTGTACTCGGTGTCGGGTATAGTAGCTAGCGCCGGTGTTATTTTATCCACGGTGACCACGATAACCCCGATCGCTGTTCCAATCGCTGTCTCCGCAATGACAACAGTTGCTGGAGTTGCCAACGCAATCACTAGGAAGATATCATCGTGTTTTCAGAAAAAACTCAACGAGTATACAGTAAAACATCAAATAGTATCCGACGCATACTCGAAATTATCCGGGTTGATCTCGTTATCGATTGATAATTTGTTCGTATCCGATGTTGAATTCTCCACGATGGTCCAGTTGTATAGCTCCGCGATGTCAAAAATCGAGGATTTTCAACTGGAAGCCGGAACCACCTGGTTGTTGAAATTAGACACTAAAGACAACGAATAATAATAATGTCGCTGAACCCCGAAGGGTTTCAATTACTTCAGCGGATCGCGGAGAATACCACTCCGGTACAAACAAATATGATATCAATAACGTCAACGAAACCCGAATTCAGTGTGAATTTCCCGTCGCCGGTTCCAGTGAAGGAAATAGCGCTGGCAAAATTGCGAGTATATCACAGTTGGCCTAATATTCGAGCGGACGCATTTAACGGACAACAACCTAATAACTCGCTGGTTTTTGCACGGACAAATAAACCCGATGGGACCCCAGACTGGGAGGAGGTTACAATACCAACTGGGTCATACCAAATAGAGCAAATCAATAAAGAATTTCAACGCAGGATAAAATCGATCACAGGAAAGGAATCAAAAATCGCTATTACGGTTCATGAACCGACGTTATCGTCGACGATTGAAATAAGCACACCGGGGTATATGGTTGATATTTATAACAGTTCAATAAGAACCATACTAGGATGGCCTGAGAATCCACCCGCGGACACCCCCCCCCCCATCAACTATCCTCAGACACGATAACGGAGATGGTGGTAGGCATATTGCTCCATACAACGTAAATATTGCATCGGTGATAGCGATTAATCTAGTGTGTGATGCTATCGAAGGAAGTTACCAGGTAGATACCAAGCAATCAAATCAGGCTCAACAGGGATATATCCTTTATTCGTTTTCACCAACAGCCCCTCCGGGATTTTTAATCGTTGAGAGTCCGATTAATCCGGTCTATATGCGATGCCATGATCGGTTTTTAACGAGAATTAATTTTAGAATTACCGATCAGTCAAATAACCTAACTGATCTGCAAGAGGAGGAGTTAGTGATCACTCTGTTTGTAAGATCATAAAGATTTTCATTGTAAATAACCACTTAGCAGCAGGGGGGGCGATGACATCGACGCGGTCGTCGACGTGCTTACCGGACGCTGACGACGCTGGGGATCGGCGCGCAGAAGGTGTTAATTAAACCAAATGACGATTGGACGATCCCCCAACGACGACGTCGTTTTTTTTTACCAGGCGCTGACGACACTAGATCGTTGAGTGCAGAAAGTAATAATTAAGCCAAATGACGATTGGACAAAATGTCCGATTCGCCCCCTCTGCTGCTACAGGCTATATTGCAAATCTATCTACCACCGCCTAAACAAATCAACTTCTCGCGCTTTGATGTCAGCGTACCTAATGAAGTTCATCAGGCTGATATACTATTTCTGCCGCATGACAACGGTTACAAATACGCGCTAACCGTAGTTGATGTTTCGAGTCGATACAAACAAGCGGAGCCGTTAAAAACAAAGTCAGCAACTGAAGTGGCCGATGCGTTTGAGCGGATTTATCGAAGAGGTCCTCTGCGCTGGCCAAATCTATTACAAGTTGATCCTGGTAGTGAATTTCGCGGCGCTGTTTTATCAACGCTGAAACATCATAGCGTCGCGATACGACGAGGTCATACTGCGCTACATCGTGATCAGGCAATTGTTGAACGATTCAATCGGACTCTCGCTGAACGGTTATTTGGATATCAATACGCGAAGGAATTCATCCAAGAAAAACGATCTCGTGAATGGGTCAAAAGGTTGCCAGGCGTAATTGCAGCGTTAAATAACGAGATTACCCGAGCAATCAACATGAAGCCCAGCGACGCGATTAAATACGAGTATATACCCAAAAGATCAAAAATAAATAGCGTTTCCAAGCCGATTCTCGGCGATGTCACTGTTAGATATCTATATGAACCAGGAGAGCTTGAAGGCGGTAAAAAAAGAGCTACTGATCCTATTTGGAGTGTTACCACACATAACATATCAACGATAACACGATCAACTGGTAGACCACCGATCTACAGACTGGATTCAACTGCTCCTCAGCGCGGATTTACACGCGAGCAACTACAAGTGATACCTGACGATACTCAATTAACCCCGCGTGGTCTTAACTAGCGCAGTTGCGTCTATTGCACTCAAGACAGGTCAACCTCACATTGTTTTTAACATGACCGAGACTGTTATCGATTCTGTCCACGGTAAATTGGCGAGCGTCTTTATCCGAATAACGCCAGCGCATTACACAATTACAACTTGCGCAGTGATTATTCTGTTGTTGTCGTAACGCAATTATTAATTCGGCATCAATATCAAAACGCCGCTGTTTTTTTTTATCCTGTTGGCGGTAACCCGAGAGTTTTCTATCAATGACGCTTGCATCGATGATGTCGTTGTCATTGGTGACTCCGTCAATAACAATTCTTCGAAGCTGATTTATCCTTCGTACTCTGGACACTGCAAGATAGACTAGATTTGACCATTCGATGCGATTATCAACTACCCAAACAATTGTGTCCGTGATGGTTAGTCCCTGCGAGGAATGTATTGTTGTTGCATATCCTAGCGTCCACGGGGATTTATCAGCACGTAGCGCGTCCTCAACGACGCTGATATCAACGAGCACGATATCATTCAGCACGAGAATTTGTTTTTTTTGTCCCTGACGCCGTTGGGCCCGGGATTTCAACTTCAATGTTCTGCCGCCGTGTGTCCGCGGGTCTATAACATAACGGCACTGGGCGCGTTGGAAACTTTTCCTTATGCAACGTAAACAACCTCCGCTGAAGTGTGTCTCTGACTATCTTTCTACTCGCTACAATCAAATCATTTGGTCTCCATGTTTCCCAGAATTCATTTAACGGCGTTTCCGGAATCACCTCGCGGATTATTTCACACTGAATTCTATCCGGCTGTAATCTGATTAATTTTTTAACCTCGCGCAGTTGTTCATCAAGTGCCCGGTAATCAGTATCGGTTTCTTCATAATAGTCCACGAACCCGCTCAACCAATCATGTGGACCCTCGCCGACAAATGGTGGTGGTTGGCCATGGTCGCCACACATGATTACCGCTGTATTCGCGCGCAGCAACCACTCAAGAAACATTTGTAAAACATCTAACGAAACAGTACATATCTCATCCCAGATGATAACCTCAGGAATAAATTTTTCCCCCATTCGATCAGGAGTCCACTCACCGCCGCTGTATCGAAAAAAGCTGTGATAAGTAACGGCGTCAACATTTCGTTGTTTTATCTCTCGCGCTAGTCTATGGGTCGGTGTAAGCACGATTATACTTGCCCGCGTTCGAAATAATTCAATTGCCCGAGTCGTCTTTCCTGACCCGCCACAGCCGCTTAAACAAACCGTCTTGTGTCTACAAATTGGATCAGAACACGATGGTGCATTAGACCGTTCTGACAATTTATCACCGCGTAAGTAGTTGTTCTCAACGGTGACATCTGCTGACGGGGAATAATCGCGTCGTATTTCATTTTTAATTCTCCATGTACCCCAACTCTCGTCCGGACTAGTAAACTCGGCTACGTTTCCCTTATACTTTACGTCAACATAAAACGAATCAACGGCTACTCTAACGGCGGTGTCAGGAAATCTATTTATCATCGAGAATAAATTGATAGCGGCGTAACCCAGCATAGACGCCCTCAAATGCGGGTATGCTGGGCTGTCTCCATCGCTGTAGGTAACAACTGTACCCAACCTCGTTCCATTGGACAAGAAAGCTGTTTTGCAGTTCACGTATCTATTTTTTGCCACTGCGTCCTTGATTACGAAATCATATTCTGCGTCATCTATAATCAGCCGTGAGCAATATCGTTTGTAGTCGTGGTTTTTTCCACCTTGTGTGAACTTACCAATTATTCTTCTACCGAGATCTTTTGCCTCGCGGTTTCGTTGGTTAAATATCCTCCTGGACCATTCGATGATATATTCCTCGTCGGCATCGATGTGTTTTCTGGACTCGTCAATTATGCTATCTAGACGCTCCGGTTCTGGTAACCAGACTTCAGTCTGCGCCCGGTATGATATAATCGCGTCACTGACAATCAACGAAACTAGCATGCTACAATCAATCATATACCGTAGCAGCGCTATTGGCAGCCACTTCTTTTCAGCCATGTGTCTACCGATCCAAATATAGCAACAGCGATGGAGTCCTTCCGCGAATTCAAATGATACTATGCGAGCGAATCCGGTTAAATCAAAATCAGGCAGTGGTCCATTAATAGCAACACGAGTCATTTCATGACTGGGGTGTCCAAATCGTTTGAAATACTCAGCGGCGGATCCATACCCGAGAAAACTCGCTGGATAACAGGCAACGATATCAACCGAGATCATAGCGTCGCGGTTGTATTCAGTGTTCCATCGTCCACCGTGATAGTATTCCAAACAACTGGATTGTACATCCGGCAGAAATTCCTTGCGCGTTGGTCTCCACGCATTTTTCCTTGCTGCAACATGAGCTACAACCGATGGAATCGTAAAACAATTTGTTAGCAGTTGTTCATCATGCTCTTCAAATTCCATGGCGGTTTTTTTCATCCTGTTGTGAAATGCTTCAGTGCGATATAATTCGCCGTTTGGTCTTACAAACTGATCAAAGGTATCCGCATCGTTTTCAGCGCTGCGAAGTAACCACACTGATACAGGGTCGTTTTTACACAAGTAGGCAATAGCATCAAATAGTTTCCTCTCCGCGAGAAAACCATCCCGGGAGAATTCTTCGGGTATATACTTTACTGTTCTATCCCGTGGAAATATTGTGATTGCGGGCGTCCATGCGTGTTCGTTATGATCAATAATTTTGATTGGGGCCCCATTTGATTTATACTTCGATTCGTATAATACTTCACCGGTTATCGTTGTAACGGTTATTGGAAATCTCAACGACGTTTCTAATCTCGCTATGTCGCTGATGGTTGCTCCACGCTCTTTTACGGTTAGTTCCCACTGGTTGATTTTGCTACGTCGTAAATCAGTCAATTTGTTTCCTCGACATGCATTTGTAAAATGCTCTATTACTCGTTCTGCTACACAATTTATCCCCGTTGACTGTTTCATCGGTTTCAGTTTTCCGATATCAGGTTTCTTATTTAACGGGTATATTCCATAAACAACTGCTGTTTCAGGATACGCTCGTTCATAGTATGGTCTGTCAATTCCGGTTAACAACCCCGGCTTGGAGTCGCGGCTGACAGTGACTGTTTTCTTGTCGCTGAGAACTGGTTCAAATTTATCACGTATGATCCAATCACCTGATTCCACCCGGACAATGAATTTTACTCTGAAGAAATACCTTTTACCGTCAAGTTGTGATATTATCGTTGCTGCGCGGTTGTCGTTCATGGTAGCATCAACAACACCATCAATTCGAAATGTTGACCAACTATGAGATGCACCATCACGCTTGAATTCATTGATACAATCGCGTATTTTACTCAACAGGGTTTTATCGTTTATTAACGCTTTTGGTGTGTCCTTGAGGACTCTATCGAGATTGAACTTAATATTTTTCCAGGGCTTAATTACTGCTAATCTCTTAAACTCATCCATATAATTAAAATAAGTATTTAAATAAAAGAATATAGTATAATGAATAAATGCAAATGGTTGATGATTGGGTCGACAACCCCGTGCAATAAATCATGTAGAGGTGAATTCTGCGGGTATCATTTACAAAGCGTTCGTAATGGTTCTCTTGGTCCCCTCCCGTGCTTGGTTTGCCACGTCGGTGTAAGAGGAAAATCGCAGTTGTGTATCAATTGTGGCGGAAAGCGATACAGAGAGTTAAAGCGTTATTACGATAAACGAATAAAAAACGCCGTCATCGACCCCACCGCCGACTCCGTCAAAGACAAAATCATCAAAACTCCTCAAGACTACATTGAAAGGTTTATAATTAAACCAAATAATGAATTAGACAAGTAGTATTATTATACAAATGGACCAAGAGTTCAGACCTCACCCTGTGTTTGTTAATTACGAGGCATCTCGCGACGGCGTTGTTAGAAATTGTAGACTGAAGAAGCCGGTTGGTACCGTAAATAATCACGGATACTTGCGATTTAATGCTGGGAAAAAATCTGTCTTATTCACAGGATGGTGTATGAAGCGTTTAACGGACTGATCAACGACGGTCTCGTTATTGATCACATTGATGGATGTCCTCAAAATAACAGACTGTGTAATCTAAGAGCTGTTACACCGAGTCAAAATTCCAAATTTGGAAAAACAGGAGGGATGAGAAAGGCAAAACCCGTAAAGTCATTTGATACAATAACGCACGAAGAAAAAATATTTCGCTCTATGAATGCGGCTGGTAAATACTTCGATATTTGTAGTAAATCAGTTCGAGATGTTGCGGAGAATATAACTAAAACAGCGATCTCAAAAAAGACGGGTCACAGAATTCGATTTTCATATATAACATCAAAGGGAGATAACTCGTTTTGTGATAGCGTCGCATGACAAGAGTTACGTCCCTTGAAGTCCAATTAATGTTGCGATTAATTAATCATTTTACGATGAAAACTAATGAAATACACGCTGTTATCTAACAGCTGTATTCTTTTTTTTAATGTTTTATTTGAGTATTTGGTTTCATTTAAATGCCGTGAAACACCATTAATAAGTATTTAAGGGTTTAACGATTCAAGGGAATTCAAATTAACACACACCTTGTGACTGACGCCGCTGTATTAGTCACTTTATATATAAGATGACTCGTTATAAGCCTGGGGCTTTCGAAAGCCAATTCAACTAATCAAAACTAACCCACGCTCTTGACCCGGGCGTGTGGTTGTCTTTTGTTCACAATCATGCAACCGGGTTAATTTAATTGGGTTGCTTTTGATTGGTTGAATTGGCCGTAGAGTTCCGCCCCGCCGTTTTATGTTTGTGCTGTCTTGTGCCGTCCCATCATCCATCAATCATTTCATTGTAAATATATTCATCCTTAATTAAGTACATGTAGTGATGTCCCCCCAAGCATATCTTCTGGGCGGTCTACGATGACGTTTGTCACCCTAGGCCTCCCTCCCGGAGATGTATGTTTTGGGTTTCCCTTGGGCTCAGATGGATGCGAAGGCACCCAAGGGGTTCCAAGATGTAAATGTCCTTAATTAAGTATATGTATATGCCTGTAATCTGCCACAACACTCGAGTGGAGATTTACGGCATTGTACTGTCCATGTATGCCTGCAATCTGCCACAACACTCGAGTGGAGATTTACGGCATTGTACTGTCCATACAAAAAACGGGGTCAAAAATGACCCCAATAATTTTATTAAACTTTAAACTTAAATTTTATTAAAATTTTTGATATTAGAAATAAGATGTTTATAAGAATATGGATTCCCAAGACATCAATAATATATTAACTGAGATTTCAAAATTAAAAAATCAAGGAATTGTATTATCTGATAGGCTCAACAGCGAGGAAATATTATCCGATTATGAGGCTATAAACGAACAATCGAAGCGAGGGCGTTTTACGCTAGCCCGCGAGTATTCTTTTATAAAACGATTACAACATACAATTAATGAGAACCTGTATGGCAATGACGTAAGCGTATTCATTGGGTTATTCACTGCCGTTGAAACAATACGAAAAAAACTCGGGCGGCTTTATGAAAAACGCCGCGAGATCTCTAGTAAGATTAAAAACATTAGGAGGATCATAGACGAAACCCCTGTGGGGAGCCTCAGCTTGAAGTTACCTGTGCCCACGTCGCGTGACGAAGTCGGCATACAAATGTAACATTATATACATGTGATGTACAATGACACGATATATTTCTGCCACCATGGAAAGACCCGGCGGAAAATTTTATTTGAAATTGCGGATCAATTTACAATAATGGTAGGTGAATCACTTACTACTCGGCTAGCCAGAGAGCGGCTAGCAGCGCTTAGAAAGTTTATACCGTTACGAGACAGAGTGAGAGAGAAACTTCAAACGCGACAACAAATGCAAACTGATTTTGCTGTTGGAAGTGAACAGTTATTTACCCCGGTAACTAAAGCGACTAAGGATGTTACGGCGGCAACTGTACCCGTTCTTGGTGCGCTTGAAAAGATAGCGGCAGAGACAAAACAAACAAAAAGGTCTTTAGAAACACTCCCTGCAAAAATAGCATTCGCTACAACACGGAGGCCACCACCACTCGCTATAACCGAACCACAAGACCCTTATGTTACAATGGCCGACGAGGAAGAACTAGGCGCTACTGCGAAAGAACCAGAAGAAGAACTAGGCGCCACCGCAAGAGAACCGGAAGAAGAAATACCAGAAGAAGAACTAGGCGCCACCGCAAGAGAACCGGAAGAAAAAGAGGAGAATATACCCCGTGTTATACTCAAGAAGAGCACAATAGATCAAATTAGAGGCTTCAGCAGCAGGGAAGAATTAATTAATTTTGCTGCCAACAATTTTGCTAAGAAAACACGAGATAAGAAGGATATCAATAGCGGTTACGAGAAAAATATAAAGTCGTTAAAGGGCTGGGCAAGAATAGTGTATTTAGCAAGTAAACATAAAGATGCATTACCACATCGTAGTAAATCCGATTACGACGCATTCCACAAGGAAGTTAAGAGTAGAACACCAAAAAAAGGAAAAGGATACTCTGTTGGTAAAGAATCCTACGGCGTTACCTGCCCTAATAGTGTTCTCAGTGATATATCACGGCTGGAAGTACTAATCGGAGGAAAACGAGCCGGAAATAACTCTACGGAAATAATCAATGAGGCCGCTGATATTTGCAAGCGGTTATTTACAGGCGGTATTATGGACATTAATGCATATCGAACGCTCATAGACGAGTTAGTGGATGATTAAAATTATAAAATTATAAAATTATAAAATTTTATAATTATCGTTTTTGTTAATTTTTGACTGTTTTTGACCGTTTTTTGACTGTTTTTGGCCATTTTTTGACTGTTTTTTGCCATTTTTTGACTGTTTTTTGCCATTTTTTGCCATTTTTTGAGGGCAAAAACCCAAGGAAATCATTTAGAGAAAATCGATGTTTTTGCTGAAAAATCGAAAAAAACGACTATAGGCAACAAAAAACGACCAAAAATGACTAGAAATCAAGAAAAAACCAGAAAAAAACCGGATTTTTATCGAGGGCAAAAACCCAAGGAAATTTTGATAAAATTTATTCCGGTTTTCCACACGGCGGTGGGGGGGGGGGTCAATCACTAATTGGAAAACTGGTGTTTTTAATAAGGATGATCATACACTACAACCATGATAAACCAGTACTCGTCTACGTGGTAAACTCGCGATTGCCTGTTTACCGCGCGTACTATGGAGATGGTCTCGGTAGCACCATTGCGGGGTTATTTACAAGAATGGCTCCAAAAGTAGCGCCGTTAGCCAAACAATTAGGAATGAAGGCTATTGATGTTATTCGTGATAAGGGTATTAGTGCCATTGGAGATGTTGCCGGAAAGGCGCTTTCAGCCGCGCGGAACAAACTAATGTCATTGGTGAAATCCAAGAGATTTTCAAAAAGAAAACAGAAACCACCGGTAATGCCATCAACGACAGTGATGCCTGCAAATGTCAGTAAAGTAATAAATAACGCCGTGGAAGAAAAATTAGACTCGTTGGCGGCGACGACTCCGTCGTTGGCGACTTCGCCATCCACCGATGCGGCAACCAACGCGCTCATGAACGCGATAGCGGGAAGTGGTCTACGACGAAAAAATCGCAATTGAAAACATCAACATGATAAATAATAGAATGTTTGCGCGTACCGCTGATCCCACGTTTGATATGGACGCCCCAGTGCGCAGGGATGATTCTGTCCGTGATTATCAATTTTATTCTTATTATGCAGCGCAACCTGACCTACGATCGCGAATTGAACTTCAGGTCCAAGATACCAGTAAATACTTTCTGCCGTGTGAAGCGTTTATCGAAATCGAGGGAGAACTCGTGACAAATGCCGCCGATAATGCACCATACGCAGATGACCATCGTGTTCGAGTTGGCTTCGTCAACAACGGTATCATGGCGTTATTTGAGAGCGCCAGATATCTTATTGACGGGCGAGAAATTGAATCAATAGAACGCGAGGTTGATGTTGCAACGACGATAATTGGGTTGGCGAGATACTCGGATGATTATACAAGATCGGCGGGCCCATCTATGATGTTTGCGAAGGACACCGCTAATAGCGCTGATCATCTTCAGTATATCAACGTGCTAGCGAAGGAAAATATCGCAGGTGATCAGGCTGAAGCAGCCAATCCAGATCGCAGAGCAAAACCAGGCGCTGATTTCAATATTATAAAAAGTACTAACGATAATTTTAATCTAGGGTTCGCAACACGAGTAGGAATGTTGCAAGGACCACGCCGAAAGTTTTCATGCGCGATTCCACTCCATCACATATTCGGATTCTGCAGAAATGTCAGGAAGGTTATCTATGGGGCTAAGCATACAATCGCGCTGACGCGAAGGGGCGATGATAACAATGCAATATGGCATGCTGCTGGCGTCGCTGCCGGTAAAGTCGTTTTAACTAAAATGGCATTGTGGATGCCGGTGCTGACTCCATCAGTTACCACGGAAGCACGATTGTTAGCATTTATGGAACGGGGGGGAAATCGTTGTTGAGTTGGCTAGCGGTAACAACTGATGCTAAAGAGGATAACGTCGCCGATACGTTTACATGGCACTTGGCGTCAAAACAGGGTGTTTCAGCCCCGCGTCATATATTCATAGCGCTACAGAATAGGGAACGATTGGGCGGTCAAGAACACAGCCATATGATATTTGATCAATTAGGAGTCAGGGATGTTTCGCTGAGAATAAACGGACAACAGGAACCATCCGAGGACATACAGCTTAATTACGGCGACAACCATATCGCACGTGTGTACCATCGATTGCTGTCGTATATGGGTCGTGATCAAAACGTCGACACTGGTTTGCAAATATCACAACTTGATTTTAAAAACCTGTATCCGATTTATTATTTTTCGCTGGAACATCTTGATTTAACGAGACAATCCGTCGTTGATATACACTTCCGAGCTCGTATATCCCCGGGTGGTGTTAATTATAGAGCGGTTGCTGTCATTCTCAGCGATAAATCAATGCTGCTAGAAGGTGTTGGTGGACGAATGAGAATCGTTGATGCGCCAGTGGAAAACATGTAATTGAAAACACAAACGCGTTTACAATAAAATGTCGTATAGTGTCGTCAGTGTAGAGTTGACTGATGGTCAAGTCAAGAAATTACGATCAAAGTCGGCTAAACAATGCGGGACCACAATAACGCTGAAGCCGTCGCAGATGGCGGGTGGTAATCATAAGATATCGTTGACGGCGCGTCAAATAAAACATTTCAATGATGCGATGAAGAATAAAAAGGGTGTTCAAATAGATTTTTCAGCCGCAGCAATTAAAAACATGGAAAAGACCGGTGGGATATTTCCGCTGTTAGCTGCGATTCCAGCGTTGATTGCCGCGGCCGCACCAGCAGTGGCTAAGGCGGCGGCGTTGGGGGCCGTTGGTACCGCGGCGGGAATGGCATTAAAGAAGGCAACCGGGAAAGGCTACAAAAAAAAACGACCCGTGGCCGGAAAGGGTCTAAGACTACCGGGAACCCCGTATTCATGGTATTCGGGAAAGGGTCTAAGACTACCGGGAACCGTTTATTAACTCAAGAGTCTATGACTCCAATGTCTAATTTTGATTTAATAGACGCCGCAAACGCGTTAGCGATAAAAAACTTCAGAGGTGTTTTTATGAGGGATCAATTACCGGCGGCCCCAAGGAATACTGAAACAGGCATAATTAACCTCGATGGGTCCTCCGGAGCGGGAACTCATTGGGTTGCATACGCGATTGATCCGCGTGCGATCGTCTATTTTGATTCATACGGGTTAGCCCCGCCGAAAGAGTTCATGCGGTATGTCCGGGCGTGTTCAGCCCGGGCGTGTTCAGCCCGGGTTTTTTATTCCACGCTGCCAACACAGCAGTTAAGTGACCCACCGATATGTGGCCATGAGGTATTGAACGTACTCGCGGCTATTTCATCATCGCGGAAACCACCTCATGTGGTTGTAAACGAATACACTAGTGGGGTCGTAGAAGCTCAACGGATTTTAGAGAATAACATTTACAATAATAATGATTGATATCTGGGGGCGACCGGTTTCGGCGCTGAAAGAATCCACGGAAACGACCGCCGCCGACATAAAAAAACTAATTGAGGATGAAATCGCTGATATGTTGAATCTAACAAGTGTTGACCCGGGCGAAATAGTTGTATTTCAAGACCGCCAGGGTAAATTGAAATCCGGTAATGTGTCACTGAATGATGTTTTAACACGACAGCGTGATGCCGGCGAGGACACTATCGCGTTATATACCAGCGACGGACGACTCAGACCGGGTAAACATATATTGGAGATAGAGGATATGATAAAATTAGTCCAAGACGGTCTTATAAGGTTGAATGAATTTGTGATCGAACTCAACGTGCATGTGAAAAAAACTACCGATAGTTTTTTTGGGATCCCGACGGTAACCGAACCAAATCTTGCAACAATAAAAAATACTATTTCGGAGTTTACAACGCTGTCGGGCCAATTTTACACGTTACGAAAAAATTTTAACAGGGTTGATAGCGCCGTTGATAAATTCCTTGGTAAAAAAAATGTCAAACCGGATGAGATTACAACAACTATAAATGATATCACTGCGTATAGACAGGAAATAGAAACAATCAAAACTGATGTTGCAACGAACAAAAAGGGTGTAGACTCGCATGAACGGGAAATAGAAATAATCGGCGCTAATGTTGCAACGATCATAAATAATGTAGACTCGCATGGACGGAAAATAGAAACAATCAAAACTGATGTTACAACGATCATAAATAATATGGACGCGCATACACAGGAAATAGGAACAATCAAAACTGATATTGAAGCGAACAAAAAGAGTGTGGACGCGCATACACAGGAAATAGGAACAATCAAAACTGATGTTGAAGCGAACAAAAAAAATGTAGACGCGTATTGGCGGGGAATAGGATTAATCAAAACTGATGTTGCAGCGAACAAAAAAGGTATAGACGTGCATACATATGAAATAGAAACAATCAAACTTGATGTTGCGGCGAACAAAAAAAGTATGACCGAGAATACACGGGAAATAGAAACAATCAAAACTAATGTTGTAACGATCATAAATAATGTAGACGCGCATACAGGGGAAATAATAACGCTCAGAACTGATGTTGCAGCGGTCAAAACTAGTATAGACGCGTATGGAGGGGAAATAATAACGCTCAAAACTTATGTTGAAGCGAACGAAAGAGGTATGAGCGGGCATTGGAGGGAAATAGTTAAACTCGCTGCTAATAATGCAGCGATCAAAACTGATGTTACAGCGATTAAAGACGGACTACCGAGAGTAGCAGAGCAATTCGAAAAAATAAAAATCCCTCATGAGAACATCATCAACACAGTATACACAATTCGGCATGGATCATTCGATTGGACTCCTACACAGAATACAGTAAATATTACCGCAACTGTCAAGGGTATTTATCGATTGACACTGGTTTCAATGATGCAGTTTAATATATTATCGTCGAGTTCATCCGGGTTTAACAATACAATATCAACAATTATAGACAAGAACGCAACTGAACAGTTTACAATTTATGCCGTTGATAGAAATCTAGCCCGGGCAAACATTACATGGTATGTGGAATTTGCAGCGAATCTAAGTAATTAAAAACACTAGCTCTTTTAAAATAAAAATGACCACCAAGGAAATTGAATCAGAGGTATCACCGACGTCACATCAATATCGATTCGATACCGCAAAAGAATTTTCCGCAAACTTGAAAACGCTTTCCGAACAATACCGTGCAAAAATAAAAAAATACCGTCGTAAAATAACCACCATCGACGCGGTCGTGTACTCGGTGTCGGGTATAGTAGCTGGCGCCGGTGTTATTTTATCCACGGTGACCACGATAGCCCCGATCGCTGTTCCAATCGCTGTCTCCGCAATGACAACAGTTGCTGGAGTTGCCAACGCAATCACTAGGAAGATATCATCGTGTTTTCAGAAAAAACTCAACGAGTATACAGTAAAACATCAAATAGTATCCGACGCATACTCGAAATTATCCGGGTTGATCTCGTTATCGATTGATAATTTGTTCGTATCCGATGTTGAATTCTCCACGATGGTCCAGTTGTATAGCTCCGCGATGTCAAAAATCGAGGATTTTCAACTGGAAGCCGGAACCACCTGGTTGTTGAAATTAGACACTAAAGACAACGAATAATAATAATGTCACTGAACCCCGAAGGGTTTCAGTTGCTTCAGCGGATCGCGGAGAATACCACTCCGGTACAAACAAATATGATATCAATAACGTTAACGAAACCCGAATTCAGTGTGAACTTCCCATCGCCGGTTCCAGTGAAGGAAATAGCGCTGGCAAAATTGCGAATATATCACAGTTGGCCTAATATTCGAGCGAACGCATTTAACGGACAACAACCTAATAACTCGCTGGTTTTTGCACGGACAAATAAACCCGATGGGACCCCAGACTGGGAGGAGGTTACAATACCAACTGGGTCATACCAAATAGAGCAAATCAATAAAGAATTTCAACGCAGGATAAAATCGATCACAGGAAAGGAATCAAAAATCGCTATTACGGTTCATGAACCGACGTTATCGTCGACGATTGAAATAAGCACACCGGGGTATATGGTTGATATTTATAACAGTTCAATAAGAACCATACTAGGATGGCCTGAGAATCCACCCGCGGACACCCCCCGATCAACTATCCTCAGACACGATAACGGAGATGGTGGTAGGCATATTGCTCCATACAACGTAAATATTGCATCGGTGATAGCGATTAATCTAGTGTGTGATGCTATCGAAGGAAGTTACCAGGTAGATACCAAGCAATCAAATCAGGCTCAACAGGGATATATCCTTTATTCGTTTTCACCAACAGCCCCTCCGGGATTTTTAATCGTTGAGAGTCCGATTAATCCGGTCTATATGCGATGCCATGATCGGTTTTTAACGAGAATTAATTTTAGAATTACCGATCAGTCAAATAACCTAATTGATCTACAAGAGGAGGAGTTAGTGATCACTCTGTTTGTAAGATCATAAAGACCCTCATTGTAAATAACCACTTAGCAGCAGGGGGGGGGGCGATGACATCGACGCGGTCGTCGATGTGCTTACCGGACGCTGACGACGCTGGGGATCGGCGCGCAGAAGGTATTAATTAAACCAAATGACGATTGGACGATCCCCCAACGACGACGTCGTTTTTTTTCACCAGGCGCTGACGACGCTAGATCGTTGAGTTGCAGAAAGTAATAATTAAGCCAAATGACGATTGGACAAAATGTCGGATTCGCCCCCCCTGCTGCTACTGCATTGCATCTTCGTTTCCTCAACAATGAAAAATACGATTTGATCTTGTCCTTCATTGCTCAATGGGATATCATCAAAAACGATAATTTTATAGTTGTCTATATCTGCAAGAGGAAGAAGATCTTTTGGTGTTCTTATAACAAATATATTATGGGCAGTACCAAGTTCAATTTTTAGTTGTTCTTGTACTCGTTCAACGTATTCATCCTGCTAAGGATTGATGGTGTAGATATACACCCGTTCGTAGCTGAATATGTCGTTGAGCTTCAAGTTCATTAGCAAGTTTGTTTTGCTAGATCCAGTACGTCCAACTATCAGGTAACGACAATCCGGTAACTCGTAGTTATGTTTATTTTTATTACTCGCTCATTATAGAACATGTGCAAAAAATTGTGTCAGTAGCAATTACAATGACATGAACTACTACAAAAATTGCTAAGTAGTTCATCTGCTGAAACAACTGCAACCACAACATATACAGAGATAACAAATTATCTCAAGAAATCCGCAACCTTATCATGTCAGCTGTATCTGAAAAACGTTCATTTGCCGGCGGCATAATGACCGGCAACATAACCATGAGCAATATAAAGATAAATATCAGCACATCTTATAAGTTAAACAATGCCGATATCACACAGCGGTAAGTTATAAAGTAGCTAACCACAGCAGTATCTGATCAACTTCAGCTCTCAGGTGGGATAATGACTGGTGTCACAAATATGTCAGATAAGAACACAATAAACCTGAAAATAACCACAGGCACTTGATTATGGGGTAAACCAATGTGTACACTCACTATATAACACTATACTATATAGTGTTATATAGTGAGTGTACACATTAGTTTACCCCAGAATCAAGTGCCTGTGAAAATAACCTATCCTCATCTAATCAAATTCTAAGTCAAGCGGTGATCATCAACCAACTTAACACGGTAGCAAATTTGAAAATAAATAAATCTGGTGAATTTGTACCAGGTACTATTTGATTTATCAACGGTGGTAAGATAACATGACTACCGACAGACTTTCCTCTGAATCAGATGCAATATTGTATGATCTGCTGAAAGCATCATTGACGGCGTACCTGAAACTTGCTGCATGATGATGACAGATTCGTTAGACATGGGAGGTAAAGTGATGTACAACACACAACTCGTCAATAATCCACTGTCCAACGATAGGTGGGTAGCAAGCGTAAAATTTGTAAGACATAATTTTGTGATAAAATCATGCTACACAATGAGAGGCACGTTAGTCATGGGCGTCAACAAGATAAAATCAAATGCACTGCGTTTCCAACAACATCATCGGATCTAACAAGCAAGAATTACGTCGATGATATGATAACTGGTTATACCGCAATAGCAGTAGCAAAATCCGGAGACACAATGACAGGCACGCTAAATATGGGATCAAAAAATATAAATAACAACAACATATCATCCAGTATCTCCATTTAATCTAACGAATAAATCTTACGTCGACGGGGTAGCAAATAATGCAGTTGCTGTTTCAGGTACATCAGATGATGCTCTTTACGTTAAGAGAACCAGAGGCACAATCACAGGAGTCATCTATATGGGCGTCAACAAGATAATAGCAACACATGTTCCTGTTGCTGTATCAGAAGTAGTGAAGGGGGGCACTTTACGGACAATGGGAATTAGCATTAAAAACACCCTTGGGGCACTTTACGGACAATGGAAAATTAACATGGAGAAAAATCGTGGGGCACTTTACGGACAAGGGGATTTAACATGGGAATAAATCGTGGGTCACTTTACGGACAAGGGAATTTAACATGGGAATAAATCGTGGGTCACTCTACGGACAAGGGGAATTTAACATGGGATTTTTTTTTTTTTTAAAAATTTTAAAAAAATTTTTAAAATTTAAATTTAAATTTAGGCAATTCAAAGACTATCTCTTTTCGAGATATATGGCTGGCCCTGAAAAGGGCCTTTGGGTTTTATGTTAATGTATTCATTAACATAAATGGCACCGCATTGGTCTTCTTCTTGTCCTTAGGCTGCGTCTTACTGTTGGTCCGTACATCAGCACTCTTTTCAGGCATCCTTGTCTTTCGACGTAGATCCTACGTATCCACAGGCTGGTGTTTGTCCTGTGGACAACGGTCCACTTGGCTCGGACATACATGAGCATGTCCGTCCGGAACATCATGGAAGACACAAGGGTGGATGACTCAACTGTGGTCCACATCTTGAAGCGACGAGAACAGGTGAATCAATGCAGTGAACGGCGCTTATTTATAGGCGGAGGAAGGATTGAAACGGATTGAGTTCATTTACCAATCCTAACACGCGTTACAGAATTCAGTCAGCTCGCATCCAATCCGAAGAGAGCAGTCTGTGACGTCACGTAGTCAATATAGATTCGCTAGCGCTTGTGTGCAGTCAATCTATGCGACAGTGATTCAACATGACGGAAACTCAGAAAACGATTCAGTGGGGTGCACCAGCAGGGGAGACTGCCCAAGGGAACCCGGACTTACTTTCAGAAGAGGTGAATTGGGATTTTGTGGATTTTCTCTCCTCGCAAGAATTTGTTCCGGAACCTTCGTTACTTTCTTCATTACCGCAAGTGGAGAATTTTAGACAGAGACAGAAAGAAGAATTGGAGAAATTTATACAACGACAAAAGGAAGCGGAACAGACTTTTCTCCTACAGCAACAGCAACAAGAAGAAGAGGTAAGAAAAAAACAACAGCAACAACAGCAAGAAGAAGTAGCAGCAAAGAAACAAGAGGGTGAAAATCAAACGGTCACGGTACTGTTGGACATTTTAGCGGAGTTAAGAAGTCTGAAACAAATGTATCAGACTTCTTTATCACGACCGAAGAGAATACGACCTTCCCGAGCCAAACATGTCAACCCTGTGACTAAGCCTACCGTACCACCCTTAGTGATTTCAACCCAATCATTATCATCATCATCAACATTACGCAGTCCAGAAGTAGGCCTTGGCCGTGGCAAAGGCTTAAGGCAGTTAAAATTGATTGCTTAAACTCACCCCTACACCATGAAGAAAAAAGGCCCTTTTCAGGGCCACCCACATTTCTCGAAAAGAAATACAATTTCAATTTGCCAATAACTCAAAAAAACTCACCCATGTTACCCTTATAGTACGTGTCTGTGTATGAGTGTGTGAGTGTAGCTTCTTATTTTAAAATCACAACTCAAAGACACTTACCTTATATCATTCATTTATTTTTTTCTCCATTTTTTTACAATCCAATTCACAATTTATAACACAACACTTTAATAATAAGTTCATTAATTTCTTCTTTTCTCCTTGTTTAGTCTCTCTGTTTTTTGAATTTCTTCACCGTCACACTCTTTTCCTCTTCTTCCTCCTCGCTTTCTTCCCTTCTTCTTTTTTTCTCCTGTTTCTTTTTCTTCACCTGTCTTCTTTCTTCCTCAGAAGAATCCCTCTCTTCCTCTGAAGAATCCCTCTCTTCTTCTGAAGAATTCCTCTTTTCTTCTGACTCCTCTTGTTTCTTTTTGGGGCAATCTGGAGACCAATGTCCTTTTTCTTGACAATAATAACAGGTATCTTCACTTTTGTCTCTTTTAGTCCCTGTTTTTTTTCTTTTTTGACGGTCTGGACACTCTGAAGACCAATGCCCTTTCTTCTGACAGATATAGCAAGTATCTTGACTTTTATCTCTAAAGGAAGGAGAGTAGTCCGTAGGCTGGTCTGAAGAGAATTTTCTAATGACCCCTCGCAAAGCTCTGACGAAACGTTCCATCTGGTCAGTCTCTTCCATCGTTGTGCTCGGCTTGAGAGTGAAATGAATAGTGAAAGGACAAGACACACACCCTTTTATATACGCTGGTCTGCCAGGACTATAAAGTAGTTTATGGTGTTTGAACTTGAGTCATTTGACTTTTTGCTTTCAAGATGAAACGATCCCATTCATTCGAGAAGAAAGAAGAAGAAAGTAAGAGGCAGAAACGTGATCTATCGCCTCGTACCAGGGCTGAAATCTTGGCACAAATTCATGCCAGTGATTTTGAAGAGGACATGAGTGAACCAGAATCCAAACCCTCTAAACCAAGTTCACCACCCTTTGTCAACCCTGAAAAGTACTATTCCATTCGAGAGACGGAAAAGCGCTCCTCTAGAAAATTTAGAACCACGGCTTACAAATACACGGTGAAGTTTAAAGATTTCAAGTCCGAAGTACCGTTAGAGAAAGCAGAAGTGTTCATCACTGAGGTGTGGGATTCTTTGCTCACTGCACTCAAGCGACAATGTCAACCCAAAGAAGACGATCGCTTGAGACTTTCCATACAACACGACGGTTTGAAATCCCCTGTTTGGATCGAGTTTAGCACCCCTGCAGAATTAACTGCTTCCAAAGTCATGGACAAGATTCAACACGTACAACAATCTAATGATCAGTTTGACATCACCGATGGTAAAGCCACACTGGACATGACCCACGTCTCTCCTCCTCAAGGGACAGGACGCAAAAAGATGTTATTGGTGGACGACCTTCGCAACACCAAAAAGAGTCTCGTCCGAATTAGCAACCCTCATGACCAGATGTGTTTAGCCCGTGCCATCGTGGTGGGACGAACCTATGCCAACAAGAACGACACGGTAGAATGGAAAAGAACCTGGGACACTATTCAACGTTCCCATCGAGCCAAACAAGGAAACGAAGCAGAACTCCTGTTGCAACAAGCTGGCCTGTCCAAAGACACACCCTGTGGCATTCCTGAGATGCAAAAATTGCAAGATGCCCTAGCTCCACGATATACCTTGAAAGTGCACCCTCAAGAAGTGCGCGGACCTCTATTGTTTCGAGGGCAAGACTTTAAGGACGGAAAATACATTCATGTCTATTATCACGATGAACATTTCGATACCATTACCAGTATCACCGGATTCCTGAAATACAGTTATTACTGTGAGAAATGTGACCATGGTTATAACAATCGAGAGCAACACAAGCATTGTGGATCGAAATGCACAGGATGTTTGGCCTCTTCACCCTGTCTGAGCGAAGAACCAGTGCCTTGTTCCACTTGTCTGCGCACGTTTGTCAGCCCTACCTGTTACCAACAACATCTGAAAACGCAAGGTTCACAGAAGAAATGCGCTTGTCAACTGCTGAGATTGTGCTCTACGTGTGAACAAGTCATACGTACCAATAATACCAAGGCACACGTATGTCGAGGAAAGAAAAAATGTCACATTTGTCACCACATCGTGGACTTGGAACACCAATGTTACGTGCAAAAATACCAACCCCCACCAGAGAAAGAGGACGGTCACAAGAAGAAAGGCAATTTCATCTTTTTCGATTTCGAATGCATGCAAGAAACTGGCATTCACATTCCTAATTTCTGCGTGGCTCATCGAGCGTGCGAGAAGTGCATTCAAGAACCTATCTTCAGTCATTGCCCTCACTGCAGCAAGATACCCGGAGGGCGTGAAAAAATCTTTCGGGGACCGAACACGTTAGCCGATTTTGCCCAATGGGTCTTAGACCCCATCGACAAGACGTGGAGCCAAGAGGACATCGAACGTTACGGAGATTGTCATCGTCATGCCACGGTGATGGCTCACAATTTCTCCGGATACGATGGACAGTTTCTTTTGAGGTACTATACGGAACAAGGCACCGAGCGTCCTAAAGTGACTTTGAACGGAGCCAAAATCATTTTCATGCAAGTGGGACAAGTGCAGTTTAAAGATTCGATGAGTTACTTGGCCATGCCTTTGAGTCGAATGCCTAAAACGTTTGGAATGACAGAAATGGCTAAAGGGTACTTTCCACACTTTTTCAATACGGAAGCCAATCAACACGCCGTTCTACCCCATTTGCCTGAGGCTCACTATTACGACCCCGACAACATGCGTACCGAACAACGAGAAGCTTTCTACGCTTGGTACCAGGCTCACGCCTCGGACCCTTTCGACTTTCAGGAAGAAATGCTAAAGTATTGTCGTTCCGACGTGGACATTTTACGGCGTTGCTGTGGAAAATTTCGAGAACTGTTCATGGAACACGGAGGGGTCGATCCTTTGAAAGAAGCTTGCACCATTGCCAAAGCGTGTTCCTTAGTGTATCGACAACGATTCATGCCTGAAAAGACCGTGGCTGTCATCAGTCCTCAAACGACCCACTTTGTCAAACGTCAATACTCGGTCAAAGCCCTACGCTGGTTACATTACTTGTGTGACAAGGAAGACAAGTGGATTCAGCATGCCCGCAACGGAGGAGGCGAAAAGACCATCGGAACGTATTCGGTCGATGGCTGGGACTTAGAAAACCCCAAGATCGTGTACGAGTTTAACGGTTGCTTATTTCACGGATGTCCCGTCTGTTACCCTGACCGTGGCACTAAAAATCAGTTTTTGCAACGAACCATGGAAGACTTGTACCAGGACACTTGTCAGCGACGCCTAAAGTTAGAACAGGAAGGATACCAAGTGGTGGAAATGTGGGAACACGAGTACGATCACCGTATGAAAACCGATCCCGAGTTTAAACGCCTCGTGGAAAGTTACCAGTTCGTGGACCCGCTGAACCCGAGGGATAGTTTGTACGGAGGAAGGACCAATGCCACCTGTTTGCTGTACCAAGCCGACGAAGAGAAAGGAGAAGAAATCAAATACTTGGACGTGTGTTCGCTGTATCCCTACGTGTGCAAATATTGTCGCTTTCCCGTAGGGCACCCGCAATTGCTGACGGAACACATCGACCTGAAAAACATTCGACAATACGAAGGCTTGATCAAGTGCAAAGTTTTGCCTCCCACGAACCTATACCATCCCGTCTTACCTCACCATTGTCAAGGCAAACTGATGTTTCCCTTGTGCCGTACTTGTGCCGAAACGTGCAACCAAGACCAGCCTTGTCAGCACACCCAGGAAGAACGTGCCTTGACGGGAACCTGGGTCAGCGTAGAATTGTTCAAAGCTCTGGACATGGGATACCAACTGTTAGAAGTGTACGAAATTTGCCACTTTCCCAAGACACAACAATACCACAAGGGTGATCCCAGTCAGAAAGGCATTTTCGCCGACTACGTGGATGCCTTTTTGAAACTGAAACAAGAAGCCAGCGGCTATCCTTCCTGGTGTCACACTCCCGAAGACCAAATACAATTCAAAGAGAAATACTATGAACAAGAAGGCATCTCTTTAGACCACATCGAGAAAAACGAAGGCAGGCGATCGTTTGCCAAAGTGATGTTAAATTGCTTGTGGGGTAAAATGGCACAACGACCGTGTTTACCCAAGACGGAATATTTGACAGAACCTTCCCGCTACTTCCAGATGATTCACGACAAAACCAAATACATGAAACACGTGGACGTCGTTCGAGAGAATTTGATCTTGGTCAATTACGAAGAAGATCTGGACTTTGTGCAAGACGACCCTTTTGGAAATGTCATCATTGCGGCTTACGTGACAGCCCATGCTCGCTTAAAATTGTACGAAGCTTTAGAACTGTTAGAAGAACGCGTCCTGTACTTTGACACGGACAGTTGCATTTACATCCATCACCCGATTCAACATCACCCTAACATCGAAGGAGACCGTTTAGGAGCCTGGACAGACGAGCATCCCGACGATAAGATTCTAAGTTTCGTCAGTGGCGGTCCCAAAAATTACGGCTACGAATACCGGGACAAACAAGGAGAAGTGCACACGACGTGCAAAGTGAAAGGACTGACTCTGAATTATCGTACCAGTCGAGTGGTCAACTTTGGGGTATTGAAAGAAGCCTTGCAATCGGGAGAGGATGGAAACTTTAAAGTGACCACTCACCAACCGAACAAGATTGTACGTTTACCCACTCACCACATCGTCAGTCGGCCCTTGGAAAAAGTCTATCAAATCGTGTACCAGAAGCGAGTTCGACTTCCCAATCATTTCACCTTACCGTATGGACACGTTGGTATAAAACATTGGTTGTAAGAGGATAGTTACCCCACCAGAAAGATGACTTCGCCACAGCAAGAATCGAGTGAGAAACCCGATGAGAACTCCAAGTTCAAACCCTACCATTTTCCAGTCTTCTTACCTGACTATTGTGATTGTGCCCGTCGATTGGACACGTTTCAGACATGGCCTACGGATAGGGAAGGATTACCTTCTTCGCATGTTTTAGCTAGAACAGGATTTGTCTACTTGGGACCTAAGTCAGGATTGGGATACGAGGTACAGTGTTTCGCTTGCGGACTGAAGTTACGAATGGATCTATGTATCTATAAAGATTCAGCTATTCTGGAGCATACTCGATGGTCTCCGCACTGCCCTTACCTTTCTATGGCCTTTCCACCCATTACACTACGGTACAATGTTGACGGTACCTTAGAGACGGTACCTTCCAGAACAGGACATAAAAAACTTAAAAAAGGAAAGATGTACAAGTTGGAGACTGCATTGAGACTAGTATAAAAAGGGGCTATGGTCAAGATCGATAGTTCATTGTGACTACCAAGACCGAGCGAACAAGATGAATACTTTGAAAAAGACATCGTTTCAGTTTGGGGATTGTAAAAAAGTTGTATCTTCCTCTAGTGTGACTAATACTGGATGGATAAGACCCATGCATTGCGACGGAAAATGTCCGGAAGGAAACTGCGATTGTCCATGTGGTTACCATTGTAATTGCGTAACGGAGTTTGCAGACGAGTGCGATTGTGAGCCTTGCGATGGGACCGATGCTGTACGTTGTGACCTGAGCGATGCCGTAAAGCATCATGGGAACTTTAGTGCTCCTACCCCTGTCATGGAAAGTGATGCTGTGCGTGTCAGACCTGTGGGATGCGAAAGCGATGCTGCTCGTCCTCTTGGACATTTTACTGGGTTTCGTTTTAAAGGGGAATGTCCACCTTCACGTCTACCCCCTTACGGATGTCATCCAGCCCTGAGCAAACTCCTGTTCCTGTCACCCAACCCTCATCGAAACGAACCTGTGAAAGACGAATATTCGTTCCCTGTGCGTTTGTCGGAATACTGCGACTTTGAAAATCGTCTTCAATCGTTCAAAGGAAAATGGCCAAAGTATCTGGGAGGACCGACCCCCGAAGAATTAGCCAGAGCCGGATTTTTCTACTTGGGCGAAGGAGATAAAGTCAAGTGCTTCAGTTGCGGTGTGTCACTTCACCACTGGGAACCGCAAGATTCGGCCTACGTAGAACATGCTCGATGGTCACCGAATTGTCATTACTTACCTTTAGTGGGACCGAGACATTGAAGTAACTTCTTACCATAATCATTTGTTCATGGATACTTTACAAGAGAACATTCGTGCTTTGCCTGTGGAGTTGAGAGAACGCATTTACCGAGAGCTGGTCAAAATACAAGTGAAACGTAAAGAACAATTGCATCCGATACGTCACCGGTGTTTGAACCACTGGTACCTGAAGGCTATACAAGGACTGATTCAATTGAAAGTGTTCCATTGGACAGACATTGATCAACGACCTTCTGGTTATAAAAAGGAATGGTTTGGTATGGACGATTGTAGTTACTACATTGTAAACGTATTGCATCGAATTCCAGAGGAAGAGTTAACGAATTACAAACTTTTTGAACACAATGTCAACTTGGTGAAAGAGGAAACTTCTGAACGAATTGTCATGTGTAAATTAGTGACTCAACGATTTAAATTTGACACTGAAGTGAAACCATGTTTGTGCAAAGAGTACATTTCTTGTGTCAGACCAAAGAGGATTTAGTATGACCTATTCATGGATACTTTGCTAGAGAACATTCGTGCTTTGCCTGAGGAGTTGAGAGAAAGGATTTACCGAGAGCTGGTGAAAATACAAGTGAAACGTAAAGAACAATTGCATCCGATACGTCACCAGATCTTTAACCACTGGTACCTGAATGGTATAAGAGAACTGATTCGTCAGAAATTCTTTCAATGGTCAGACATTGTTCAACACTTTGAGGTCGCTAATGATCGACATGTTCATAATTATGGTTACTTCGAGATTCACCTAGTACAACGCATTGAGGAAGACAAGTTAAAGGATTACCAACATATTTTACGTGGAATCTACTTAGAGGAAGAGGAAACACCTAAACGAACTCTGACGTTTCGGTTACAGTATGCAAGATTTAGATTCCCTACTGGAGAACGAAGATCTCTGGCTAGAAAGTACGTCTATTGCATCCGAAAAAAAGAGAATATAAAAACAGGCTGCCATGCCACGGTTTATGTCACATGTCATCCAACAGATTCCGTGGAAGGAACTCAATGACCATATTCAAACCGTGGATCATTACCATCAATTATTACAAGAACTGTATCCATTCAATTTTGGACGACAAGTGGTGTGTGTCTTAGTGACTTGTTTTTTGGGATTTCGTTTACCAGCCGATTCTTTGTGGACTCTTTACGATCAGTACTTACCACCTCCATGGCCTTAAATGGTCACGAAAAACTCCTCTTGCTCAAAGCCTTGCGTTTTCATCTGGATACTTCTCGACCTCTACGGGAAAAAAAGATTCGTCAACTTTTAGCGACCCAAGACGTGTATGACGATGTGTGTGTAGCTTGTGACTTACATCCCCATTGGACAGATGTCCGTGCCTGGAAAGAATGGGATTTTGAGGCTTGGACCCAAGAAGTGGCCCAGTATGCACGAGAGTTGTTCAAGGAAAAAAGTTACTTTTCAACCCGTGTTAGTGACGGTGCCAGAAGAACCCGTCACCCAGGACAGGACTGTCGTGGACAGACCTGAAAGACCCTTTCGGGAGGACACTTGTGTGACCTTACCCCCTGTTGAACTGGTTAGAACATTACCCAAAAGATGTGATTGTTGTACAGACACTTGTGTTTATTCCACGTTCATCGTTATCATGTGCCTTTTATCCTTGTACTTAAGCCTTTGGCTTTTATGTATTTTTGTCTTTCGTATTCATGTTTGAAAAAAAAAACATTCAATAAACGTGTTCTGAAAAAGTATATAAACTCTTGTCTTGTTTGTTTTCGTGTCACAAGTGACATTTCTCACACCATGGCTACCTCTGCTGTCTCTGCTCCCTCTTCCTCTACTGTCAAAGTCATCGACGAACACTTAGATCGTGCCAGTTGGGAGGCTTTGTATCTTCGCCATCCCTTTAACATGCTCATTGCTGGACCTAGCGGTTCAGGCAAAACCGAATTCGTCAAACGTTTGATCGAACATAAACATCATTTGATCGATCGGCCCCCTCAACGGATCGTGTGGTGTTACAAAGAGTGGCAATCGGCGTACAGCCTCTTGCGTGAAAGTCAAGGCGATTCCATCGTGTTTGTGGAAGGCATTCCTAAAGAAGACGATGGCATCGTCTCTGACTCCCGTCTAACCCATTTGGTCATTTTCGACGACATGTTAGGAGAAGACGAAGAAGAAATTAAATTGTGGTTTACGCGCAAAGGGCATCACCGTAATGCCAGTGTCGTTTACATCACCCAAAATTTGTTTCAACAAAGTAAAGCCCATCGCACCATCAGTCTCAATGCGCATTACGTAGTCTTGTTTAAAAGCCCTCGAGATAAATCGCAAGTGCAAGTCTTAGCCAAACAGTTAGGAACGCCTTGGCTGACTCAGGCGTACGACGATGCCACTCAAACGCCACACGCCTATTTACTCGTCGATTTGAAACCTACGACCCCCGAGGATTTGCGATTTCGTACCCACTTGTTTCACCACTGGTGCCAAGACGGAGGGCCTGTCCTGTACACGTCTCCGTCCTCGACTTCATTTCACTCCTCCCATGAAAAAAATCTATAAAAACCTCAGACCCTTTTTCGTCTGTCTCACACAGTGTGAACATGACGTCCCTTCAGTCGCATCTTCCCGTCAAATTGATTCGTGCCTTGTATGGCATCAGTCGAGAAAAAGATCCACAAACACGAGCCCGTGTCTTAGAAGCTAGTCTCAAAGAAGTCTTACGATGGTTCACGGTGACGGCACGTCAATTACTCCAAGGAATCATTCAGATTCCTCATCAAACCCAACGCTTTTTCGATCGAAACAAAGTCGCTTTAGTCCAACTGGCCGATCCCCGCATCGACACTCAAACCAAAAAACAAATCATTTTGAAACCTGGAGGGAGCGGTACTCTAGGAGGGGTCATCATTCGCTCACTCTTAAGATGGGATCCTAATGCCCCCAAAGTTATCCCCAAGACAAAAGTCCAACGAAGCCCCAAGAAGAAAAAGAAAAAGACCAAGTCCCCAAGAAGAACTTCTCCAGTGGCGGGACCCTCCTCTTACCAGACACCACCACCATCACCCCGGAAAAAGAAAAGAAGCCCCAAGAAAAAGAAACAGAGAAAAAGTCCCCAGAAAAAGAAAAGTCCACAGAAGAAAACTAGTCGCAAGAGAGGCACTTCGGTCAGGACGCAACCTTACACTCGCAAGCCACGACCTGCCACAACGTCTCCGGCAGCCTCACGTTTGTCCACTTCTCCGTTGATGTCACCAGGAACTGAAGAGTACTTGGAGACGTTGATTACACCAAGAACTTCTCCGTTGATGACCCCCAAAAGAACTTCCCCAGTGGCAGGACCTTCCAATTTAGCGGCAGTGGCTGCTGCTCACAAAGTACCTTCTCCCAAAATCAAAGTTCAAGAAAGATCGGGCATGTTACAAAGTTTACTGGATTTGTCCAAGCAAGAACTGGCTCGATTTAGTCCGTTACGTACCCCTGCACGACGTGTCATGCCTGTCCTCAAACTGATAAAACGTAAAGACAATCAGTGGCGACGCGTTCCAGTATAAAAAAGGCCTGTGACCGAGTAGGGTATCAGTGTTTTTAGGTGCTCCTAAAGACTCAAAGATGTCACCCTCCAGAAAACCCCAAGGAAAGAAAAGAAAAGGACTACCACCACGTTTAGCCAAACATGGGGACCTGTTATCTGTCCTGTCCAAAGCTTCTCCACCCCTACGAAAAAAACTCATTCAAACAGCCTCCAAAGAGGTCATCGATACCGTGTGCGAATGTTGTTTGAACGTTTTGAAAGGCACGATCCCTTTGTCCAAACACCAGAAACAATGCTTAGGCAAACATCGTCACGTTCTTCGGAAAATGGTTCAAAAGAAAATTCCCATTCGTCAAAAAAAGAAGATGTTGGTCCAACGTGGAGGTATTTTACCTCTCTTGTTAGGCCCCATACTGAAAGGAGTCTTGGGAACCATGTTGGGAGGACTGATGGGAGCAAGATAAAAAGGCCTTCGGAAGTCCCAAGATCTCAGAATTCACCCCTGACAACCCCATGGAAGGACGAAAACTAGCTTTAGTGCCTTACAAACGATGGATGGAATACCATCGGTGGCAAGAACAACGCACCCCGCATTTACCTCCCAATCCCAATTTGAGCGAAATGTCCCAGTTACAACACGAATTGCAATCCTTGCTGGATCGCCAAGATTTGTCCGAAACAGAAAAATCGCAAAAGTACGGTCAACTCTTGCAAAGACTGCAACTCTTTCACCAGAAAGCTTTAGACGAAACAGCTTTACCCACTCTGAAAGATTTTAAGACTTTGATGAAAAGTCCAGCACCATCACCAGTACCAGTACCAGTACCAGTACCACCAGTACCCGTGACCAAGACAGAAAAAGGAAAAGAAGAAGAAGAAGAAGGGTTTCAAACTCCACCAGAAAAAGTACGCAAGTTAACAACACCACCTACCTCCAGAATTGGATGGATTAAAAAGATGATGGCGACCCCTTCTTCCTCACAAGAGAAAAAGAAAGTGAAGACAGAAGTGAAGACAGAAGTGAAACAAGAACCGATATCCCCTGCTCAGACATCCTCCTCCTCTTCGACACCTATTGCTGGCCGCACACGCAAAGCCTTGCAATCCAAGAAAATACCCCAAGAGAAAAAGAGTAGCCTCTTCCAAGAGTGGGTGCCTTATTAAGACACTAATCAACACAAAAAAATGGAAAAAGTCTTAGCTAGCATTTACTACGATCCCTCGCATCCTGCAGGTTACGCAGGAGTTCAAAAATTGTATCGTGCTGCCAAAACGCGACTGAAAAGTCTCCGTTTACCTCAAGTGCAACGATGGTTACAAGAACAAGCTACCTACACTTTACACAAACCCATTCGACGCAAGTTTGCCAGAAGTCGCACCCGAGTGGAAGGCATCGATCATCAATGGCAAGCCGATTTAGCCGATGTCTCTCATTTGGCCAGCTACAATCGTGGTTACAAATATTTGTTTTGTGTCATCGACGTCTTTTCCAAATTTGCCTGGGTCGTACCCTTGACTTCCAAATCCAGCAGCGAGTTAGTGCGAGCCCTGCAACGGGTGTTGAAACAAAGCGGTCGTCGCCCTCTTCGATGGCAAACGGACAAAGGCACCGAATTTCTGAATCAAGCTTTCCAAAAAGAATTAAAGAAACGTGACATTCATTTTTTTACCACCGAGAATCCCGAAACCAAAGCCAGCATCGTGGAACGTTTTCAACGCACTTTGAAAGAACGCATGTGGAAATATTTTACGCATCACCACACTCTGAAGTACATCGACATCTTACCGCACCTGGTGCAAGCGTACAACCAATCTTACCATCGAAGCATCGGACGTGCCCCGCAAGACGTGACTCCCGACAACGAAGTGCTGGTGTTCGAGCGCCTGTTCGGTACGTCCCCGACGAGGGCTGTCCCCAAGAAAAGTGGAGAGTTGACCGTAGGAGATTGGGTGCGCATTGGCAAAACCAAACGCACTTTCGACAAAGGTTACTTACCTAACTGGACGACCGAACTGTTTCGCGTCACTGGACGAGTGCATGGCCGTCATCCTGCCGTCTATAAATTGGAAGACATGAACGGAGAAGTACTCAAAGGAACGTTTTATTTGCCCGAGTTACAACGTGTCACCAAAAAAGAAGACGACGTGTACGACATCGAAAGCATTCTCGAACGCAGAACCCGTAAAGTGGGCAAACGACGTGTCAAAGAAGTCAAAGTACGTTGGAAAGGATATCCACCCAGTTTCGATTCTTGGATCGACGCTTCGCAAGTCATCGACTATAAAAAGAAGAAGTGACCATCATGCCCTTTCACACATCAGACGCAGCTACGTCGACCAGTCCTTCTTCCCCTAGTTCTTCTGTGCAAGATTTACAAAAACAACCCTTGTGGGTGTGGTGTGGAGAACGTGTGCCTAAAACGCAAATCGTCTTTTTCTGCCAAATCTTCGTGGTGTATTGTGTCATCGGGGCAGCCATCGCCAATTTGAGTTTGCAACAAGGAGACAAACAATTGTGGACCATTTTATTGAGCAGTTGCATCGGTTACCTGCTTCCCAATCCCTCCCTGAAATTCTCCTCGAACGGGAACGTTGTGTCCAGTGCCAGTGTCAGTCACCACTCCAATAACAACCACAACCAGAACCCCATTTTGGGCGGAGACACGCCTCTGACATCCACTAATATTCCCTCGGACAGTCACAGAACTCTGGAATTATGAGTCACCAAAACCAATTTTACTTAACCTTACCCAGTGACAGTTCCATGGAGGTGTTTCCCAACAACACGTTGTGCTGTTACACGGCCAAATTACCTCAAGCCATCCCCTTAGATCACGAAGCCCATTGGGAAGTGGCTTTAGTGGAAATGATTCACCCGACCCAAGTTCACAATGTCATTCCCAATCAAAATAAATTCGATGTGGAAGTTCATGACGAGCCATTGCAAGAGTACTTGGATAAGAATGTCAAATATGACAATAAAACCTATAATGAGAAAACTAAAACGTGGACCTACCACTTTGTGATTCTCCCAGGCTATTATTTCAGTGGTCATCATTTGGTCAGCGCCATAGCCTCCAGGTTTAATGGCGTGTTTGGGAAAGCTTTTGACATTGTCAAGAACAAAAGTGTCACCCTGGAGTACCACAAAGTAGCTCGTCGCTTCTTGATGAAATTTGAGCGAAGTAAAATCGTGTCCATTGAATTTTGTCCTGAATTGTTTGACATGTTGGGCGGTAACATGGAGCTGAGGAAGAAATTAGAACAAAAAACACCACCCGAATTACCCATCATTTACGACAACGTGACTTTTGGCCAGTATTTTAATAGCCCGGTAGAACTGAACCAAGGACTGAATTTGATCTTTGTGTATTCCGATGTGGTGGAATACAACGTGGTGGGACACACCTCCGTGCCGTTACTGCGTGTCATTCCTTTCAAAGTGGATTCTGCCACGAACGCTGACGAGGAAGGTGGAAACACTTACCACGTCCACCGCGAATTTGTCCATCCTCACTATTTGCCTGTCAGCAAGTCGTATTTGGACACGGTCAACATTACTATAAAAGGAGATTTGGGACAAAATATTCCATTCACCAAAGGAAAAGTCACGGTGAAACTCCATTTTCGAAAACGGTTCTCTCACGACTCGTAAGTCATGTATCCAGTGTACCGAGGGGTGGCTCGACAGCGAGGACACGGTTTAGGAGACATGTTAAAATCGGCCTTTCGTTCGGTGGCCCCAGTGTTGAAACCGATGGTGACACGCGGATTGCACGCCTTGAAAGATGCGGCACTGACACAAGGCAAAGAATTTCTCCAAAATGTCATCATCGACAAACAAAACCCTAAAGAAGCCTTCATGAGGGCTGGCAAAAATGTCTTGCTGCAAACGGGCAAAGACATTTTAGGCCGACGAGACACACCTATAAATGCCCTGCACGCTACCGAGTCAAGCATTCAGCAAGGACAAGGCAGAAAGAGACGACGAAGAAGAAAACACCCTTTCACCAGACTTCAAGTGAGAAAGGCCAAGAAAAGAAGAACCGTTCGAGACTTAGACGTTTTCGATTATTGAAACACAGCAACAACAAAAAATGATGCACCGAGAGTCTTGCGCTTGTTCCAAGACGGAACTGGATCTGTTTGCCATGCCCCCCACCATGATGACCATGCAAGAATCCCAATGGGTGGAATTTCATCCCGTCTCCTCATTGACCGATTCCGCTCCCATCGAGTTTGAAATCAAAGGACAGCCCGAAGATTACATCGATCTGAATAGCAGTTACTTGTACTTGAAAGTCCAAGTTCTAAAAAAAGATGATAAAGGAGTAGAAGACGATGATAATATAGCTCCCGTCAACAATTTCATGCATTCCTTGTTCAGCTCAGTGGATTTGTACTTGAATAACAAACTGGTCAGCAGCAGCATGGATACATACCCTTACCGTGCCTACCTGGAAAATCTCTTGACGTACGGAACAGATGCCAAGACAAGTCATCTCAATGCCTGTGTGCTGTGGGTAGATGACGAAGCGAAGAAGTTGGACACAACAGATGGAAGCAATCCCGGCTTTGAGGCAAGAGAACAGAAAATCTTAGACAAGAGGAGTTTAGAACTGATGGATCGTTTGCATTTGGACATGTGGTTGCAAGAGAAATATTTGCTGAACGGGGTGAATGTCCGCTTGAGACTGAATCGTAGCAGTACCACTTTCCATTTGCAGGCTACTGATCTTGCTAAGGCTCCTAAAAGCATAATCCAAGAAGCCAAACTCTACGTACGACGCGTGGAAGTGTTACCTAAAGTGGCAAACGAAATCAGTCAGACGTTGAGCAGAACGACCGCCAAGTATCCCATCCGACGTGTGGAAGTGAAAACGTTCACCATTCCCGCTAACCTGCAATCCATAACCCAAGATCATCTGTTTCAAGGACAGCTACCCAAGCGTTTAATCCTTGGTATGGTCGATAATGCAGCCTTCAACGGAGCTATCGCTCAAAATCCTTTCAACTTTCAACACTTCGGTGTGAAGAAAATCGAAGTCAGTCGGGATGGCAAGACCTTGTGTACCCGACCTTTCGAACCTGACTTTACTGACAAGAACAAAAATTACTTGAGATCGTACTTGTCCCTGTACGAAGCCACGGGTCAGTTAGGAACCAACACCAGTCACGGCATTGAGTATGACGATTATGCAGAAGGCTATGCTTTGTGGGCTTTCGATTTCACTCCAGACCAAGGCAGCGACGAGGGACATTTCCACCCTATAAAATCTGGCCAGATTCGTGTGGAACTTCAGTTTGCAGATAAACTAACAAAGACAGTGAACGTCATCCTGTATGCAGAATTCGATAATACCATAGAAATCAACAGTTTGAGAGAAGTCATTCTAGATTATTAGAAAGCCATGGAAGACTGTTATCCCTCTTTACCTAGTGGAGAAACTTTGGAGATGGAATGTAAGGAGACCGTGGAAGGAGAAGAATCTCAAGACAAAGACGAAGAAGATATCATGATGAAGTCGAGATGGCCAGAACAAGAAGCCCATTTAGTCTCCTGTTTTGCCAAACACTTGGTGGACAAAATGACGGAATTGATCAAGAAAAATTGCTATGGATGTCAAAACGATCATCCCAGTCAAATTCAACACGATAAATGCCTGATGTTGAGTCAAGAAGAAAAATTGGACGAGTATCTGGACGAAGCTTGGAGTCTCATCTCGAACGAAGACGTGTTGCACCAGTGGTATAAAGACTTGCGTGAACATTCTTGTCCACCATTAACCACTCAAGAGATCCATCGTATCGAAGCTCTCCTGAATCAGAGTGAGGAAACAGAACGAATAACCGTTTATTCCTCAGACATTTTCAAGCAAAAAGTCAGGATCGAATTGACAACGTATTATTACCTGTGAAGAAGAAAAAAACAAACACAAAACAATGGATACCTGGGAACTTTATTACCTTTTGAACCACAGTTCGTATACGTCTTCTTGGAATCCCGTCGTCTGTGCTAAAGATGAACTCCCTCATCGCAAACCTAAAGACCATCAAGCCTACGTGATCAACACGGACGACAGTCATCTCCCAGGAACCCACTGGGTAGCCGTCTACTTTCCTCAAGAAGGATGTGTGGAATATTTCGATTCGTATGGATTGCCCCCTTTGGAAGACGATATCATCGACTTTATGAAAAGAAATGCTCAAACCACCCGATTCAATAATGTGAAATTACAAGGCACAGATTCCTTGGTGTGTGGACAGTACTGTGTGTATTTTCTGCATCATCGGAGCCTGGGCTATTCCTTAGAACATTTAGTGACTCATTTCGATCCTCGTTCTTCTGCTAGAAATGATGTGAAAGTAGATCGATGGTTTTGCGACCATTATGTTTATCTTTTGTCTCAAGCTAGGAAACGTAGTGTCCATCAATGGCCTAATGATTTCCAACAGTGGAAATCACAATTTCATTCACAACGTTGTCAGCCCTGTTTAAAGTAGATTGTGAATTGAGAAAAAAATGTTTGTGATTTGAAAAAAAATTGTTTGATGTTATAGTGTTGGATTATTATTAAAAATGTTAGAGTTGTTGTTTAGTGTTAAGTGATTTTTGAATAAAAAATGTTGTGTTTTGAAAAAATGCTTTTGTCTTTTGTTTAGCTATAAGAATGTTGAATTGATGCTCTTTCATTTCTTACTATCCCTCTCATGACAATCACTGAACGTTGCGAATCGAAAACCGTGTGGGGGATGTTTTCCTTCACGTCCGCGCTTTCACTTTAAGAACCGGGGTTGTTTCCAGTCTAACCATCCATTGTCGACTCATCCTCCTACGAAGATGTGCTCCAAACTAGCTAAGCTCAACGAAGCCTACGTGAATTTGCATAGGGTCAGACACAGTCTGATACCGAAGCCAGAAGAAATAGAGAATGTGAGAATGTTAAAAATCACTGAAGACCTGATAGAAGAGCTCTTCAGAGAAGAAATGAACAAGGAGAAAGAAGAATGGACAGAGAAGTACAGACTTCAGAGACAGCAGCAACAGCAGCAACAACAACAGCAGCAGCAGCAACAACCTGAAGCTGACAGAGGCTTTGTCGATTGTCGTATCGACACCAAAGAATTCTTCTTCTCTTTCCGAAGAAGCAGACCTATTGCCAGAAAGTCTATCCTCAGAGGACATCGCATTCTTAGAAACTAAAAAGAATGCCATAGCAAACAAAAAAACAGCCCTTTTCAGGGCTACCCAATACTCTAGAAAAGAAATAACGATCGATTTGCCAATGTGTGTAGGTAGAGTAGTGTGAAAATAAACACTAACTCTTTTTAAAAATGTGAGGGTATGTGTTGGTGTGTTTGTGTTTGTAAGAGCTCAAGTAAGTTGGTGTGGATAGTAGATTAAAATGATATCTTTTCTTAGTGTTTGAGGTGTATATTTGGAGTTAGATTGAATTGCTTTGCGTATGTGGATAGTCTATTGAAGTGATGGGTAGCATAAAAAAGTGAGCGAGTGTTTCTTTTAGGTCCGCGCGTTGTTGATGTTTTTTGGTCATGATCTAGGTAAGATGAATTTTATGTTTTTTAGGGGATGTTTTCCTTCACGTACGCGCTTTCAGTATAAATTGAAACTCGTTCGGCAGTCCAGCTACCCTTGTTGATTGATCAACACAGCCAGAAGAATGAACACGAGACTTGAGAAACTGTTGGAGCTTCATGTGCATCTGGAATATGCCAGGCGCATATTAAATGAACTGGCCGCGGAAGCCATTGTAGAGGAGGGAAGGGTAAGAGAGGAGGAAAGAAGAAAGAAAGAAGAGGAGGAGAGAAGATATAAAGAAGAAGAAGAAGAAGAAAGAAGATATAAAGAGGAAAGAAGAAACAAAGAAGAGGAGGAGGAAAAGGAAAGAAGAAATTTCAAAATCCCAGAGAGCGAAAATTGGGATTCTGAAGCGACATATCCTGCCTCTGCTCTCTGCCCCCAAAAGGTAAAAAGTAACTGGGGGATAAGATGTGTATGTGGCGCCAGGCCTGGAAGGTGCCACCATTAACCAGGTGTCCATGAAGTTCCAAACAAAAACAGCCCTTTTCAGGGCTACCCAATACTCTAGAAAAGAAATAACTATTAATTTGCCAATGTGTAGGTAGAGTAGTGTGTATATAAACACTAACTCTTATTTTAGATAGTGTGAGGGTATGAGTTTGTGTGTTTGTGTTTGTAAGAGCTCAGGTATGTTAGTGTGAATAGTAGATTATGGGTTTCTTAGCGTATGTGAAGAGTATAGTTAGGGTTTCATTATATGAAATGAGAAAGTAGGGGGATGTTTTCCTTCACGTACGCGCGATGTTGGGTCATGATCTAGGTAAGATCCATTTTATGTTTTAGAGGGATGTTTTCCTTCACGTTCGCGCTTTTCGTATAAGAACCCACAGTGCTCGTTGTTCAAACCATTCTGCAAAGAATACAAAGAAGATGGCTTCTAACCAAATGGACAAAATGGAAAAATTGCAAAACGTCCTCGACAATTTAGGAATGATAGAGCAAATGTTGGTTAACCTAAACGAGGATCACTATTCATATAGTCCCCATCGAGTGAAGATGGAGATAAACAATTTACGAAAAATGAAGGTAATCATCAGTGATCTGTTGAAAGAAATAAAGGAGGAGAAGGAGGATGAAGAGGAAAAGATAAGAATAAGAACATGGAACGAAAAAATTGAAAAAGAAGAGGAAAATGAGAAGAGGAAGAAAGAAGAAGAGGAGGAAGAGAAGAAAGAAGAGAAGGAGAAAAAAAAGAAGAGAAAGAGTGTTGGAGATAAAATAAGAACTTGGTGGAGGAAAAGAAGAAATTAGAAGAAGAAAACCCAAAGGCCCTTTTCAGGGCCAGCCATATATCTCGAAAAGAGATAGTCTTTGAATTGCCTAAATTTAAATTTAAATTTTAAAAATTTTTTTTTAAAACTTTTTTAAAAAAAAAAAAATCCCATGTTAAATTCCCCTTGTCCGTAGAGTGACCCACGATTTATTCCCATGTTAAATTCCCTTGTCCGTAAAGTGACCCACGATTTATTCCCATGTTAAATTCCCTTGTCCGTAAAGTGACCCACGATTTATTCCCATGTTAAATCCCCTTGTCCGTAAAGTGCCCCACGATTTTTCTCCATGTTAATTTTCCATTGTCCGTAAAGTGCCCCAAGGGTGTTTTTAATGCTAATTCCCATTGTCCGTAAAGTGCCCCCCTTCACTACTATCAGATATTCCAAATAAACTGTACGTATATAGTGTTGCTGTTGGCAGCACAAAACGAGTTTGCAGTAACGTCGGTTATATTCCTTATCTTGTTGATTCGACAGATAATCGTTGGGGTTTTACAGCGAGAGCGTCAACACTATACCCTGAGAAAAATCCAAAGAACGATGTTTTCTTTAAAAATCATTTATCAGGACACCATGTGGAGAAACAAGTAATTTTTGGATAAAATACAGTCTGCAGCATCTGTTGCAATTTGGAAGTTTCATTTACGAGGGTGATTAAATGCTGGTGTCAGCCGCATATACAACTGGAGATTAGAGGGATCAACAGAGAATACCACATGGACAACTCTGTACAGCGCATCAGCTGTTTATATCTCAACGAGTAAACACTTTACTATCGCTGATGCTAACACGTTTAATTTTAGAATCACCCGGTGTAACAGATAATGCCGACACTTTTGTCAGAGTTGCAGGTATAATAGGTCCACAGCTAAGAAAAACTATCCGATAATTAGCAGTAAACAATATCATCCAAACGATTCAGAGGAGCAGAGACTAAAAGTCGAGTCGCTCGAGATTAACAAAGATTATTCTGTAAATATTAACAAATCTAACCTTATAAAAGCAAATTGTCATTGCGGAGAAAGCCAGAAGAAGATCTAATAAAAAGGGTTTATGATGAACTAAATGAACTAGATGAAATTTTATTTTTAAAAATAGATTAACAAAAAATAGCAGGATAAGTGACAGTTTTGCTAAAAACAGACTATTTCGCGAGCTAGGTATGAACTATCGTGAAGAGCAAAAAACATTACTCGAGGTAGCAGATTATCATCATGACGCTAATCCACTGGCGACAGCATATCTGATATTGGTTGACTCGTTGACAAACAGCGATTCTACAAAGGTATTATGAGCAACATATACATGCGGCACTGATCACGGTAAACGCAAATGAGTCAGCGATTGAATCTTATAACGATGCCGAACGAGGTCTATTTTATCAAACATTCAATGGCATAAAAAATATCAGCAATACTATCAAACATGTTAATGTCGAAGTAGATTTTAATCGTTATAACAAGATTTTACTAAAAGACTATTAAAAGGAAAATGGAAAGCTGTTGATAGAAACAAATTATAAAACTTTTAAGATTTGATTGTTTGGTATCTAAACCTAACCTATAACATCAACTTAGACACTGATAAACGTGGACTTCTGTCTTTTGCAACAGTATATGTAGTACTTGCACAACATCTAGTATGCAACGATATTAAAATTGGTAATTTAAGACCTACTAAAATACACTGAATCCACAAAAGATCTTTACCCGGATTGTGCAAACGATATTACTGAAATAGCAGCAAATTTTGATCCCACATTTATTGTTGAAGCTCATGGAAAACTTTTTAATGCTGATTATGAGGATACATCTTCTGATGTGTACAATGAGTATAAACATGTTCTTGATGATCCTACTAATAGTAAATTTCATCTGTTGATCGATAAAGCTGTTGCTGATAAACATTTACTTTTGACTCGATATCAGAACCAAAAGAGATTTGAAAATTTGCTAGCGCAGATCAATAATGACAAAAAAAGAAGTGATCGACTTCAATCACATATCGTCGAGTCTCTCAAAAAACCCCAGGAACGAGCTGATCAAGTACTACAAGTACTACCATAAAAAACTTTATTGTGTCAGACGTACCAGAAAGTGTTACAGCAGAATCATTGGCTTCTTAAACTATATCCCTATTGTGTTAACAACAGTAGGGATAGCATCAGCAGGAGGAACAGCAATTCCATTATTGCTGATAGTGTCAGGAGCTGGTATTGCGTTATCAGCGATCAACAAAAAGCCCCCTAAAAAACAGAGCCAACATATAAGAACAAGAACGCGTCTTGTAAGATAGCAATAGCGACTTACAATAAAATATTGAATCAACTTCGAGCTTATCTTAGGGTGAAAAGTTAGATCTGATACAAGAACTTCGAGTAAAAACGATTTACTTGTCGATATGATACCAAAACAGAGCTTTGAAATAGGAGACACAGTATTCGGCAAATTTTGTCCAAAATATGAAATATAATGGAGGATATAAAGTGGAAGATGAAGAGAATTCTCAGCCATGGTAAGCATCTGAAGATTGTACTTAACAACGAGAAGTATAGCACGTACTTAAAAAAAGAGACAAGATAAAGTTGTCTATGGTTTGCAATGTCGGAATAATTTGATAAACTTGTTTTGATCACAAAAGAGCTTGTTAAAACTGTTGATAATCTTTATAATCCAATATCGCAAAAAACAATACACAAAAATTACAGTAGATGATGAGATACAAAATGTTACTTTAATAATAGTTTCTTCTGGAAATTTTATCAAAATGTTAGAACCTGATTCTCTTATCAACGGTAACATTAATGTGTAGTTCTGTCATGACGATGAGAGTTATATTACTGCAAAAGCTGAGACGTTTAAAATATCTCGAGAAGTCTCTTGCAATTTCATGTGAAATACAAAACAATAGTTGCAGTAAAATTGCTAGCAATTTTATAGTAAAATTTTATGTAAACTATATAAGTTGTCTTGTAAAAGGGGCGTTTATGGACCAAACCCATATTTTATTTGATGACGATGATGATTCAATAACGTGTCCTTGAAGGGTAAGCCATTATGAAATAAATTTCGTTGCCTCACCAAAGTTTGTTTTCGTATTTGTTTAGATTAACTCGAGGGCCCATGGACGGGGAAGAATCATATTTTATCAGATTCAAAATATTGTTTTGACCAGAAACCTCCTTATACAAGATTAATTACGGAATATATTTCATCGTGTGGTACTAAAATTGTGATATCTTAACGAGTGGCGAAGCCAGTAGGTGAAAAATATCGATTTTGGAAACAAACGATGAAATATACCCATTATAAACGTAGCAAAAGAGCATTTACTTTTTATTGTTTACTAAATTTGCCTCCGAATCGAAGTTTCAAAGATTAAACTCTGTCCTTTTTGGATTAATTGTAATGCTTGATATGTAAAAAAGTCTCTATTTAATTTGTTCCAGCTAACAAAGTACCCGTTTTGTTGTTTCAGGTACAGCTTTTTCAGGCACACACAATCAAGCATCACATTGGCATAATGGGAACTCATAATTTCATATGTGAATATATGAGGATATATCTTTCACATATGAAAATACAAGAATATGTTGTTCACATGTGAAAATATAGAATTGAAAGGAATACGAAATTATTTCCCCAATAAGCCTTTATATTTCATACTTAAGGATATACTACGTAACTATTATGACAACGTAACCTCGCGACTGGGATTTTCTTGTCTTGGTACAAACACCGACATAGACATTTTTCTCACCCAAAATATATATAAAAAATATAATAAATATTTTGCCAATACGCGTCTATATTTACCACTTATATATATATATATATATATATATATATATATATATATATATATATATATATATATATATACGATGTTTTCTTTTCCTACATCAATACTGGATCCTGTGGTACCAAACACATTATATATTAACGAGTGGCTAATCCGCGACTTGAAATGTATAGATTTTGGTACAGCAAGATGAAATATATATTAACGTAGGAAAGAAACTTATACAGATCTAATAAAATCTTATGTACGGTACTGATGACAGTTCGTGAAACACTACAATATACAACTTATAAGATTGCCTCAATTGTTATAGTTTTTGCATAAATCCCCTTTGTTTGAACGCCTCCTACCGATTTCAGTAATGAAATCTTTGATAACATAAAGGAAAATCCACAGAACGTAGTCATTTCATTCACTGAATTAAAATTTCTACCGTGGCTGTCACCAGGGTGGACCTAACACTGTCACCTTGTGCACCTTTTATGCTTAACGGAGTATCAATACTAACACGGTGCCATATTGCGTACCATAGGTCGAGTGTATTTTCCTCAGACAACTGAGTGACGTATTTTACCCTATTCGGTAACTGCCGGATAATTCCGTAAATTACCATAAGGCTGAGAGTTGAGAGTTATATCCCTTTGCACCCAAGAACATAGAAATTACACAGCTTGTTAAATCCATATGAAGGACTCACGGTACTAATTCAGTTCCCATAGCAAACCTACTGAGATACCATGACATTCTAAATTCAATAACTTTACATTTCTGACTGCTCATGACCAAGCCTATATTTATCAGCATATATGAAACCTGGGTCACAGCTTCTGTGTAGAGAAAAGGATATGAGCCTCGGTATTTTGTGGACGTAGATGTGTTTGAAACATGTGCTTTCAATTCCGCACCAAAGAGTCAGTGTACTATATTCAGTAATGAATATTCCAAACTCAAGACTGTTAAAAGACTGAAACCTCATCGATAAAACAATATCTCTATTATTTTCATTTACAACTAGGATAAGTTCTCAAAAAATTCTTTACCAAAAAATAACTTACATTATTAACCAATCCTGGCCAGCCAGACCCACATATACTCTATTTAATGATCACCCATTTCCAGGCTGGTTCCCGTTTTTCCATACAGTCAGTACCGTGTTACGTGTTTAGACTCGAATAAACAGTAACACAGAAAGAGTGACAACAACAAGCTTTTCAAAATTTAACAAATAATTTATTTTCCTGGAAAAATTCTGTAAAAATGAAAAAAGGAGAACTTACGCTTTCAAGAATCAAATCCAAAAATAATCTCAGAATAATCCACGAACTATTTTGCAGAAGTCCTAGTAACAAATGTTCTAATATTTTCAAGTTTGAATCCTGATGGAAAATCCAAGATGGATGACGATGACATATGCTGTAGTAAGTACTGTGCTTATCTACAGTTCCTTGTAGAAGTACAAATAATGGCACTCCTGTGTTGGAAATCGAAATTAAATTTGTAAACAATGTCTTTCCAACATTTCTGTGTGAGCACTCCTCAAAATATTTCCAGAGAACATAGAATTAATCTTTTTGAAATCCAACTGTTCTGAAGAAAATTATAACTCAGAATCTGGCTACAACAAAATAACTTTGACATCAGAATAAAAAGCCCCAAACTGAGATGTCTCTATCTAAAACAAAGGTTATTTTGTATTATAAGATACAGTTTCGAAATTCCCCCAAGTTACAAAATCAGAAGTGGGGTGTTACGTGATCATGTTTATATCACGTACACAGAATATGGCCTTGAGTAGACCAATAATTTTCTCTAAGAAATAAAAGAAAGAAACAAAGTTGTTTACATCTTAAACCCACATCCCCGTCACGACCTTGACAACAACGAATCATTTTAACATAAAAATAGAACTTTGTTTACTAATTTTGAATCAAGTTCAGCATCCAGGCCAAAACCTGGTGTTTATGAAAAAAAAGAAGATTCAGGTCAACCAGTATTTTGGAAAAATATAATCTCCAGTGAATAAATTTATATTATAATAGCATATAATAGAATAAAAAATTTAAAACTGACAAACAATTAAATTAAAAAAAGTATCAATTAAATGAGATATACGTAACACCGTGTGTCCTGAAAGACACAGTTGTAGTTGTCATTCTTTTTGTTTGCTTGATTTGACATTGTAAATATGGGAAGCAGACGATGTAATAATTATTTTCTTTGTGTAGTCCTTGCTCCATCTCTTCGCTATGAATGGACTTGTCCAGGAACTGGAAATAACCGGCTAGTAGGGTCGTCTTTTTCACAGGAGTCTGCTGTTTTATCAATAAAGTACGATGAAATCTCTGACAGCACGAAATTACCTTAACGGTACTATATATGAACACAAGGAGTGCAATGACCCAAACCAAACGCTTGATTCGACTTTTCTCACGTGTCTTTTATCCCTTTAAAATCTCAAGAAGACTGAAACACTACACATATCCATTCAAAAGACAGTAACGTACCAACGCATAACTCTCGAACGACCATCGCATGAATCCAATCCTGCGAATTAACTTTTATTTTCACCATATTTGATCATATTTGATTACCGGAGATGATTTATTGACATTTAATATATGTCATCCATCCTTATAGAAAATACTGGGCTTCCTTTGATCTATCGCAGCGTGTAACCTTCGTCGGTCACTGCAGTTGTTGTTTATCGTTCACTGAGCATACGCAGCTTAAGTATGGCATAGTGCGACCGTACGGAGGACGATATGAATTGCCAAACTGCGATTCAGATTTTGGATACATTTTTAATAAAGTATTTTCCACTTATGATAATTTTTACAAATATATCTTTCTAGTCCGAAATGATAATTATATTTTTGCACTGATTGCCCGTCTCAAGACGAGTTAGGGTTTTCCAAAAAATTTTCATGTTCTCCAGCATGCTACACTTTTCCATCACTCTTCCAGCTTTTAACGGTTTTCCAGAAAAATTCCAAATATACGGTATTCAGGGTTTGGGAAAGTTCGAACCCGTAGCGAGAAATCCGATGCACAAGCAACGAGGCAACGGTGTCTGAAACCCAAATTTCTTAAGTATGTACAGCAGCACGTGGTAGTCAGGTTTAAGAGTCAACACAGCATTACATGAGTGTCTACTTCAATTCTGGATTTCAGTTACTTCTATAATTTACTTAGTATTTATTTTGGAATTATGTTATCGCATTACCAGTTTCGCTAGTTAACTAATTTTAATATGCATATAGCTAATACTGTATTTCAGTACTTAAAAGTAGAAATTCACTTCCTTGTATTATTCTAATGTTAATAATTTATTCTATTTTTCATTTAGGATCCAATTTCATGAGTTTGAAATATTTGTATATTCAACATTTAGTTCCAGTCCTCTGAGAAGACTTGCTTGCAACTGCCATTTCTAGAAATATAAAAATGAGTTCGTCTTGACGTAGGACACATTGCCGTGATACAACATCGTTTGCGTGATCATTTTCTCACCACATATTGCCTCTTCATATTAAGTTGTGCATGATCATTGAATAAGTCTATTTTCTCTCTAAATACCACGCTTTTACTAATATTAATTTATTTTTGGTTATCGAATGACCCCATTTTCTTTTCACTAATACAGATTTGTGTGATTATTGGATAAAAATAATATTTTCTCATCTCATTTTTTAAATGTATGTGTGATTATTAAGTGTCTATATTTATCTTCAAATATTACACTTTCTTAGAGTACAATCCGCATTTTGATAAAATTATGTGCATTTGCCGGGCTAACATAGTTTTCCTTCAGATAGCCCACCAAACCAAAGTCGTCGAGGCCGCCGTGCAAGGGACACAACTCTTTTGTGTATTGAAACAGCCGAGTGATATATTGTCTCCCCTGACCTAACCCAACTAAGTCCCGTTAGTATTACATGTAGTTACACAAATTCTAAGTGATAGAGTCGTTTTCTGCCAAAGATTGTCCAATATTGTCAGTTACTAGTCGAATAGCACGAATACCACTAGTCTGAAGGCAGGAAAGCCACACAACTTATGTAAGTAAAAAAATATAATGCCCAAAGAGGCTTCTATTTTGAAATTCGAAGCTAACGTTGTTAACTACATGTTCTCTATGTGCTGTTTCTAAATTATTACGAATTAGCATGGAGAATTTATAAAAAAAGAAAAAGAAGTATACCATGCACATTTTGTCTTCGCATCAAGTCAGTATGTAAAGACTGCATCAATTAGTATTGGGAAGAACATATTAAATCTAAAATCTTTATGAAATTTGTAGAAAATAGCACATTTAGTTTACATACAGTTAGGACCTAGTTCACGAAAGAAAATAAGAACGTTCATAATTCGATGAATACATAATATTTGTAAGAAGGAAAATAAAAGAAATAAATTATTATGTAAGTACAAATGACATGTATAAAATGAATGTATTTTAAATTACATATATCCAAAATTATTCCATTGTTCACACTTCGTCAGGATATGAATATGAAATGTTGATAATAAGCTTGGTTCAAAATGACAAAAGTTCAGAAGCAATAATAATAGCATTGTGAACGTTTTACTTAATTAATAATAGATTTTGTAGTCGATCGATCGATTTTAAAAGCATATAAAGAAAGTAATATCAAGACTATAGTTAGATTAAAGGTTTGTAGGTCAAACTATTGAAACAACTTTAAGAAAGACATAGCTATGATAAATGAAGGGAAACCATTTAATATTTTGAAAACACGGAAACCGAATATTTGAGAGAGATAATTACTAGAACGAGTAAATGAGTGATATTAAATGGTTTGAGGAAGACAATCTACCACCAATCGAGTCCTTTTTATTTGTTTTCAAGTATCGGGAATGCTCGAAGGGTTATCAGTACGTAAACGACGTTATGAAACATTTCATAATATAATCGTAAGATGATCTACAGTTTTTACAGACACACTGATGTTGTCTTGAACAGTTTAGGAATGCCTGTCTTCACCACTCTAAAATAGATCCTACAAATTTTTACAGTGTACCTGTACTAGCCCAAGGTTTTTGTTTCAAAATCAGGAAAGTAGACGAAGAGTCGCTAACTGACTATGGGCTCCTTTTAGATGATTGAAAAGTTAATAACGTATAATGAGATGAAACTAACCATATAGCCTAAAGCCAATCATAAATTCTATGTTGTTGATGAAATTATGATTAGAGATGATGCAAAATATGATAGGTGAAGGTAAACGTCACTATGTACCTAGATCCTGACTTTGCTTGTCTATGAAATGTGCCAGTTTATGTCAGCTATTAACTTTATGTGGGCGGCCATAACGTATTAAAGTTATCAAAGGCAAAGGCAATTTAATGAAGTTAAAAGATAAAGAAAGAATGGGTGGTGGTTTGGTTGTTGATTATAATCAACAATAGACAAATGTTTTCCACAGGAATGTAATTTATTATGTTATTAAGATGTATTAATGGAGATGAATTGGATGCAAAATCGTTATTTTACACATTAAAGAAGAAAGCGAAATATGTCATTCATAACTTAATACTTATCCATATTTAGGTTCGAAGCTGTCAAAAATACATAGCATATTATCATCCGATAAACAAAAAGGGTTTAAATCCTATATAGAATTAAATATCATGTTAAGATAAAATGCATCTAATGAACTTGAATGAGGTTGTGATTGGAATAAAGATTTAAATTCTCCGCAAGAGAAAGTAAGTAAAAAGTTTTAATGATAAAAAAAAAGGTTTACAAAAAAAGAAAGTTGCATAATTTACAAAGAGACAATTCATAATATGAAAACTGGGTATTTTAGGTTTGAAGAATGTTTTTAAGTTAAGTAAACCCATTAGTGGAGAATTTGCTGTATTCGGGTTAACAATGTGGTGGCTGTCCAAATTATACTATAACAGGGTTAACAATGTGGTGGATGTTCAGATTATATTATAACATGGTAAACAATGTGATGGATGTCCAAATTATAGTATAACAGGGTTAACAATGTGGTGGATGTCCAAAGTATACTATAACAGGGCTAGCAATGTGGCGGATGTCCAAATTATACTATAACAGGGCTAACAATGTGGTGGATGTCCAAATTATAATATAACAGGGTTAGCAATGTGGTGGATTCCAAATTATACTATAACAGGGTTAACAATGTGTCGGATGTCCAAATCATACTATAACAGGGTTAACAATGTGGTGGATTCCAAATTATACTATAGCAGGGTTAACAATGTGGCGGATGTTCAGATTATATTATAACATGGTAAACAATGTGATGGATGTCCAAATTATAGTATAACAGGGTTAACAATGTGGTGGATGTCCAAAGTATACTATAACAGGGCTAGCAATGTGGCGGATGTCCAAATTATACTATAACAGGGCTAACAATGTGGTGGATTCCAAATTATACTATAACAGGGTTAACAATGTGGCGGATGTCCAAATTATATTAAAACAGGGTTAACAATGTGGTGGATGTCCAAATTATTCTATAAGAGGGTTAACAATGTAGTGGGTGTCTAAATTATTATACTATAACAGGGTTAACAATGAGGTGGATGTCCAAATCATGCTGTAACAGGGTTAACAGCTATATGCTGTACATACTCGCTTGCAAGTGGGATTGAATTGCAAACTGCCTATGCACAGCTCTACTGTAGCATAATGCGCGTGCAGATCTGGGTCTGTGAAGTTTGTTAGGAGTAGTCAGTAAAATATATTAGAGAACGTGATATATCGGCGCATTATACGACGGCAAATCAAGGGCTATATTGTTTGAGATTGGATCCGACTTATAAGCAGGTGAAGGATGTGGTTCTTGTCATTAATAATAATAATAATAATAATAACTTTATTTCACATCACATTTCACAAACATAAACATAAACAGTATATAATAAACGAACGAGTTCAGAAAAACAAGAATATACAACAATGTATTCCAAGGAGCAGCATAAACTTAATTTCGCAAAGAATTTGATTTTTCAGTCATACAATACGTTAATAAACATTGTTATGGACAAAATTCCTTAAATCTGTGACTCATCTAAGATTCATTATAACACGGAGTCCGTCTGCAATCACATTTGGGCTGTTGCTTGTATTACGTTCCAAGCGTGTCCACAATTCATACAATATGATTAAAATAAGAACATTTTACATTATCTTATCGTGATCCAAATAACCGTACGAATGTGTAGACATTTAATCATATAAATAACGTGATAGGAATACACAAATGAAAACTTCTCACTGCAAAGATGAAAATCCATCTGAGATATAATCTGTAATTGGCGTGGCTTAAAACAGATTAAAATACAGAAAGTTAACATATTTATTAGTAGGTTTTGCAATCCTCGAATATATAGCGGAACACGTACATATCGTTAGCAAATTTGAAATTATTCATAAATAAACCTCCCTTATTAATTACAAGTTATTCTGGGCACAATGGTCATCAACAGACTCATTACATAACATTTATTACATAACATTTATTACAATATACGTCCTTGTCACACACCATTTATCACATGGAAAGGTATAGAAAATACTACAACACACTGCACACGAAACCGCTGCTATATAGTAAACTGACAACATATACAGGAACGACGTTTAAATCGATTTTTGAATAGGATTTAGGTATTAACCAATCATGTCATCTAAGAAACAAATATACACTACACTACCGTTACGAGCATAATAATACACGCCTCTATAAACAAACACGCACCATTGAAGAATGTCACATAAAGCTGGATTGATTTTCTGTTAATTCTGTGTCACATCTTTTCATCAGTATTATCTCTTAAGCCATGAATATCACATTGGTGTTGTAAAACGGTGATTGCTTTTATCAGATATATCAAGTGTCTTCGACTTGATTTGTTGTTATGGGCACGCTTGTGAGAAGGAATAAGTAGCAAGACTGGAAGTAAAACAAAGAACAATAAATACACGAAGACTATCATTGTCGTAATTGAGTTTATCGGGTAGAAGAGAAAATATGTACATGGGGATGCCCCATTTCAATTTAGCTTTACTCTGCATAGTGAATGAAACAAAAACATGAAGTGTATTTTGCCTTTCCAATCAGACAGAGCACTACTCTTGTACCTGTCACCCTTAACAGAACTGAAAATCGCATTGAAATGGTTTAGCTACATATCCTCGGCGTCGTACTGACCTGTAGCATTACTATTGAAATGGTTTAGCTACATATCCTCGGTGTCGTACTGACCTGTAGCATTACCATTGATCTCTAGCATTACTATTGAAATGGTTTAGCTACATATCCTCGGTGTCGTACTGACCTGTAGCATTACCATTGAAATGGTTTAGCTACACATCCTCGGCGTTGTACTGACCTGTAGCATTACCGTTGAAATGGTTTAGCTTTATATCCTCGGTGTCGTACTGACCTGTAGCATTACTATTGATCTCTAGCATTACTATTGAAATGGTTTAGCTACATATCCTCGGCGTCGTACTGACCTGTAGCATTACTATTGAAATGGTTTAGCTACATATCCTCGGCGTCGTACTGACCTGTAGCATTACCATTGAAATGGTTTAGCTTTATATCATCGGTGTCGTACTGACCTGTGGCATTACCATTGATCTCTAGCATTACTATTGAAATGGTTTAGCTACATATCCTCGGTGTCGTACTGACCTGTAGCATTACCATTGAAATGGTTTAGCTACACACCCTCGGCGTTGTACTGACCTGTAGCATTACCATTGAAATGGTTTAGCTACATATCCTCGGTGTCGTACTGACCTGTAGCATTACTATTGATCTCTAGCATTACTATTGAAATGGTTTAGCTACATATCCTCGGCGTCGTACTGACCTGTAGCATTACTATTTAAATGGTTTAGCTACATATCCTCGGTGTCGTACTGACCTGTAGCATTACCATTGAAATGGTTTAGCTTTATATCATCGGTGTCGTACTGACCTGTGGCATTACCATTGATCTCTAGCATTACTATTGAAATGGTTTAGCTACATATCCTCGGCGTCGTACTGACCTGTAGCATTACTATTGAAATGGTTTAGCTACATATCCTCAGTATCGTACTGACCTGTAGCATTACCATTGATCTCTAGCATTACTATTGAAATGGTTTAGCTACATATCCTCGGTGTCGTACTGACCTGTAGCATTACCATTGAAATGGTTTAGCTTTATATCCTCGGTGTCGTACTGACCTGTAGCATTACCATTGATCTCTAGCATTACTACTGAAATGGTTTAGCTAAATATCCTCGGCGTCGTACTGACATGTAGCATTACTATTGAAATGGTTTAGCTACATATCCTCGGCGTCGTACTGACCTGTAGCATTACTATTTAAATGGTTTAGCTACATATCCTCGGCGTCGTGCTGACCTGTAGCATTACTATTGAAATGGTTTAGCTACATATCCTCGGTGTCGTACTGACCTGTAGCATTACCATTGATCTCTAGCATTACTATTGAAATCGTTTAGCAACATATCCTCGGTGTTTTACTGACCTGTAGCATTACTATTGAAATGGTTTAGCTTTATATCCTCGGTGTCGTACTGACCTGTAGCATTACCATTGATCTCTAGCATTATTATTGAAATGGTTTAGCTACATATCCTCGGCGTCGTACTGACCTGTAGCATTACTATTGAAATGGTTTAGCTACATATCCTCGGCGTCGACTGACCTGTAGCATTACTATTGAAATGGTTTAGCTACATATCCTCGGTGTCGTACTGACCTGTAGCATTACCATTGAAATGGTTTAGCTTTATATCATCGGTGTCGTACTGACCTGTGGCATTGCCATTGATCTCTAGCATTACTATTGAAATGGTTTAGCTACATATCCTCGGCGTCGTACTGACCTGTAGCATTACTATTGAAATGGTTTAGCTACATATCCTCAGTATCGTACTGACCTGTAGCATTACCATTGATCTCTAGCATTACTATTGAAATGGTTTAGCTACATATCCTCGGTGTCGTACTGACCTGTAGCATTACCATTGAAATGGTTTAGCTTTATATCCTCGGTGTCGTACTGACCTGTAGCATTACCATTGATCTCTAGCATTACTACTGAAATGGTTTAGCTAAATATCCTCGGCGTCGTACTGACATGTAGCATTACTATTGAAATGGTTTAGCTACATATCCTCGGCGTCGTACTGACCTGTAGCATTACTATTTAAATGGTTTAGCTACATATCCTCGGCGTCGTGTTGACCTGTAGCATTACTATTGAAATGGTTTAGCTACATATCCTCGGTGTCGTACTGACCTGTAGCATTACCATTGATCTCTAGCATTACTATTGAAATCGTTTAGCAACATATTCTCGGTGTTTTACTGACCTGTAGCATTACTATTGAAATGGTTTAGCTTTATATCCTCGGTGTCGTACTGACCTGTAGCATTACCATTGATCTCTAGCATTATTATTGAAATGGTTTAGCTACATATCCTCGGCGTCGTACTGACCTGTAGCATTACTATTGAAATGGTTTAGCTACATATCCTCGGCGTCGACTGACCTGTAGCATTACTATTGAAATGGTTTAGCTACATATCCTCGGTGTCGTACTGACCTGTAGCATTACCATTGAAATGGTTTAGCTTTATATCCTCGGCGTCGTACTGACCTGTTCATTTCCATGGACTGGATTTGTTACATATCCTCGGTGTCGTATTGATATGTAGCATTACCATTGATTGGTTTTGCTACATATCCTCGGTGTCGTACTAACCTGTAGCATTACCATTGATTGGTTTAGCTACATATTCTTGGTGTCGTACTGACCTGTAGCATTACCATTGATTGGTCTAGATATATATCCTCGGTGTCGTACTGACCTGTAGCATTACCATTGATTGGTTTAGCTACATATTGTCGGTGTTGTACTGACCTGTAGCATTGCCATTGATTGGTTTAGCTATATATCCTCGGTTTCCTGCCGACCTGTAACATTACATTGCAATGGGTTTGCTAGATATCCACATTGACCTGCCGACCTGTAACATTACATTACAGTGGGTTTGCTAAACATCTACATTCCCCTGCCGACCAGTAATATTACGTTACAGTGGGGTTGCTAGACCTGCTGACCTGTAATATTACATTGCAATGGGTGTGCTAGATATCCCCATTGCCCTGCCTACCTGTACTATTACATTGCAGTGTGGTTGCTAGATATCTACAGTGCCCTGCCGACCTGTAATATTACATTGCAGTGGGTTTGTTTTAGATATCCATATTGACCTGTCGACCAGTAATATTACATTGCAGTGGGTTTGCTAGATATCCACATTGACCTGCCGACCTGTAATATTATATTGCAGTGGGTTTGCTAGATATCCACATTGACCTGCCGACCTGTAATATTACATTGCAGTGGGTTTGCTAGATATCCACATTGACCTGCCGACCTGTAATATTACATTGCAGTGGATTTGCTAGATATCCACATTGACCTGCCGACCTGTAATATTACATTGCAGTGGATTTGCTAGATATCCACATTGACCTGCCGACCAGTAATATTACATTGCAATGGGTTTGCTAAATATCTACAGTGCCCTGCCGATCTGTAATATTACATTGCAGTGGGTTTGCTAGATATCCACATTGACCTGCCGACCTGTAATATTACATTGCAATGGGTGCGCTAGATAGCCACATTGCCCTGCCGACCTGTAATATTACATTGCAATGGGTTTGCTAAATATCTACAGTGCCCTGCCGATCTGTAATATTACATTGCATTGGGTTTGCTAGATATCCACATTGACCTGCCGACCTGTAATATTACATTGCAATGGGTGCGCTAGATAGCCACATTGCCCTGCCGACCTGTACTATTACATTGCAGTGGGTTTGCTAGATATCTACATTGACCTGCCGACATGTAATATTACATTACAGTAGGTTTGCTAGATTACTACAATGCCCTGCCAACCTGTAATATTACATTGCAATGGGTTTGCTAGATATCTACAGTGCCCTGCCCACCAGTAATATTACGTTACAATGGGGTTGCTAGACCTGCTGACCTGTAATATTACATTGCAATGGGTTTGCTAGATATCCACATTTGACCTGCCGACCTGTAATATTACAATGCAGTGGGTTTGCTATATATATCCACATTGACCTGCCGACCTGTAATATTACAATGCAGTGGGTTTGCTATATATATCCACATTGACCTGCCGACCTGTAACATTACATTGCAGTGGGTTTGCTAAATATCCACATTGACCTGCCGACCTGTAATATTACATTGCAGTGGGTTTGCTAGATATCCACATTGACCTGCCGACCTGTAATATGACATTGCAGTGGGTTTGCTATATATATCCACATTGACCTGCCGACCTGTAACATTACATTGCAGTGGGTTTGCTATATATCCACATTGACCTGCTAACCTGTAGCATTAGGAGCTGAATTGGCAAGCGGAGAATGTGTAATAGTCTAACAAACAAACATCATTTCGTAAAGGTTTGAGATCTATGCAACACAATTTCTTTTAGCATATAGGACCTCCACGTATCTATGATCTTCAGTTTTACCTACTCACAGGAGATACGTAATTTAAAACGTATATTTCCTAATTGCACTTTCTGGAGATTAGATCTCGACTGGCCATTATCATGTCATAACCAATTTGACAACTTATCAATAACATATCCATGATCAACATAAGCACACTTAACATTAATACATAACGTGGCTCTGTAACGAATGGGAGCATTAGTCAGCACGATATCAGTCTTGTCTGAATGCTGTCTCTTATCTTCAACAGTCAATTCAGATTAATTATGTCCACATTTTTCCATCATTAAATACTAGAAAAGAAACCCAGATGCACTCCGGGACAGTTTGTTTTACAAACTCTCTAACAAGAACGTTGGAAGGCTACACGTTTGATCTGAGCATAGCAACAGCTGAAGAGCGTTCAAGCATAACTGTAAACGTTGCGTAGAGTCATTTCACGTTCAGTTTTCTCAAAACCTACATGAATTTAAAAGTATGTAACCAAGTAACATTCCGTTGTGTCTGGCACTATGGTCTTCACAGAAAATAAAATCACCTTCATTCGAACAGATTATAATATATAATTTCTGAAGAACAGAGCACTCGCAGTGAGCATATATGAATCAGCCCATCGCTTCTGGTATCTTTTAGAGTATGAAACGATCACTGACAGTTCGATGGATCCCACAACGCTATAATTTGAATAAGATTTTTACTGTAGTATGTTGGATGTCTCGCGAACGTAACATTATGGCCCATCTCTGAAAATGTGACATCGTTTCATAAATATTCATGAGGCCATTTCACCGTGTGAGACTGCATAACCGCTACAAACTCGTTAAACAAAGTTAGACTGCTATCCCAGGCCTTCTTTTCTTGTTCCAATCGTTGAACTATCTCTACCACCAATGGTTTCTTCCTCAGGATCTTCCATTTCAGCATTGTCCCCAAGCGCATCAAAATCAGCATCATATACATTCAGGTCAACTTTTAAACCTGAGTTGCTGAGTCATCTACAACGCAAAGAACCCAGTTGAAGCAATTGTCTAGCGACCTCGCCACCGGTCAGTACCGTCTGGGATGCAAATCGCCAGCAGGGACACCAAACTCAGCTGGAATCTTTGACGTTGGATTGACAGGACGTGCTACTTTCTTATACATGTTTGATTGCCGCGAATATGTCAGACAGAATAGCTTTCATAATTTCCAACGTGATCTTCAGCTTCACCATGACGGCCATGTTAACAAAACTACTCGTCACCTGAAGTAACTGTTCTAAGCCAACTGCTGCATAACAGTATCTGAATCATCTGAAAGAAATTACTTAATTATATCCTTTATGCTATTAAAGCTGAATTCATTATGACTTTCATGTTATTAAAGCTGAATTCATTATGACTTTCGTGTTATTAAAGCTGAATTCATTATGACTTTGGTGTTATTAAAGCTGAATTCATTATGACTTTTATGTTATTAATGCTAAATTCATTATGACTTTCATGTTATTAATGCTAATTTCATTATGACTTTCATGTCATTAATGCTAATTTCATTATGACTTTCATGTTATTAAAATGGGTCTCATATTTGCATGTTCTTAAAGCTAGTGTCCTGTTCTTTTCATCTGAAAGAAATGAATTCATTAATACCTTCAGGTTAATAAAGCTAAATTCATTCTTTCATGTTATTAAACCTGATGTCCTTACCTTTTCATCAGAAAGATATCAATTCATTATGACCTTCATGTTATTAAAGCTGAATTCATTATGGCTTTGATATTATTAAATCTGCTGTCCTGATATTTTCTTCAGAAATATATATAGTCATTATGACATTCATGTTATTAAAGCAAAATTCATTATGACTTTCATGCTAGAAGAGCTTCGTTTCCAGATATCGTCTTGCGTCATCTAATTTGGCACAATCTCCATGGAAAAACTCTAACCCGAATTTGATTTATTGCTAGGCTCTGTGACAAATATATTGACATCGCAGAAAGTCATTCGAAATAATGTTTCATTCTACAAAAGACTTTCCAAGTAATCTAAACATTCCTCCGTTATTCAAAAATGTTGGTTTTGTTTGTGGTAGTATATCTGAAGGACGGTTTTAACAGACGTGTCGAATTGTCACATTGAAAATATCTTGTTCGGGAAGAAGGCATATCTACCTTATACGAAATTAGCAAGCAAAATACACATGCCTAAATCAAACGTTATTCAGTTTATTTCATTTTCCTTAAGGATATTCAATATCTTGTTCCAGCTATCGTCAACGTGCTGGAAATGTAGTCGATGATAACATCAGATTCTGTTATATTATCACTCTTAATTGTATCTGTCATATCTTTTATTATTTATCAAGGCATTATTTACATACTAGTAATAAGTATATCCTCATATCTATCAGGTGTATCAATTTGTATTTAACACTATTTTTTATATGTCTCGTAACTTTTTTCCTTAACGTTTTGTCATTAGTTAAAAACCAGATATTACGCCTTTCTGTATAATTTCTTGCTCAACTGTATAAATTCCAGTTACAGTTATCACTCTCATCAAAATTATCACATCTGAAAATTCGAAATATAATGAATTATTGATTAACACTTTAGAACAGTAGAGATTCCATTGGATAGGGTTGTTTTGAATGTTTACCTGATCATCTAAAACGATATAATTATTAATTTTGTGAGCTACTAAATTGTAATCTCTGTTCATCTCTAAGCGAATCTTATTGAGTATTAGATAGTTGTGGAATAGTACCATGCTTTTTTATGCTTGTACTTCAGAAATTAAATCAAATACAACTCTGATCGCATTAGACTTTTTTTTACACTTACATTGCTGAGTTTAGTCTGTTTTTATTGCTTGTTAACTAAATGATTTATTGATTTTGTAGACTGTTGTCTTTGTTTATAACCTTGAGAACTGACTTGTTGTGTAATTCTTCCTCAGTCGTTATCTTTTATGTTTACTTGAAAACATGGCTACATAAATTCTCAATCTTCTACAGTTATGAAACTGATGAAATTGCTAATCTGATGAAATTGCTAATCTGAAGAAATTGCTAATCTGATGATGAATCAAGCATAATATTGCCGTATTAGCTGCAACTGAATTAATCTGATAGTCTTCTATTGTACTGGTGTCAAATATTAATTAATCTGATAGTCTTCTATTGTACTGGTGTCAAATATTAATTAATCTGATAGTCTTCTATTGTACTGGTGTCAAATATTAATTAATCTGATAGTCTTCTATTGTACTGGTGTCAAATATTAATTAATCTGATAGTCTTCTATTGTACTGGTGTCAAATATTAATTAATCTGATAGTCTTCTATTGTACTGGTGTCAAATATTAATTAATCTGATAGTCTTCTATTGTACTGGTGTCAAATATTAATTAATCTGATAGTCTTCTATTGTACTGGTGTCAAATAGTTTCTTATTTGTACGGCGGAAAATGGACCGTCTCTGAACCAATAAGATTTTGTGTGCTTGTTTGCTTGTGCGTGTGTTTTCCTTCTTGATACTTTGTTTTTATAATTCTTTTTTCTGTTCTCCTTACTTTTATGTTTCATTGCCATCAGTTTTAGCGTAACTGTGCTTTACAGCTGTACTTCAAGGCTTTATGTCAATAATCTGCACAATTAGTATATTTATTAATGAATTATTTTTCGAAATAAAAATGTAACACTTAAGAAGTATATATGGTGGTTTTTTTTATAAACTATTTTTGGAAGGACATATTTGTCTCCTGGCAGAATTTTCTGCAGATGCTGACTTGAACCTCATTGGTTTAGCAATAACTAACATTACTGGCATTTGAGCCAAAATTTATGTTAGTAATGAAATTATGAATGTGAACTCTGTCTTGTTTGATGATTGCATTTTAAATATGAATAACTCCATCTTCAAGCCTGCATTAGTTCATATTAATATGAGCGTTCGACCATTAACATTCCTAAAAATGTGAAACCTGGGTACGAGTCATGTCCTACGACTAATCCAGACATTATGAACAAAAGCTTATCCCAATGAAACTTTTTAGTTATGAAGGTCAGTAATTCTGAATCTGAACTGAACAAGCTTTGGAATCAGACATGACGACATAAAGTGTAGCAATGACCATGTGTCCAAAATCAGTATAAAAAGTGATTAGAGTTGTCACTCACTTATCTCATGAGATGTTTTGACTCATTAGAGTTCTCACTAGGTGTAGTTCATATGTTTTGACTCATTAGAGTTCTTACTAGGTGTAGTTCATATGTTTTGACTCATTAGAGTTATCACTAGGTGTCGTTCATAAGTTTTGACTCGTTAGAGTTCTCACAAGGTGTAATTCATAACACGTTTTAATTCAGCAGTCCCCACTCGCAGTAGCTCATCATGGGTTATCACAATTATAAAAACAAACAGAAGGCATGTACAGAATTTTCCTCACCTGTGTCTGCGTGGGTTGGAGTCTAAGGTTCGGCCATTGTGGGTATGTGAGAAAGTTTGCCAGTAGCTTCTAGTGGGTCAGTGGTTCTTCCTTCACCATTTATACCGGCTGCCTTGTATAGCCTATCTTGTGCTGAAAAATGGTGTTAAACCCTTCAACAACAACAACAGTAATCTACTATTTGAACAATCTCGACACACACACACACAGACACACAGACACTCACACACACACACACACACACACATATATATATATATATATATATATATATATATATATATATATATATATATATATATATATATATAATGTGGGATCCATATTTTTATTATTCAGAGATAACAATCACTGCATGCAAAAGTCAATAAGACAATAAGAAAGAAAATAGTGAGATTTTGCTTCCGTTGGTGGTATGACATCATTTTTCAATGCATGATAAGCTATACCTGACAATCAATATAACTGGTGGAGGAGGAACCTGGAGAAACCCCGGTGAGAACCACAATCTCACTTGAAGCTACAGGCAAGATTTCTTACATATCCACAAGGGCCAAGCCCGAGAGATGGCAGTGATAGATAAAGATGACCACTTGGCCACTGGGGACCCAAATTCCTGCAAAATGTACATAGTATCCTCATACACTTAAACAGAAGACATGTTTTTTTGAGGGGGCCTGGTATGATACAAAAGGGATTATGTCATACACAAAATTTAAAATAATAGCTTATTAAATTCATTAAATATTGCACATAGACAAATACGATCTCATGAGAATAAGTTCATACACTGATCTACCATAATGGGTGCAGAACAGAATGGTTGAATCAATTTTAATAAAGGAATTTCTTCTATGACGCTAAACCTTCCAATAGATCACCCAAAACAGGCTCTATGCATTTGCTACACTTATTTCAATTCTTGTTTGTATTCTTTGATATTCTGGGAAAATGTTTCTTTTTTCTTATTTTGTAAAACCTAATTTTTGCTTCAACTGCTTTTGATCAGCTGAAAGGAATGAAAATGACCAATGATAATAGAACTGAAAACGATGTTTGCAGATAATTATAATGTACAATAACATAGCACAGATACAAATTGATAAGTATCTAAAATTCTCCAATGAAGGATTTGAATATTTGGAACTTTTAATGGATGAGTTTGGTAAAACTGCTTTAAACATAGATGATACACAAGATTAGATAATAACAGCCAATATTCATGATCCACTGGTAGCCCCAAAAGTGGGTGCATTGACACTTTTTTCGTTGCTTAAGCATTATTGATTTAACATGCTGTTTTAGTCTTGCTAATAAAGAATAATTTATTCAAAGCTTATTGTTACTTACCTTACTCATGTTGTGTTCCACAATGGATACTGATTTAAATGTCATCTACTCTTAAAAACAGCTTGTTGATGACCATAGGTACTGCTGTCCATTCGTTTCACAAACTACAATGAATCTCTTCGACATTTTTCATATTGTCTTTGTCTATCACTATTTCTTGAAACCATAACTCAAGTGAAACAATAATTCAGAAAGTAAACTGGGCAATGAGAATGAAACCCGATTTGATAATCATGTCCCAATAGTGTGGTTTAGCATAAACTGGGCAATGAGAATGAAACCTGATTTGATAATCATGTCCCAATAGTGTGATTTAGCATAAACTGGGCAATGAGAATGAAACCTGATTTGATAATCATGTCTCATTAGTGTGGTTTAGCCTTTAAGTCACACCTAAGTATTGACAGAAAAGTACTGAATTAAAATAAACAAGGTTGAAAATCAACATAATTTTCAGAGGGTTGTTTATAGCTAAAAGAAGGGTTGGATTAATTTCGCTAACTTTTTAGGCTGGACAATAGAAAGGAAAAAAAGTGGATGCCACCATATAAACTGTTAAACAGATCTTTACAAAGGCAGTTAGAACCCACTGTTGTACAAAGGCAGTAAGAACCCACTGTTGTACAAAGGCAGTATGAGAAGCTGAGACTTTAATGATTGCCACTAAATAATTCAACATGGAGAATCTTCACTTGGAACATACAGATTATTTATTCTTCAAGAAGAAAGAGAATTAGGAGGTTATTTTAAGTGTTGTTGGAGTTGTCAACTCAGATACTGAAATGTTTAACAAAGATACAGAAAAAACATAATAATACTGGTAGAGAGAAAAGACCCCCCCCCCCCAATATAAATTGCAAGAACAGTTGGAGAGTGTTTATATTAAATGGTTTTGTTTTGGTTATGTTTTACAGGACAATTCTTTCGATGCTATATTCTGCCAAGGCATGCTGAGTGCCTTGCCCCACATGGTGGATAATCAAATGGTGTGAATAAAACCTACACCATCCTGGTGTCCAATATCTTAACCACCCAGTCAAAGCTACTCCAAAGAAGTGGCACACAAATTATTGGACTGTTGCAAATTGTGATTTTTTTTGTGTTCAGACAAAATAACAAAAATCATTTACAAATTTAGAGAAAAATTACCATTAGGCAAAAATTTATGAAGATTGGTCAAAGAGAACTTATATAAAAGACATCAAACAAAACCAATTTCAAAAAGTAAATTAGTCCAGCTCCTGCAACCATCATCACATTATTTCATGCTTGTGTGTGTTTATTTGATTATCTTTGTCTTTAAAATCATGTAGTTGCTACTTGTCGCCATTTTTGTCCTTCTTGTCTACATTGTTCTCTATCTTTTGATGAACTGATACAATGTGTATCATCAACTGAGATAATTTTCTCAACACAGCAGTATATAAAACTATCCGATTACCTTTTTCCAACTTTTTGGAAGTAAACAACAATGCTACCCATTTTCATGACCATATCATATTTGGAATATACAAAGTATTTTGTTGAAATCTTATTATTATATTTTCATCCAAGTCATAACCTTGTCAGCTAAAATTAATTTGCAAAATACTTTTTATTTAAAAGTGTCCTGAATGCTGGAACATACTCTGTAATAGATGTTCCATACTGAACCCAAACATCAACAATACATATCACAAAAGACTGGACACACTTTGTTCAATCTTGTTATTTACCATTCGATAAAATGTCTAAATATGTTTTATCATCAGTTATTGCAACTGTGATAATTATGTCCAATAGCAGTCTACTCTGGTATTCAGCTCTTTAATTATAATGACAATAGTAAGCATTCATATACCTCAGCAAGTGTAATTTCCCCAAGACATTGATATAATAAGTTCTTCACACTAAATACCAAACAAATATTTTGTCTTTTTCTCCATTTATGTATTTCATATTACGATTAGATGGAATGTTGAAGGTACTGTGGATTATGCTAAATTGTTGCTTACTTGTTCTATACGTCAAGTTATTAAACATTCACACAAGTCTCCTTCTTTGAAACTAGACAGAAATCGTGATATTGGTTTAGTTAATTATGCGATACTTTGATCTGTTAAATGCCAATAGAAAATTTGATTTGTTAAATGCCAATAGAAAATTTGATCTGTCAAATGTAATAGAAAATCCTACAACTACTGTTGCAACACAAACAGCCTAACTCTTTCCAGTCAAAATTTCATCTTATACTCTGCTCTGTATATAATTATAAAAATATATAAGTTTGAATGTTAAACACTTGTTTTCAGTAATGGATTTTCATCTCTGAAAATACTTGTGCAAAATATCAGTTAACTGTAACATAAAAAAAAAAAGAGTTGCTATACAAGGATAAGGTGCATAACTTGTTATATTTTTCAATCTTAACTCTATTATTGTGTCAAATAGGTTTATAAATCAAATAATCCATGAACTAGAACACATTCATCCTCTTGCTTCCTGTTTGTATTTCTCTATATTCTCTTTGGCCTTTTTACTCTTTGACTCAAATATATTCTTACTTTTCTCACACTTTCTATGACATTTTGACTCTTAATGCTTATAAATAATCCATATTTCACTGTTCTTCCAAAACAAACATTCTTTTCTTAAATTAATCTTTGGCATTTAAACACTGTGCAATATTTGCATCTTTCGCATCTGGTATATCTTTTCTCCCATTTCTTCTATAGGTGTTTTGACCTTACATTTATAACTTTATCTGCCTCTTTTAATTCCTTCATCATAATTTTAATACAATAGTTGTAACAGTCAGAAGAGTCAGATGTTGACAACAGCAATACAAGTATTTTTTGAGGGATTGGAACTCATTATAAGTACTAGTAGTCACAGTAGTAGAAGGGGTTGGCTGGCTATCATCAACCACCTAATTACACAATAGTAGAATATGTTGACAGACTATCATCAACCACCTAATTATGCAATAGTAGAAGACGTTGGCAGGCTATCATCAACCACCTAATTACACAATAGTAGAAGATGTTGACAGGCTATCATCAACCACCTCATTACACAATAGTAGAAGATGTTGGCAGGCTATCATCAACTACCTCATTACACAATAGTAGAAGACGTTGGCAGGCTATCATCAACCACCTAATTACACAATAGTAGAAGACGTTGGCAGGCTATCATCAGCCACCTAATTACACAATAGTAGAAGATGTTGACAGGCTATCATCAACCACCTAATTACACAATAGTAGAAGACGTTGGCAGGCTATCATCAACCACCTAATTACACAATAGTAGAAGATGTTGACAGGCTATCATCAGCCACCTAATTACACAATAGTAGAAGACGTTGGCAGGCTATCATCAGCCACCTAATTACACAATAGTAGAAGATGTTGACAGGCTATCATCAACCACCTAATTACACAATAGTAGAAGATGTTGACAGGCTATCATCAACCACCTAATTACGCATATGATGATACTACAACAGCCCTTGACTTGCATCGATATGTAAAAGTAAATGGTGGTGCGTATTTACCAGTTTTACTTCTTTGTTCTTCATATTCTTATCATTTTCTCAATTTGTACAGGTATTTCTTAACATATTTGTTACTTTATCTTGCATGCAAGATTGTGTACGCTACAGAAAAAATTATCAAGTATAATACAATCTTAACAAAAATTGTGAAGCATGACAAATTTGTTGTTGTTGTTGTTGTTGATCTAGGGTTTAACACCATTTTTCAGCACAAGATAGGCTATACATGGCAGCCAGTATAACTGGTGGAGGAAGAACCCTGGAAAACCCAGGGAAGAACCAACGACCCACGAGAAGCTACTGGCAGGCTTTTTCCCACGTACCCACGCTAGCCGAGATATGGACTCGAACCCACACAGACAGAGGTGAGATGGAAGTGATCTGGAACTGTGAGCGCTTTAGACCACTCGGCCACTCGAGGCCCCAACAAATTTGTTAGTGAGTGATATGCCTGTGTTTGATTTAATCCTGACCCATCTATGGCTTAAGGATATATAAAAATCCATGCATGTTGTATGTACTTACATCTCCGTCCTATTTTCTCTCTCTCCTTGTTGTGGGGTTTAATGCCATTTTTCAGCATAAGAAGAACTATTCATGACAACCAGTGTAAATGGTGCAGGAAGAACCTGGGCAAACCTCGGTGTAAACCACAGACCCACAAGAAGCTACTGGCAAGCTTTCTCACATACCCATGTGGACAGAGGTGCGATGGCACTAATTGGTAAAGACAAACGCTTTAGACCAGTCAGCCAAATAAGGCCCAAAGAGAGAGAGAGAGAGAGGAATATGCAAATGTAATAACAGGAGAGCACAAGATCAGTGAATAAGCAAGTTCTTTGTTCTATGAGACAGTACTTATTTATTAAATTTATGACATTTTTTTAAACTACTTCAGTCAATATGTACTTAATGATGTTTCTGACAGGAAGCGCAATGCTATGACAACAATCTTTTGACCCAAAGATCTTTAATGAATTTTCCCTCATTCAACAAATTAAATTATTAAATGAACATGCTGAATATTTTTCTAGTACACGGGCGTTATATATTATCTGCATTTAGCATCACAAAAGAAAATAGAGAGCTCGATTTCTGAGAATATGGACAATAATTTTTATTGGACAGCATGTATGTGTTACAACTATGCTATTTGATTTTATCTGTCCTTCTCTCTGACACCTAAATGCAAAACAACCTTCTGAATTCTTACGAGGTAAAGGAATATGAAAATGATGACAAAATGACTTTGATATCAGGGAGAGGCACCAAACTCCTGCACTGTGAGATAAAGTGAAATATCAAGGAAGTTAGATTCAAAACAAAGAAACAATAATGTATACAAGATTTAATGATGAATCGTATATGTCTTCAATATCCCTTTACATAATGGCAACAAATGACACCAGTTTTTAACAATAAAAGGGAAGACATGTTTAAAACATATGCCTCCATACCTCACCCCTATTCACATCAGATAATAGAGATCACATTAAAAAAACTGAATTAAATTGTAAATATAAGACATCCCAGTCTGCACTGTATTCTATCTAAATGTAATACAGTACTACCTGTTTATCTTCACATCCTTGGGTCTGGGATAATACTGTTGACATAAGCAGCTGTCGAGACAAGTGTTATAGTGGGGGGGATGAAAAAATATAAATTTAGCATATATATGCACATGAATTTAGTCGGTATGGGGTAACTTTTCATCCGTGCATAAGATCTATACGTCGTGAAAATAATCAATTGAAAATTTAATGAAATGATGGCAAAACACAAAACCAGCTTGAAAAACACTTGCATACTGACAACTTTTGTGTAATTTTTGTACTATACACAATCCACTGTCAACGAACATGCCAGCAGCACATGGCCGCATGTGCATATAATGGCCTAGATTTTCGACTGCCTGAGACAACTAAGGTAAACTTAATAAGGATGCCAAGGGAAAATGAAAACAAACGTCACCAAGTTTTGAATTAAGCATAATACTTGAACTTTTGTAAAACACTCACAATTATGGAATAGACATGTAATTAAGAATATCCATAGCACATTCAATACATTAAATTTAAATTTAAATTTAAGGTAATTAAAATTATACCCTTTTAGCATTAGCCATTGTTAGCATACAGTTAGTATTTTCCGGCAGAAAACAAAACTTGTATGACAGAATTAATTTATTCCAATCTCCGATAACATTCAAAAATGCAACAATTGATCAGAATTGACTGCCATTATACAAATTTGGTATTGCCTTCATTTCATGAAGGGTGTGTTGTTTTTACAGAAGATTTTAGCTGACTTGTTTTCATGAAAGGTGCTTTGCTTTATTAAAGATTGTAACTGATCTGTTTTGATCAAAGATGCAATGTTTTATAAAAGATTGTAGCTGGGTTACATGCTATGTATTAAAGTCACTGCAAAAACCAAAGAAGACCAACAACAGAATTAAAGCCAGGGAACGACATCAAATAACTGCTGGCTTGTTGAGATAAACAATGAAAAAAAGCAAAGAATTTGTTAAAGCTGAGACAGAGGGCTTCTGTCGACAGGTACAGTTATTTTGTATAACTTGACGTTGACATAATCATAACATATTTGGTAGTAATAACAGACCACGGGACTGGGACTTTGTATTTTTGTTGACATAGACAGCTTGTTGACATAAGTAATGTCAACATAAGTGAGTAGTACTGTATATGAAACCTTTATTGCATTATCCCTTTACAGCAGGCATGTATGCAAAGTACAGTCCATAAAAGGATTTTACCTGCTTATTTACATCATAGGGTGTGGCTTTACACAAACTGCTTATCTGGCTTGTGCCCTGGAAGTTGCACATGTCTGCCTTACATGCTACAAGTTATATAAAATTTTGCAAGTAAGAAAACTTAAAAATTTCAAAAACATCAACTGGCATTTAATTGAAATGGCAGCCATCTCGAACATTCTAATTATCTCCACCCTATTATTGATAAGAGAATAGTAAATTTATTATTGTAAAAACAAACCAGTAGTTGAATATTCACAAAAATCAATGTCCAACTGTTGTTACGTTAGACACCAAGTAAAGATAAAATTAGTTTTTTTTCTTTTGTTCATTCTCTCTACCCTCTCTCTTTCTGTAAATGGACCCAGATTCCAGTTTAATCTGTGTCAGTGGCTTCCATCTTCACATTTATTTAGGTTAACGGTAGAAGCCTGGAATGCACAATTATGGGAAACAGTCTTGGAATCTTTTCTTTTTTTAAAAATAGACCTCTTGTGATACCTATCACTGCAGTCACTGACTATTCTTATTTCTTCTTTCAAAAGTGAAATTTGCTGTTGGTGTACTCACTTTTCAAGACTCATCTGTACATGATTTTATCTCAATACTGAAATTCTGAAAGGATACTTCACTCAGTCCTCTCCAAATGTATCCAAAGAATGAATGACTTTCCAAAAATTAACCACAACCCAAATATATTAAATTGACTAGTAGTATTTGTTTTAATGAAATCATTTCTGACAACCAGAAAGTGTCCTTCTACTGGTTTTGGGGAAACAAATAAGAAGCACATTTTTACATTTTGTTTAGTAGCTGCATCAATTGAAATCATGTCAAATATTCTTGATAAATTAAAGTGTTCAAAAGCTAGTAAGACAAATTTTGTGTAATATTCTTGTTCTATAAGATAAATACAGTTGAAAAATCTTTGTCATGGCCTTTGATACCGAACCTTAATTTGCTGAACTCATCTCTGATACTGTCAAGAAATACATAAATGCCATGTTTGGTTTAATCCATAATATTTATATAAAAAAAATGAGATATTGTCTTGGTACCATCAAGATTTTCTTCATATTATACAGTAAAATGGGTCTGATAAAAATCCATTCCTACTGGTTTGTGTTATTATGCTCTCAAGCCATCACAAAGAAATAGCAATGTCAAGACCTCTAACCTTGAACTCAATGTCAAAGCAACTACTATCAACATGTTTACTAAAGAAAAAAAAAAACCTACAATAATATACAAGGAAGATTAATTTCTGTATATTGACAAGTCTTTCTTTTCATTAGCACAATAAGAACAATAAATGCATGCTGTGACCTTTGATTTGAAGGTTAATATTTAAAGTTATTTACAATAACATGGACATATTTATGGTCACACTGGCACAATATTTATTCAGGACTAAGTATATATTGCAAGAGATGTCCTTATTAAAATGCCACGACAATATTCAATGACTAACATTATTAATTATCACAATCTTACATTGTATCCATCACTTCAAAAGAATTATCTTAATTTATGCACTGATATGATATTCAATACAAGGGGAAAAAACTCTTTTTCGTCAATCAATGAAGAGCATTTCAAGAAACAAGGTGGAATATAGCCTTCATAAGTATTAAACAGATTTTTATCAATTGTTAAAAATAACAAGACACAATGTCATTGACAAGAAATCATTTCTATCACCATCGACATATTCAGGTCCATGCTGGAATTTCCTTTTGGAATGAAACTCCATTCTTAGATTGGCAATCAATACCAGCAGTACATACCTCTTGTGAATTTGATAACATTAACATTGAAAGCCGTAAGCATTAATGTCGGCTGCCTTAATATTTTTCAAATATAAAAATATATTTAATAAGGATCACGATGAAAGTTTCACCGCAGAAAAATGTCCATCTTTTCTCTGAGATTTCATTGCTTCACGTTGTTGTTTTTTTCTTTGCTGTTCCAAACTCCGTTGTTGCCGCTCCAATTTTCTATTTTCTCGCATTGCCTCATCTGCTTGCCAGGATAAATCTTCCCCTGCCTCTTCCTCCCATGTGTTTGTTGTCTCATCCCACACCTCAAGGTCAGATCCTAGCTGAATTATCCAAAATAAACATCACATTTATTTTTCACTATTTAGAATACAAGTATTTTTAGTCACTGTAACATTTGGTGAATTTACTCCAAAATATGACCTTTGACCTTAAAATACCATAATGATAAAATATAAAAGTCATGACCTTTGACCTTAAAATCAATGTCAGAGTGCTGATTGTTAGTTTGTTTATTGGAATGCAATTCACTACAAAGTGTGGAACTGTAATAATGTACAAGTCATTGCAGTCTTAAGCATATTAAAATAGAAAATGCAAAGGATCAGCTCTGATTTGACCCCAAGGTCAATTAAGTTGGGTTTCAAATGCCTTCACAAGTACGTGCCTATATTAATGTTGCGATCAGCAACATTTTCAACGAGAACATGGTACATATTGCAAGAAGTGTTTTTAAAGAAAACCAAAAGTCAATGCAACCCGTTCAAGCAAAATTTTTATCAATAATAAAATTTACAAGATGGTTATTATGGTGTCATGTTGGAGGTCAGATGAACACATTTTTCATTCAGAACCAGCGATATGCTCATACAGCATTTTTTGGTGCAACCTTGTGGCAATATAATTGTCTGTTCATGGTTAGCAGCACATAAAGATTTTCACGAAGACCATCAAGACAATCAATGGATTAAGTTTGGCTTTATGGGGTTTAATGCCATTGTTTGGCAAAAGATAGGCTATAAAAAGTGACCAGTATATTTGGTGGATGGACTCCAAGAAGAGATACCAACCCACAGGAGGCTACTTGGAAGCTTTTCCACAAACCGAACTGCCTATGCCATGCCTCAAACTCACAGAGGAGAAACGTGTGACTGATCTGTAAAGGCAAGTGCCTTAGAGCTCTCAGCCACCAATCATTTTGGAGGTTAGATCTTCATCATTTGAGATATGAAGAACTATACAAGGCAAAATATATGAAGAACTATACACTGATGTTGATATGACTTTACCTTCAAAACCCATCAATATGACTATACTTTCAAAACCCATCAATATGAGTATACCTTTAAAACCCATCAATATGACTATACCTTCAAAACCCATCAATAAGACCATACTTTCAAAACCCATCAATATGACTATACCTTCAAAACCCATCAATATGACTATACTTTCAAAACCCATCAATATGACCATACCTTCAAAACCCATCAATTTATAAACTATACCTTCAAAGCCTGATGTTGGTGTGACTACAGCTTCAAAACCCATCAATGTGACTATACCTTCAAAACCTGATGTTGATGTGACTACAGCTTCAAAAACCATCAATGTGACTACACCTTCAAAAGCTAATGTTGGTGTGACTACAGCTTCAAAAAAAAAACAACTCAATATGACTACACCTTCAAAATCTAATGTTGGTGTGACTACAGCTTCAAAACCCCCTAAATATGACAACACCTTCAAAACCTAATGTTACTGTGACTACAGCTTCAAAACCCATAAATATGACTACACCTTCAAAACCTAATGTCGGTGTGACTACAGCTTCAAAAACCCCTCAATATGACTGAAGCTTCAAAACATAATCTTGCTGTGACTATACTTTCAAAACCCGTCAATATGACTACACCTTCAAAACCAGATGTTGATGTGAATACAGCTTCAAGACCCATCAATATGACTGAAGCTTCAAAACCCCTCAATATGACGATACTTTCAAAACCTGTCAATATGACTATGCCTTCAAAACCCATCAATATGACTATAACTTCAAAGACCGATGTTGGTGTGACTACAGCTTCAAAACCCATCAATATGACTGAAGCTTCAAAACACCTCAATATGACTATACCTTCAAAACCCATCAATATCACCATGCCTTCAAAACCCATAAATATGAATATACCTTCAAATCCAAAGAATATGAATGAGAATTTAAAACCCCTCAATATGTCTATACCTTCAAAACCAAGCAATGTGAATATACCTTCAAAACCAAACAATGTGTCTATACCTTCAAAGCCTGATTTTGATGTGACTACAGCTTCAAAAACCATCAATATGACTGTAGCTTCAAAGTCTGATGTTGATGTGACTACATGTAGATTCAAAACCACTCAATATGACTGTAGCTTCATAGCCATTCAATATGAATGAAGCTTCAAAACCACTCAATATGATTATACCTTCAAAACCCATCAATATGACTATAACTTCAAAACCTAATGCTGGTGTGACTACAGCTTCAAAAACCCCTCAATATGACTACACCTTCAAAACCTAATGCTGGTGTGACTACAGCTTCAAAAACCCATCAATATGACTATAACTTCAAAGACTGATGTTGGTGTGACTACAGCTTCAAAAACCCCTCAATATGACTACACCTTCAAAACCTAATGTTGGTGTGACTACAGCTTCAAAACCCCTCAATATGACTACACCTTCAAAACCTAATGTTGGTGTGACTACAGCTTCAAAACCCCTCAATATGACTACACCTTCAAAACCTAATGTTAGTGTGACTACAGCTTCAAAACCCATCAATATGACTATACCTTCAAAACCTGATGTTGGTGTGACTACAGCTTCAAACTCATCAATATTACTGAAGCTTCAAAAACCCAGAAATGTGACTATACCTTCAAAGCCTGATGTTGATATGACTACAGCTTCAAAAACCATTAATATGACTGTAGCTTCAAAACCCAGCAAGCTGACTATACCTTCAAAACACATCAATATGACTATACATTGTACCTACAAAACCCACCAATATGACTATACCTTCAAAACCCATCAATATGAATGAAGTCTCAAATCCCCTTAAAATGACTATACTTTCAAAGCATGATGTTGATGCGAGCACAGCTTAAAAAACCATCAATATGTCTGTAGTTTCAAAGCCTGATGTTTATGTGACTACAGCTGCTTCAAAAACCATCAATATGACACTAGCTTGAAAACCCATCATATGATCATACAGTGGAACCCCGCTATAACGCGATGATCGGGGTCCATAAAATCGGATCGCGTTAAAAGCGGGGTCGCGTTAATGCGGGGTTTTACAATATTTAACTTTCTTTCCGAGAACATATACGTGTATACATGTACAATGATCAAAAGTCGGCTTATCATCAGATGAATATTAACTGGAATGCATTAATTAAGATATATTCAAAATAATCGAAGGCTATTATATTTATAGGTTATTACTGTGCATTAAAAACATTTACTAATTTTTATTTGTTTGAACGATAATACAGATTGACCGATAATACCAGACTATCGCTATATCATGAAAAGTGTATCAACACCGTATGCTACCGTGCCGTCGTGGCATGCAGTTCATCCATAATGGATGTAATTTCATTGAAAATCGTACAGATTTAAAATATTCAATAATTTTGTAATAGTCTGAATTTGTCGTGTAAAATATAGGATGAACAAAATATTGAAACCATTTACTTGCCGTCTGATATCGTACGGTCATTGCATGCAGCTATTCCCGGGTCTACATACGGTGTCTGTACAAATTTCATACCGCTAAAATTTTATCATATGCGACAACTGCAAGAATAATTAACAATCAACGCATGATTTCAGCGTGCAAATAACTTTTATTTCAGATTTTGTGAACATCAAAAGAAACATGTAAAAACTGCTAAATTAATACTTCTTTTAAGTTGAGTAATGCCAATGATGTGTCGACGGATGCGTTATTATCTGCTACCATTCCCTTTATCATTTCACGGCGATAATTTTGTTTAAATACGGAAATTATGCCTTGGTCAAGTGGCTGGATTTCTGACGTAGTGTTTTTCGGGAGGTACGAAACTTTGATCTTGCCATCACTGCTGACAAGATTTTCCGCTGGGGGGTGGGCAGGGCAATTATCCAGCAGGAGGAGATCTTTTTCCTCCAGCTTGAGTTTTCGTAAATGAGCCCGAACATCTGGAACGAATGTTTTGTGAAACCAGTCGTCAAATATGGAGCTATTCATCCAAGCATTCTTGCTGTTAGTGTACTGGAATGGAAGTGCCTTCATATTTACATGATGAAAACATCTGGGAGCTTTCGATTTTCCAATCATCAGAGGTCTGACTTTGTGGCTGCCAGATTTGTTAACACAAAATAAGAGAGTCACTCTGTCCTTCCTCTTCTTGAAACCTTCTCGTTTGTGACTGTCAGTCTTGGTTGCAAGGGTACGATCGGGTAACATTTTATAACATTAACCAGTCTCATCGCAGTTGTAAACTTGGTCGGCTGTGTAGCAACCGACCTCCAGCAACTTTTTAAGCCCAATCGGGTAGGAATTGGCAGCCTCTTTGTCAGCGGAGCGGATTTCCCCAGACACAAGAACTTGGCTGATAGCGTGCCTTTTCTTGAATCTGTCTAGCCAGCCATTACTCGCCTTAAATTTGGAATCATCTCCATTGATACGGTGATCAAATTTCTCTGCTTGGGCTTTCAGAATTGGGCCAGAAATTGGAACACCTTCTGAGCGAGCTTGTACAAAAAATTGGTACAAAGCTGAATCTAGGACATTGTCATTAGCTAACTTAACCCTTTTACGCTGTAAACCAGTTTCCTCTTCAAGAATGTTGGGTAGACTACGGAGCTTTCCTTCATCTGTTTTCCACCCTCGCAAAGTGGACTCGCTGATTCCTAGATCTCTGGCAAGCTGAGTTTGTTGTTTGCACTTCTTTAGTTGATCTAGGGCATACAGTTTCTCTTTAGCAGAAAACGACTTGCGTTTTTGAACTTGCTTTTCCATAACAGTAAAATATTTTTTTATATAAGCAAACAACGTACACAGATAAAGCTCAATAACTAAGTAATGAAGGCCTGCAATGGTTACGAATCACTTTTTATATAAAACAAAATTAAGCTGAACGGATGTACAATTTCATACCCTTTTAATTTACAGATAATAAAGTGGATATTATTTACTTTCAACTGTTTGTTGTTTGATCACACCGCCAAGCACAGCATACATGTTGGCGGCTTTCGTCCTTTGATGTTTATTAAATTGTGCGACTCTTGTATCAACCACAACTTTGTCTGCTGCTTGGCTGTGATTGCAGTTAAATAAGAAGCCCATGTCGGCTATTGTTTGAGGAACGACTGTATACAGAATTCATGGAAGACAATCACAAAGACGATTTACTGGCTTTACTCATGGATCCGTAATAAGTAACACTTCCGATAATGTTTACTTCGGCTTAACAATTCAAAAACCTAATGAAACCAGTTTTCTCTTCTAGAGTAGAATACGGAGCTTCACCACAACCTGTTCAAATTGATAAATTTCAGAAGCCAAGCGTTGTACACACTATTTCTCGTACGTTATATATATCGTATTATTTTAGAATTCATACACGATCACTTCTCCAAAATCACTTAAAGAACCAGGATAAATTGTTAAGTTCCGATCGTTTATTATTAAAAGTCATACGCGAATTCTTCCACCAAATTATAATAAACGTATTACACACTATTTCTCGTACGTTAAACAAATATTTTCACGGTCCGATAAAAATACACGTAAATGAATTTCAAATTTCAGGAACCATGCCACGATCATATTATTTTAAAAGTCACAACTAATCTCATGCCCAAAATGAAGTTAATTTCTTGTTTTGTTTTTTTTTTACTTTTCTCCAAAATTTTTTTCTCCATGTGTGAATGAATATACGAAATTTCGGAAGCCATGCTACGACCGCGTTATATCCGAATTCGCGTTATGGCGGGGCGCGTTATAGCGGGGTTCCACTGTACCTTCAAAGCCTGATGTTTATGTGACTACAGCTTCAAAACCACTCAATATGACTGAAGCTTCAAAACCCATCAATACAACTATACCTTCAAAACCTGATGTTGATATGACTATAGGTTCAAAACCCATCAATATGACTATACCTTAAAAACGTGACGCTGATATGACTATACCTTCAAAACCTGATGTTGATATGACTATAGGTTCAAAACCCATCAATATGACTATACCTTAAAAACGTGACGCTGATATGACTATACCTTCAAAACCTGATGTTGATATGATTATAGGTTCAAAACCCATCAATATGACTATACCTTAAAAACGTGACGCTGATATGACTATACCTTCAAAACCTGATGTTGATATGATTATAGGTTCAAAACCCATCAATATGACTATACCTTTAAAACGTGACGCTGATATGACCATACCTTCAAAACCTGGAGATCTGATCAGTGTGATTTTCATTTAGGACCAATTAGATCTGACATGAAGTCTTTTAGTGACAATCCCATTCCTAGAAACATCCTTACATGAGAAGTACTGTATGGATATCTTCAAGACTGCTATAATGGCAGGCATACACGAGGTCTTATTAACACCATTTTCAGAAGAAGTAGTGACAAATATTTTCAAGACTGCTACTATGGCAGCCATACTTGAGGTCTGATCAACTCCATTTTCAGGAAAAGTAGTCACAACATTTTGTTGACTGCAACAATGGCAGCCATCTTGAGGTCTTATCAACACCATTTTCTGGAAAGTAGTGATACAATTTTGTACCTGTCTAATCTGTATCTATGTCAAAATAATTTTCTTACAGAGGAAAACATAACTGAAGCAAACAAAGATTTGTTACAATGCAAAATAATGAATGCAAGTCTTGAGACAAGAAAAGAATAATTATTTGTTGTGTTCCAAGACTTTATAGACATGTATGAAATATGGCAGGCTATACTATGGATAGGAAAAACCAACAAGACTCATGCCAAAGAAAAGAAATGTCTTTGTTTATAGAAAAAAGTTTCTATTTTTATGTAAGCTGTAATATGACATATATAAACAAAATTATAAAGTTTTACATCCTATGGATTCCTCAATTAGTACACAAGGGTTGCCAAATTTTATAATTGGGTTGCAACTTGACAGCTATCAGCAAAGCAATATGTAGTCTACCTTATCTTTAATAGCATAGACAAGGCACTTCTATTCCGACCTTTGTCTTTGCTATGAGTTCTTACAAATACCCTTTTCCCTATACAATGTATCTTGTGCAAAATAGATTTATAGTCATGACTGTTCTAAAGTTGTCATGTTTTGATAAAACAATGAACTCAACTTCATCTTGATATACTGTTCACTGAGTTATTAGGATTTAAAACAATGTAGAACACATGCCTGGAGTTTAATATGTAGCCTACAGGCCTGGGGTTTAATATGTAGCACACTGGCCTGGAGTTTAATATGTAACCCATAGCTCTGGTGTTTAACATGTAGCCTACAGGCCTGGAGTTTAATATGTAGCCTACAGGCCTGGAGTTTAATATGTAGCCCACAGGCCTGGAGTTTAATATGTAGCCTACAGACCTGGAGTTTAATATGTAGCCCACAGGCCTGGAGTTTAATATGTAGCCCACAGGCCTGGAGTTTAATATGTAGCCTACAGGCCTGGAGTTTAATATGTAGCCTACAGGCCTGGATTTTAATATGTAGCCTACAGGCCTGGAGTTTAATATTTAACCCACAGGCCTGGAGTTTAATATGTAGCCTACAGGCCTGGAGTTTAATATGTAGCCCACAGGCCTGGAGTTTAATATGTAGCCCACAGGCCTGGAGTTTAATATGTAGCCTACAGACCTGGAGTTTAATATGTAGCCTACAGGCCTGGAGTTTAATATGTAGCCCACAGGCCTGGAGTTTAATATGTAGCCTACAGGCCTGGAGTTTAATATGTAGCCCACAGGCCTGGAGTTTAATATGTAGCCCACAGGCCTGGAGTTTAATATGTAGCCTACAGGCCTGGATTTTAATATGTAGCCTACAGGCCTGGAGTTTAATATTTAACCCACAGGCCTGGAGTTTAATATGTAGCCTACAGGCCTGGAGTTTAATATTTAACCCACAGGCCTGGAGTTTAATATGTAATCCATAGGCCTGGAGTTTAATATGAATTTCTTTTTTAGCTAGAAGGACACGCTGATTGAGATATGTATTAGTCCTGATAAATCTTCACTTGATCTTTTCAAAAATGCTGACTGGTAACAACTAAAACTATACTACTCACTGGATTAATTACATTATGACAACTATTAGTGTGATGGGAAATTTTCTAGCCTTATGCTAGCAGACTACCACTAATTTCAAGCCCTAGCCCATGATATGCAATCTGACTGACCTATGGGCTATAAGCACAACACTGACAGAACTACTAACTGGCCTCCTACCTGCAGAATTGGTACATCTGTTTTCATGGCCAGCTTACTGGAAATGGCTGAGGTATTAACATCTTCCTTTGGTTTGATTAAAATCTGAAAAAAGGTAATGCTTTAAAAAGACAAGTGTTATGCAGAACCCAGAGTGTGACCTATGTCTGTGTTGATGTGTCCCCCCATCTGACTTTCAAAAACTATGACACTGTTGATACCACTTCTGTCAATGTGGCTGACATTATTGATGCTAGTGCTGCTTCAATGACTGACATTATTGATGCCACTGTTGCCACTGTGGCTGACATTGTTGATGAAACTGCTGTCAATGTAGCTGACATTGTTGATGTTAATGCTGCTACAATGACTGACATTACTGATGCCAATGTTGCCAACATGGTTGATACCACTGTTGCTGCTGTAACTTTCACTTAACAAAGTGATACCTGTATCTCATCACACTCAAGCAAGTGAGAAAACAATGACAATACAAAGCAAGTTAAATTAAAAATGACAAAACAAATCACAGGAGAATTGTGTTCAGTGGTTATAGGCTGTAAAAAAGAAAAGATAATAAAACTTGTGAGTAAAAATGAAAAATAATTAAAAGTCTAACCATTAGGTGAAATGGAATAAAAACCATGATAATGTAACATAATCTTTTATTATGCTTACACTACAGAGTATTCAAAGATAATTGCAGTGAAACCTTGTACAGAAATCATCACATAAAATATGACTTATCAAATGTCATCACAAAAAACCCGACTAAGCAGTTGATGTCATATAAAACTTAACAGATACCATCAAATAAAACCTGACTCAGCAGATACCACCAGACAAAATGTGACTTAGAAAAAGCCATCACATAAAACCTGGCTTAGTTGATGCCATCACATAAAACCTAACTTAGTACATGCCATCACATAAAACCTGGCTTAGTACATGCCATCACATAAAACCTGGCATAGGAGATGCCATCACATAAAACCTGGCATAGTAGATGCCATCACATAAAACCTAACTTAGTACATGCCATCACATAAAACCTGGCACAGTAGATGCCAACACATAAAACCTGGCATAGTAGATACCATCACATAAAACCTGACTTAGTACATGCCATCACATAAAACCTGGCATAGTAGATGCCATCACATAAAACCTGGCTTAGTACATGCCATCACATAAAACCTGGCTTAGTAGATGCCATCACACAAAACCTGGCATTGTACATGCCATCACATAAAACCTGGCATAGTATATGCCATCACATAAAACCTGGCACTGTAGATGCCAACACAAAAAACCTGGCATAGTAGATGCCATCACATAAAACATGGATTAGTTGTTGTTGTAGGATTTAATGCCATTTTTCAGCACACAATAGGCTATACATGGCGGCCAGTATTAATGGTGGAAGAAGAACCTAAGAAAACCCCTGAAAGAACCACCAACCCATGAGAAGCTACTGGCAAGCTTTCTCACATACCCACATTAGCCGAATCTGAGACTCAAACCCAAGCAGACAGAGAGGAGATGGCAGTGATCCGTAACGGAGAATGCTTTCGACCACTCAGCCACTTGGGACCCCTACCTGGCTTAGTAGATGCCATCACAAAAAACCTGGCTTAGTACGTGCCATCACACAAAACCTGGCATAGTAGATGGCAACACATAACACTTCACTTAGTAGATGCCATCACATAAAACCTGACATAGCAGATGTAAAATCAAATCTGGCTTTGCAGATACCATCACATAAAACCTGACATAGCAGATGTCAAATCAAACCTGGCTTTGCATATACTATCACATTAAACGCAGACTACCAGATGATGTTACAAAGAACTTAATGCAGCAGATGCCATCATATAAAACCTAACTGAGCACACACTGACAGATAGAACCAGAATTACTAGATACTGTCATACAAAAACTGATTTAGTATATGCTGTCACCACAAACAAAACTAAGCAATCGCATAAAACTTGTAATATGCTGTCGTACAAAACCCAAATTAGAAGATATTGTCACAAAAATCCAGACTTGGCAGATGCTGTTGCTTCAAATCTAGATTATCAGTCACTGTCACATAAAACACGATATAGCAGATGCTGTGATGTAAATTTTAAATAGCAGATGCTGTGATGTAAAACTTAAATAGCAGATGCTGTCACATACAAACTGACATGCTGTCATAAAAATCCAATTTAGCAGACACCTTAACATAAAGCTGACTTAGTAGACAGTGTCAACTAAAACCTACTTTAGCAGACAGAGTCAGATAGGGAATATTTGCTTATTAAGAACAATATTTATGGATACATGATCTTACCGAAGATAAATAACCTCTTAATAAAAGACCTTTGTACAGAATGCTCTAAATCCTCATTTATAGAAAGGTTTCACTCTGCAATTGTCTCGAATGGACTGCAGGACTACAAAAAATGAGAACCACTCCGGTGGCCTAGTGGTTAGAGCATCCACCTTGGATGCTGGAGATTGTGGGTTCGATCCCTGGCTGAGTCATACCAAAGACTTACAAAATGGTACTAAGAGGTGCCTTGCTTGGTGCTTAGCATTTGGTTTGTTTTGGGACTGGCCAGCCTGGTATCAGGATAATGTGACTGGGTGGGACATCATGCTACATGTCTGCGACATGATGCCCCAATGCTAGACATCAAAATAAACTGCCACAATACAGACATCGTAGCAATAAGACTTGTTGTTAAAGCTATGCTAAAAATCAAAATAACACACATATAAAAAATGAGCCCTTTTTAAATATCCTTTGCCAAAGTGAATCCATTTATGCAAATGTATGGTTGTAATATTTATAGTGCCTCTGACTTTCTCTTGATTTTATTGTTGTCAGTCACAGTAAGAGTCCAAATGTTATCTATATACAGTGAAACCAATTTAAGCAGACAACTATGGATAAAAAAATCCTGCTCATTCTTAAGTCCTGTATAATGGACTCCTGCACAAAACAACATGTTTTGAAGCTCTGTATAAAAGTTGCATGCACATAAAAATAATACATGAATTTACGAAGCCCTGTATAACGGACTCCTGCACAAAACAACATGTTTTGAAGCTCTGTATAAAAGTTGCATACACATAAAAATAGTACACGTATTTATGAAGCCCTGTATAAATGGCTGCTGCAATTAAAGGACTATTTTAAAATCCTATTTCTTGTGCATTTCCTCTCTACTTCAATGGCATCTCTCCATGACATATAAAGTTTTGGTCCCTTGAAGTGTTCATTATGGACAGATTTCACTACAAATCTAGCTCCAATGCAAGAAAAGCCATGATCCTGCATTCATAAGACTTTTCAGTTTTGAGTGTACCCACCTGGAGTTGTGCTGAACATAATTTACCTTTTGGGGTTTTATGATAGCTGCTGTGATACATAACATGAATTACCTTTGTGGATTTTCGAACAGCTTGGAGTTGTGCTGAAAATGATATACCTTTATGGGTTTCCTGATAGCTGGACTTATACATAACACGATTTACCTTTTGGGGTTTTCTGATAGCGGGAGTCATATGTAACATGATTTAAGTTTTGGGGCTTTTTGATAGCTGGAGTCATGTAACATGATTACCTTTTGGGGCTTTTTGATAGCTGAAGTCATATGTAACATGATTTACCTTTTGGGTTTTTTTGATAGCTGGAGTCATATGTAACATGATTTACCCTTTGGGGCTTTTTGACAGCTGGAGTCATATGTAACATGATTAACTTTTGGTTTGTTTTGATAGCTGGAGTCATATGTAACACGATTTACCTTTTGGGGTTTTCTGATAGCTGGAGCCATATGTAACATGATTTACCTTTTTGGGTTTTCTGATAGCTGGAGTCATATCCTGGAAATAGTCAACATCAGGTTCTGGTTCTACTGACTGTGAAGGAGATCTCTGGTAATTCTGGGTGGCTTTGGATCGCTGATGATTACTAGTGCTGCCATTTGCTTCCCACGAATCCCATGACCCAAGTTCAGGATACTGTCAACAAAAAAACCCCTAAAAATGTGTTCAGTGAAAATGAATGCAGCACCACAGTGCCGAAAAACTGAATCAAACACAAAATCTAATCAAGATCTGATGGACAGATGGAAGGATGAACAGACGGAAATGGATAGACAATGATAGCACTATATGTCTAATGACCAAGAAGAATTTCCAGGAATTCTAGAGAAGCAGATTCCTTCTGTCCTTTTTGAAAATTACTTCTGAACACTAAAATTATCTCTGATACTCTTGAGAATCACCAACATACCAAATTTGGTGGTAGTAAAATTATTTTCTTACATGTCGGCTTCACACCTTGAGAAGGTACTCTCATGGTTCTTGACCTTGAGTAAGATATCATATTGCAAAAGTCATTCAACTTGTTTCAATTAATGTCAGGATATTTATTTAAACTTGGTTACAATTTTAATTTTTACATTTTGGACAAAACGATCCCAAAGTTATTGAAGTGACTTCATCAGATATTCATAAAATGGGTAAAAATAGAATAAAATCCATTCGAATTTGTTTGTGTCATTATGCTCACTAGCCATAATAGTTAAAAACTGGAGTCAAGAACTTTAACCTTTAAATCAATGTCCGAGTGCTGAATATCAACTTGTTTATTGGAACACTATTAAATACAATGTCTGGTCTAATTCACTTGTAAATGTACAGTCTCTGTGCTTATATGTCCAGTTAAGACCTCTGACTTGATTCCGTTGTAAATTAGGTCCGTTTTTCAAAACTCGTGCAGCTTTGTTGTGGTCATTTACACCATTTTCATGCAGAATGAGTTGAAAATTGTAAGAAGTATTTTAGCAAAAACCACATGTCAATGCCATCATAAAACCACGAGGAGTTGTGATAACAAGATTTTCAAGACTGAAACAATAGTGCCAGCTTGGAGGTAAGATGTACACCATTTTCAATCAGAATCGATCATATATTGCTATAATTTTGTTTCAGTGAAAACCCTAAGTTCACAAAAAGTACTGATAGCCAAATAAAGTTTTCTGGATGACCATCAAAGCAGCCATTTTATGGACTGGATAAGCATCATTTTAATACTGGGGAAACTATTTTTTCTGCAAGAAAGAGATGTCTATTTAAACCAGGGGTCTCAAACTCAAACCATACTGATGGCCGTATGGTAACAGTTTCGATGGCCCAAGGGCTGCACCACCTATGTTATCACTCATGACAACTTGTAATGCCAATCATTTTGTGAGCCACAGGATACAACTTGGCAGGTCACATGTGGCCCATGGTCTGCATGTTTGAGACCCCTGATTTAAACATTATTTTAATATGCTGATCATCTTTCACATTTTGGGATGCAACACTGGCATGATTTTCATTCTAAACCAATAACATTATAGTTGAAAGTGTTTTTTGTATAAAAAAAGCATGCCAATATGACCATCCAACAAATAGTTTGTGAAATCCCATGCTGATATTATCCCTTTAAGAGGAATAATGATTCAAGAAGGCCAACATTGATCAGAGCACCATTTATTTAGGATCAAGTTGTCATAAGAAGTCTGGCAGTGAAAACTATCAATAGGACTATCTGCTCTAGTTTTGGCTCATCTGATTAGCACCATTTTCATACAACTACATGTACATCAAAAATAACATGATGCAATAGCTGGATGGCAAATTCAAAGGCTCTGACTCGTGGCCAGATGGGAAAATGTACTGATATTTACAGTGATTGAAGTCAGAAAGACCCAGAGATGTACATGTGGTCATTTATAAAAGTACATCAAATAAACAATCTTAGCTTTCATTATTGTGTTCATTTCCGAATGTATCGGAATAAGCAGTGCATGAGAATCAAGACATGTTGAGACTTAGACAAAATGCCATTCGTAAATTTGGATAAGTATTCTGGGTTTAAATGGCAAACTTACGAAGATTGTAACGAGATTCAGAAGAGTGCTAAAGCTGCTAGAATTGATAGTTTGGATAGGAGAGTAGCTAAGTGTAAGAAAGTGTGATGCCTAGCTTAGTGTTTGGAATAAATCCTTACTTGGATTGACAAAATTCAGCATCATTCTGATGGATGAACAAGAACTATTTAAGAGGTACATTGGCTGACCATACTTTTTAAAAAAAATGCCCCTCGCCTTAGCCCGGTTAGTTGTAGTGTTGTAGCGAAATGTATTCATCAAGGCATCAGTAGCTAGGCCTAGTTTTGATATCAATTACATTGACAAACAAACTCTTGCCCATTCACAAGCATATGTTTTGATAGCTGATTGACCATTAACCCTTTTCCTAGTAAGGTAGCAGCTATCAATTTCCTGCATGATATCCTTTGATGATAAAACATACAAACATGTGTTTTAAGATCAGAATCGGTGATCTGGATATATATTAACTGCCTCTTGTACACTACTGCATCATAAAATTAGTTTGAAACTATAAGTGAACCAGTAGGCCTAACGGGAAATAATGGCAGACATTGCTAAAGTCTGGGATGTACCAGTTTATTAGATTGTTTGTTTTCATAAATCAACGGGCAAATATTTTCACAAAAATACACAAATCATTGAAAGCAAACCCAAGGTATTTTTTAAAATTAAAGATGAAACTTTAAAGTGCAAATTATGTAGGTCAGAAACATATGGGACAATGCTATGTTGTGGAATTCGCAAGATGCGCTTTAAGGTCTAAGCTGTTTTCTGACTTGACACATATTTGCGAAAATATGTGTGTCCCGGAACCAACAAGCAAAGATGTCACCCACCAGAAGTCATCCATCTTCTAAACCCAAAGGAAAGGAAAGGAATGGACTGCCTCCTCGTTTAGTCAAACATAAGGACATGTTGTATGTCCTGTTCGAAGCTTCTCCACCCATGCGAAAAAAATAAATCAAACCGCCTCCAAAGATGTCATCGATACCGTGTGCGAATGTTGTTTGAACGTCTTGAAAGGCACGGTACCTTTGTCTAAATACCAGAAACAATGTTTAGCCAAGCATCGTCACATTCTTCGCCAAATGGTTCAAAAGAAAATACCCATTCGTCAAAAGAACAAGATGACTCTATTGTTAGGACCCTTGCTGAAAGGAGTATTGGGAACCATGCTGGGAGGACTCATGGGAGCAACATAAAAGGGCCCCTGAGTCCAAAAATCTCAGATGTGACACTTCAAATCGAATGGAAGGACGAAAACTGGCTTTAGTGCCTTGCAAACGATGGATGGAATACCATCGTTGGCAAGAATAACGAACCCCGCATTGCCTCCCAATCTAATTTTGACCCAGATGTCCCAGTTACTACAGGAATTGCAGTCACTGATGGATCACCACGATTTGTCTGAAACAAAAAAATCGCAAAAGTACGGTCAACTCTTGCAACAACTACAACTCTTTCACCAGAAACCTTTAGATGAAACAGGTCTACCCAATCTGAAAAATTTTAAATCCTTGATGAAAAGTCCATCACCCATGCCACTTCCCCCCAGTGGTCATGAGAGACACGAATGCCTGAAGAAGATGATGTACGAGAAGTCATTCAAACGCTGTCAGCAGCTCCCATTTCTACTAAGTTTTCAGCGTTTTTGTTAACTCCTTCCCCCGCACTGAAACGAAAAGAAATGAAAGCTTGGGTTAAAAAGATGATGTCCGATCCTCCTTCGACAGAAGTGAAAAAGAAAGAAGGGAAACCAGAAGTGAAAAAGAAAAGAAGACCAAAGTCATTCTATTACCACCTCAACCACTAGCTTCGACTTCTACTCTCATGGCCCATCGGACATGTAAAGCCGTTTCCAAGCCACCCTTTCGCCCTGTTTGAAGTAGCACCAGCAAAGAGTGGGTGACTTATTAAAAATGGAAAAGATGTTAGCCAGCATTTACTACAATCCTTCCCATCCTGCAGGTTACGGAGGAGTTCAGAAATTGTATCGTGCTGCCAAAACTCGACTGAAAAGTCTCCATTTACCCTAAGTGCAACGATGGTTACAAGAACAAGCTACCTACACTTTACACAAACCTATTCGACAAAACTTTTCCAGAAATCGCATTCGAGTGGAGGGCATCGATCATCAATGACATGCAGATTTAGCTGATGTCTCTCATTTGGCCAGCTACAATTGTGGCCACAAATATTTGTTTTGTGTCATCGGTCTTTTCCAAATTTGCCTGGGTCATGCCATTGATTTCCAAATCGAGCAGTTTGTTAGTGCGAGCCCTCCAACTGATGTTGAAACAAAGCGGTCGTCACCCTTTTTGATGGCAAACTGACATTGGCACCGAATTTCTGAACCAAGCTTTCCAAAAAGAATTAAAGAAACATGACATTAATTTTTTCACCACTGAGAATCCCGAAACCAAAGTTAGCAACGTGGAACATTTTCAATGTACCCTGAAAGAATGCATGTGGAAATATTTTACACATCACCACACTCTCGAGTACATTGACATCTTATCCCACCTAGTCCGAGCGTACAACCAATCTTACCATCGAAGCACTGACTGTGCCCCCCAAGAAGTGACTCCCGACAACGAAGTAACTGTTTTCGAGCGACTGTTTGGTACGTCCCCAATGGTGGAGTCTTGGCTGTAGGACATTGGGTGCCCATTGGTAAAACCAAACGCACTTTCGACAAAGGTTACATACCCAACTGGACCACCAAATTGTTTCGTGTCACTGGATGAGTGCATGTCCATCATCATGCCGTCTATAAATTGGAAGACATGAACGGGGAAGTGTTAAAATGAATGTTTTACTTGCCCAAGTTACAACGTGTCACCAAAAAAAGAAGACGTGTACGAGATTGAAAGCATTCTCGAACGAAGAACCCGTGAAGTGGGAAAACCACATGTCAAAGAAGTCAAACAGAGTGGTTTGGAAATGATATCCTCCCAGTTTTGATTCTTGGATCGATGCTTCACAAGTCATCGACTATAAAAGGAAGTGACTATCATGTCTTTCCATACAGCCTCAGCTCCTGTTACCACTACAGTAACAGCTCCTTCACCCAGTTCTTCTCTGCAAGATCTACAAGAGCAACCCTTGTGATTGTGGTGTGGAGAACGTGTGCCTAAAACTCAAATCGTTTTTTTCTGCCAAATCTTTGTGGTGTATTGTGTCTTCGTTGTGGCCATTGCCAATCTGAGTTTGCAACAAGGAGACAAACAATTGTGGACCATTTTATTGAGCAGTTGCATCGGTTACCTTCTTCCCAATCCGTCCCTGAAATACTCCTCAAACGGGAACAAAGGAAATCTTGCATCCAGTGTCAGTCACCACTCCTACAACAGCAACAACACCAACAACATTTTGGACTGAGACACTCCTCTGACTTCTAGTAACCCCTCGGACAGCAGAAAGCAGAATTATGAACAGCAACAATCAATTTTACTTAACCTTACCCAGTGACAGTTCCATGGAGGTATTTCCCGAAAACATGTGCTGTTACACAGCCAAATTACCTCAGGCCATCCAATTAGATCACGAAGCCCATTGGGAAGTGGCTTTGGTGGAAATTATTTACCCAACACAAATCAAAAACATCACCGAAACTCAAAACACTTTTGAAGTCGAAGTTCTAGATGAAACAATGCAACAAACCATGATTAACACTAAACGACATCAGAAATTCACTGCATATTGACCATTATTCAGCACTTCTACTACATTGCACATCTACGAGTTTAAATATAATGCAGGCCATTATTTTAGAGGTCAACATCTGGTAGACGCGATTGCTGACAAATTCAATGCAGTATTTGACAAAGTTCTGATCACACTAAATAAACGTGTCACCATCGAGTACCCAAAAGTGGCTCATCGCCTAATGATCAAATCTGAAAGTGAGGAAAACGTATAGTATTAGATTTTGCCCTGCATTGTATGACATTTTGGGAGGGGAACTCAAGATGTTCAAGGATGTCAAGAACATAAGAGATATGCCAACCAATTTCAACAACCTGGATTTTGGAAGATAATTTCGTTTACCGGTAGAACTGAACCAAGGACTCAATTTGATCTTTGTGTACACCGATGTGGTGGAGTAAAACGGGGGGGACACACCTCCGTATCGTTATGTGTCATTCCTTTCAAAGTGGATTCTGCCACGAACACTAACAAGGAAGGTGTAAATACCTATCACATTCACCACGAATTTCTACATCCTCATTATTTGTCCCTCAGTAATTCGTATTTTGACACTGTCAACATTGCTATAAAAGGAGATCTGGGACAAAATATTCCATTCACCAAAGGGAAAGTCACAGTGAAACTCCATTTTCGAAAAAGGATTCTCTAACGACTCGTAAGTCATGTATCCAGTTTACCAAGGCATCACTTGACAACGAGGACACGGATTAGGAGATATGTTGAAATCAGCCTTTTGTTCGGTGGCCCCAGTTTTGAAACCGATGGTGACACAAGGATTGCACGCTTTGAAAGATGCCGCCTTGACGCAAGGCAAAGAATTTCTCCAAAATGTCATCATCGACAAATAAAACCCTAAAGAAGCATTCTTCAGAGCAGGCAAAAATGTCTTGTTGCAAACAGGCAAAGACATTTTGTGCCGGCGATAAACTCCTATAAATGCCCTGCACGCTGCCGAATCAGGTATTCCTGCTTCCCTGACGACAGAGCAAGGACAAGGCAGAAAGAGACGAAGAAGAAAACACCCCTTCAGAATCCTTCATACTCATAAGCTAGAAAGACTAAGAAAAGAAGAACCGTCAGATACTTAGACGTTCTTGATTATTAAAACAATACAGAGACAAAAGATGATGCACAGAGAGTCTTGTGCCTGTTTCAAGTCAGAACTGGATATGTATGTCATGTTACCCACCATGATGACGATGCAAGAATCCCAATGGGTCGAATTTCACCCATTTCCTCTTTGACAGCCTCAGCTCCCATCGAATCTGAAATTAAAGGACAGCCTGAAGATTACATCGATCTGAATAGTAGTTACTTGTACCTGAAAGTCAGCGTGATCGAAACGACAGACAATACTAATCCAGATGAAGACAATACGGTAGCACCGTCAACAAGTTCATGCATTCCTTGTTCAGCAAAGTGGATTTGTACTTGAATAACAAGCTGGTCAACAGCAGCATGGATACTTACCCTTACCAAGCGTACCTGGAAAATCTCTTGACGTACGGAATAGAAGCCAAGAACACTCATCTGGATGTCTATTTGGTACAGAAACCTGACACAGCAGGCAAAAAAAGTGATATAGCTGGTAAAATGAGGGATTTGTCACCCATCGACAGAAACTGCTTAAAGTGGGTAGTTTAGAACTGATGGATCATTTGCATTTAGACATGTGGTTGCAAGAAAAGTATTTGCTGAATGGTGTGGATGTCTGCTTGAGACTCAATCGTAGCAGTACTGCTTTCCATTTGATAATTGATGATCCTACCAAATACAAAACTGTCATCAATGAAGCTCGACTCTATGTAAGATGTATGGAAGTGTTACCTAAAGTGGGAAACGACATCAGTCACACTTTGAGCAGAGCGACTGCCAAGTATCCGATGTGTGGCGTGGAAGTGAAAACTTTCACCGTTCCCAAGAGTCACAGACCCATGATCAAAGATCATCTGTTCCATGGACAGTTACCCAAACGTTTAATCCTAGGCATCGTTGAGAATTCAGTCTTCAACGGAGCTGCCAATAAAAATCCTTTCAACTTTGAGTACTTCAATGTGTCCAAAATTGAAGTCAGTCGCAGTGGCAAAACCTTGTGTACCAGATCCTTTGAACTTGTCTTTAATGTTAATGAAGAAGAAGAGATAAAGAAGAAGACCAATTACTTGAGATTGTACTTATCCCTGTATGAAGCCACCGACCAGTTACGGACCAACACCAGCGGAGAAAAAACAGCAAATCAGATACTATTTGACCATTGCCTAAGTTTACTACAAGGACATAGACAAATGAATAAACCATAAGTTTGCAGTCCTGTGGATGGACTGTTGTAATGAAGCTATATTAAAGTTAGTGATTACATTAGGAAAACCTCTCCATCTAAAAATGTATGCACTCACCTAGGGTTGATACAATGCCATTTGAATGTGATGGTCACTAGGGTTGATACAATGCCATTTGAATATGATGGTCACTAGGGTTGATACGATACCATTTGAATATGATGGTCACTAGGGTTGATACAATGTAATTTTAATATGATGGTCACTAGGGTTGAAATGATGCCATTTTAATATTATGAATACTGATCTGTATTGGTTCCACTGTTCTTGTTGTTGTGCAATGAGAACAAAGTGAGGGATTTGTAAATGGAACTTTTACCTGATGTGAAGATGGCAAGGGATCAGATACAGTCTCTACAGCAGGATAATGGTTTGTAAGTGGCAGTACTGTATCAGACAGTCTCCGTTTCCTCCTGCACACAAGTCTCTTCAGTGGTGCAAAGACAATGAAGATTATACCAAACACTTTCTTCACAACATTCCACACAACTTTCAACATCTTTCACCTTTAGATCACAAACTGAAAAAGAACATGAACAGATCCAAAAACTTCTTTCCTCACTCATTGTGTCTGGATGTTGTAAGGGGCCATCCATTTAGTATGTATGCATGGAGGGGGGAGGGGGTTTAACCCAAATGCATATACTTTTGTATCCCAATTGAGCTAATTGCAGATGTGTGTCTGACCTGAAGCACTAGCTTGCAAATGCAGAACCCACTGTTTCCAGCTGAAAACTTATATGATTGAATGATCGACTCAACAAATGTTAAGTGTCCAAGCTGAGTCCCATATTTAGTCGACTGTAGGTGTTTCTTTCATACAACCGATATTTTTCTCTCATGCACCGCACATGACACCTGTTTATAAACACACACACATATATATATATTTATTTATCTACTAGTAAATTTCCACTGAATACCTTCATATGTAGCAATTAATATTTTAAGATTTTCTATTAAAATCCATCTAACATGCATGCTTTACTACCATCTCTGGTTTTTAAATATTCATCTATTTATGTTACTGTTAATGACTCTAACTGACCTTACGCCAGAAGGTAGATCGCTCCGCCTACCGAACACGTGACTTGACCTCTGTGAATCACTCTAATTTATGGAGTACTCATTTTTGTAGTTAATGTGGCTACAATAGACCACAAATTTAAACTCGCAGCAAAATATTTACCAAGCTGGTATTTAAAGTGCCTAGCTAGGGCCTCCCTCCCCAGCTATATCAGATGGTGACGTGTCACTAGTTTGTGTGGTTCTTTTAATACTAGTGGTATTTATATTGCTGAGAAACATATAGCAGGATATATTTATGAAAGCTGATGGAAATTTACTGATTACAATATATTTATCTGTTAAATTTAATACACTTGAAAGTTCTATACTAATTCAATGACTCAGACATTACACATGAATTGTGTCATTATTTTGCATTACTTCACAAAGAAAATATTATATCCAATTATAATAATTCATACTCACTGAACCATTGTGAAAGGTAAGGATATTAAGTGTGATGACTAAATGACCAATTAAAATACTATGTAGAAGAAATGATACCTACAACTGCAACAAGCTGAATGAAATATTGGGCTCACAATATGGTACTGAAAATTACAATGCATCTTCTGATAAACTGATTTTCAGTTCACCAACAGGGGGACTATTCCATTTTGTGTGATCATAACTATGTCAACTGATATCAAGAGAAGATGGTCTGGCATTACTTAAATGTGTGGCATGAAGTCAAACTCTTTGTAGGCATAAATAGCCAAATGTCTGAACTAAACATTGGTAACAAATATATTACACTATGCAAAGTGTGTGTGATCTGGATTCTGAATGTAGCTTTAACAATGTTTCTGTCACATCGCTACGATGTATGCAGTGGGGCAATTTATAGTGATGTCTAGCACTGGGGCATCATGTCACAGACACGTAGCATTATGTCCCGCCTAGTCACATTATCCTGACACCAGGCCGACCAGTCCTAACACTAACCTCTTAATGCTGAGCGCCAAGCGATGCAGCTGTTAGTACCAGTCTTCTACGCAAAGTTGAAATATCGGCGTTGATTCTTAATCAAGTAATGCAAGATGAGAGATTATACAGTACAAGTATGATTTGTATTTAAATTGTACGCAACGATATGAGTCAATGTGAACGTAACTATCCAAATATTTAACACGGGGTGTGAAAGCAAGAAACTGCCCCCCACCGAAAAAGGTTAATATGATATCTTTCCGTATGCACATACGTTTCTCATTTTTTTCTAAACCTTCATTGTCTAACGCAATAAATATCTTTTGGTATATCCTAAACAATTCTATCATTTCTTTCCATCACCGAACCGGCATCTGTCTCTGACGCTGACACCTGTTTACTAGTTGCACAAGTTGAATATTATATACATGAACATAAGGTCTATCTTATGTATACGTCATCATTGACTACTTCTTAGGTAAATAAAAATTTATTAAGCGGCATAATTATCTTTAAAAATAATGTTTAAGTCGAATACCTTTCACATATGTTTGTTAAGCCATACAGTATTTTGTTTTTGTTGGAAATCCCGTGAAATCTCGCGTGAATTCCATTACATGGACTGGCTTGCAAAATTGCATTTTTGACCTAATAGTGCTAAAACGCAATTAGAACCAGTCCAGTTGCTAGACAACAAATTACAAATGGCGGCGCTGGAATAAATTTACCGTTGCCATTAATTTTCTTGCAGTGAAAGCTCTTTTAAGGGCCAAAATGCCGGTAAGATTTATATACCTATAAATACGTTGACGCAGTCACACTTGACTACAAAGCAATAGGTGGTGCGTGGTCAAAGATAAAATTGACGCAAGTGATAGAACAGTTAGAAGAGTAATGATAGGAAAGGCAGAAATAAGTAAGAGTCCCCTGAGAATCACTAGGTCTTACTTGTAGCTGACTAGTTGATTAGAATGTGATTTTGGAAAGCTCCTGCTTGTGAGATACCAAGTCCAGAGCTTCTGCAATTACTGATGGTAATTTGTTCCAAGTACCTACTGTAAATGGGAAGAAGCTGAACCTGAAACAATTTGTCGATGCTGACTTTAATTGGAACTTTTTCATTTGATTTGCCCTAGTATGGCTATATGCTAGGATCAGGTATTTGTCCACTGATATGTCCACTAGGTTGTTCTCAATCTTGTACAGCATGGTAAGCTGGGCCTTGGCTCACCTGGGTTCAAGTGATTCCAACTGGAGATGGTTCAACATTGCACTGACACTGCTAGTGTTACAATATCTATTTGTGGTGAATCTAGCAGTTTTATTCTGAACCATCTCTTTCTTATGTATTAGGTCTTTATTATATGGATTCCACACAGTTGAGCAGTACTCGAGGCCTGGTCAAACCAGAGTGAAACATGCTGCACTTTTTACTTCTTCATTGTTGACTTTTTAGAAACTGGAAATGGACTGTGAGCAGTCTGACTACTTGTTTACATCAGGAGCTGCCATTTGCATTGAAACATCAATAATCCAGCAGTGTTAAGAGCCACTTGGCAACAGTTAGGTTAGAAATTAAAAATCAATGACTGAAATGACTAAATTTTGTACGTATTTTATAATTTTGGTGCTTTCATTTTTAAAATCGGTGGGAGGGGGCCAAACAATGGAAAGATATGTGAATAATATAGTAAAAGTCATACAGGTCATGTATGCTCATTTACTCATCATAAATTTAACAAATTGTTGTTTTAAAATTTAATGCTAATTTTGTTTAACCAAAGCCTATTCAGTCCTAATTATTGAATGTTTTGTACCTTTACTGTCATGAAGAAACTTCTAGATGAAAATTATCAATTGCTATGGACTTTTACAGTGGTGGTCATGAACTAAACTGGGTCATATCAAATCTAATTGTCACAGTGACTGTAGGGTAGTATGAACTTGTTTATATTTCTTTGTGACATCACAGTGTGCAACAATCAATCCAGATTGTACCGGATCATACCTTTAGTTTGATCTCATCTAAAGATGTTCTGGTACTTTAACATTGATTTTGTCAAATGTACTTCTTGGGGGGTATATAAATAATGACTTTCCAAAGAAATATTGATGATTGAGGATCCAAATAAAGTGAATAATTGCTATTTAAAGCTATATAGAATCAAATTCTAAAAATACATCATCCCCATTACTGAAATAATTGGTGTTAAACTCATACATATGCATGGCCTGCATGACTTTTAGTAATTAGTATTTTCCTGCCCTCCCAACAGCTTGTAAGCCCCACCCCTACTGATTTTAAAAAAGAAAGGCATTAAGGATATAAAAAATGCACAAAGCTGAGTAATTTCATTCTTCAGTATAAAATTTTTAATCTGATTATTACTAGGAGGTCTCTGAAATTGTCATGTTGTTCATGTTTTGATCCAGACATCATTTTCAGAGTAAATCTATCCATTCATTCATCATTCCTTCTATAACAGGGAAAAACTTGCACTGCAAGGATAGGGCTCAGATCTGTCACTTGCCAAATAATTCAACCAGTTCCATGAATCTGAGTTTATGCTGAAGTCTGCTTCTTGATAATGTTTCACCATTTTATACTTTTCACAAACAAACCCCTTTTTTTTGCTAACTATAACAGACCAACAAAGCACGTCATCATTTAAGTGTTGCAAATTGAAAGGTATACTGTCATTCTGCTATCAGATCAGGAACTAATTACATCAAAAATACAAGCTGAGTGCTCAAGTTACTGTTGAGTTATCCTAGTCAGCAGCTTTTCATTTTCTTCACTAAAGCAACATTCTTACAATGGATATACTTTCTATGTTTTATGAAATAGGCAAGTGACAGGATATTTTTATTCAAATATTTTGGTTGATGCCTGGCTGGTGAATATTTGCTGTGCACAAAAGTTGAAATAAAACTATTCTGTTACCCAAGGAAGTCAATTAGTTAAGTGTTGTAAGAATACAATTTATGCTTTTTCCTTAAAATAGTGTTTGCTTTTCAGGTCAGCCTCTATACACTTTAGAATATTTATGTCATTTTAATATGAAAAGTATAATAGCAAATATGTAGTCAATGGCAAGAGTAAACTGACTTAGGACAATTTATTTCAGTTTGGACATTTTAAGAGTAACATGTTTGACAGATATTTTCTTTGACATATTTATTCTCTCTTAAATGCTTACAGGAATCAAATGGTAAAAACATGAATGATGAGGATGATGAAAAGAAGAAGTTCAAGCCAACAAATTGGAAGAAAATTGATCCTCAAACCTTCAAGAAATTAAACCCACTGCAAAAGAGTCGTTATTTGGCTGTAAGTCTTTTAATGCTCACTTTAATATTTTTGTGGCAGTTAAGTTTTTGGCATCAGTTTTATTTCCTAATGTATCTTTAGGGAAGTGTATTGAAAACATAATATGATAGTGCTTTAGAATTATAGGTGACAGAAAGGTAAGATATGATGGAGTTCATCATGTACCGTATATACTCGCTTATAAGATGAGTCCAACTGCAAACTGCACAGACCCAAATTGGCCATCACATAATGCACTGGCAGACCTGGGTCTGTGCAGTTTGCAAGGAGTAATCAGTAGAATAAATAACGTAGACCCTCATCTTTTGGCGCATTATGCTTTGATAGATCAGGATCTATGTTCTGTGCAGTTGCACTCAACTTAATGACTAGTTTATATAGTATTCAAAATTATATTTTTAGAATTCTTGCAGTTTAATAGCTCAGTATATTTTATATGATTCTAAGTGACTGTGAATTTTGTGACTTTTTCATATGCATGAGTTCTAGTGTAAAACTTTTGTAAAGAATGTTAGAGCCATGTCTTTATTTCAGCAATATAGGACCAGGTTTTTCTGTTAGCAGTATTGGGCCTCGTTTTTCTTTCAGTCATCTAGGATCTTGTATTTCTTTCAGGGTCTTGTAAATTGGAATGAAGCTTGATTGGGATTGGTTCTAATTGAACACAGTTTCATGAATGAGATGTTCATAATGTAATTGTATAAATAATGAGCTGGACACCATACTCATGTGCATAATGACCAATAAAGAATTTAACTGAATGAATTGTAAAGAGTTCAACATTAGATCTAAGAAAATAATACTGTTTTTTAATGGAACTAGTCGGAGCATGAAACTTTAGTAAGTAGTCAAATGAGAATCAACTCAAGCATACATTATATATGGTTTTATAACTAGGGATGATCATTGTATATAGCATTTATAAATAAATATGATCTATAAATGGCTTAATAACTAGGGATGATCATCGTATATAGCATTTATAAATAAATATGATTTATATATGACTTTATAACTAGGGATGATCATTGTATATAGCATTTATAAATAAATATGATCTATAAATGGCTTTATAGCTAGGGATGATCATTGTATATAGCATTTATAAATAAATATGATCTATAAATGGCTTTATAACTAGGGATGATCATTGTATATAGCATTTATAAATAAATATGATTTATATATGACTTTAGAACTAGGGATGATCATTGTATATAGCATTTATAAATAAATATGATCTATAAATGGCTTTATAACTAGGGATGATCATTGTATATAGCAGTTATAAATAAATATGATCTATAAATGGCTTTATAACTAGGGATGATCATTGTATATAGCATTTATAAATAAATATGATTTATATATGACTTTATAACTAGGGATGATCATTGTATATAGCATTTATAAATAAATATGATCTATAAATGGCTTTATAACTAGGAATGATCATTGTATATAGCATTTATAAATAAATATGATCTATAAATGGCTTTATAACAAGGGATGATCATTGTACTATTTATAAATAAATATGATTTATATATGGCTTTATAATTAGGTATAATAATGGTATAGCGTTTATAAACAAATGTGATTTTCATATGGATTTATAACCAGGTATAATTATTGTATATAATTTACAAACAAATATGATTTATAAATGGATTTATAGCCAGGGAGGATCATTGTAGAGCATTTATAAACAAATATGATTGACATTTGGATCTTTCATTAAAAAAATATGATCACTGTATGGTTTTTCAATTTAAGTAAGATGGATGTATAATGAAACCTCACAGAATTTCATGACTTCCCATGAAAGAGCATCTTTGCTTGCCAAAGTTCTAATAACCCTATCTACACCTCGGCATATTGAGTAGATATTTCTGTGCTTTGGGTCTGTGAATTTCATTGGATGCGGCAGCAAGCCACCACATCCAATCAAAGTTAAGCTGTTCAAATATGAATGCTGTTCCTATGTAATTGAGACAATGGGAGCACACATTTTAAATGGACTGATAAATAAACACTTTTCCTGTGCCGGCCTGTGTTTGCACAAATACCTTTCAAATAGGCATGTAATGGCTTCCCTCAGGTACGGAGTCATACTTTTGATGTTAAACTTACAAAGTATCCTTTTTAGGTCAATTGCCATCACCGCTTTTGGCAGATGTACAATGCACCAAGCTATTGATTAGTTACGTACAAAGGGAGGCAACCCATGAAATCCAGTAGATGTCACTAGGACACAGTACCGATATAACTGTTCGATCCACCAAGGTGTGGATAGGGTTATCAGAACCTTGGCTAGCAAAGATAACAAAGCAGCTAAAAATAAAATGTCTAAGCAGTGCAGTACATGAGACATGATTAAGTACAAATACAGCGATATATATTATGTATGTATCAGAACTAATGCATATGATTATTGTTATAATAGCCATGTAACTTTGTACATGAGTCTGACAGGAATAATCACACTGGAATATAAGAACTTGAACATTACTCCTCATTTAATGCATGCAACATATAATTAAATTCAACTCATGTGGGCAGCTATAAAAACATATAGCTTTAAAAAGACTACATTCTATCAAATAGCATGGCTTTATATGGCATAGGTGTGACTTTCTATAAAATTTATGATAAATTTCCAAGCATTCATTGACAGAACCAGGTATTCATTTCAGTAGATTTAAAAAAATTGATCAGTAAATTGGCTTCTAAGCCAGTAGATTTTTTTATCAGCTTAAATTGTACATGCTTTAAGAATATGAAAACAAAACAAGTGCATTTTTCACTATAATATGTATTCTCATCATATTATGATAAAACAGGAAGGTTTTAATATGAATGCAATTTGGATTCTGAACGAACATGTTACAATAACTGTATTGTGATATAAAAGTTTGAATTTACTCTATAATTACTCTGGTAATGGTCACATTCATGGTAAGGAACTTGATGTATTTGGGTTTTCGCCAGAGACACTTTGCATGTGCAGCATTGGCTGAACCAAACTCAGTATTTTGAAATAACCATATAAAAAAAACGCACTGTCTGGAAATGCTGTATGCGGCAACGAAACCCAAGTACATTTCATTCATATATATTGCATTGGCATAAAGTACACATGATTCCATGTCACTTGTTTTCAATCAGTAGTATAAGGCCATGCCTTTCATTCTACAATAAGGGACATTGTCTTTCTAGCTGCATTATTAGGCCTTGTGTTTCTTTGAACAGTAAGGGGCATTGACTGTCTATTTTCTTTATTGGACCTTGCATTTCTTTCAACAGTAAGGGACATTGTCTTTCAAGCTGCATTATATGGTCCTGTTTTTATTTTAGCATTATGGAGATTTGACTTTTTTCAGCTATAATCAACACTGTATTTCCTTCAGCAGCATAGTCCCTTGTCTTTTTCCAGCAATTTTGGGCTGGTCTTTCTTTCAACAGTATGGGCTGGTCTTTCTTTCATCAGTATGGGCTGGTCTTTCTTTCATTAGTATGGGCTGGTCTTTCTTTTATCAGTATCGGCTGGCCTTTCTTTCATCAGTATGGGCTGGTCTTTCTTTCATTAGTATGGGCTGGTCTTTCTTTTATCAGTATGGGCTGGCCTTTCTTTCATCAGTATGGGCTGGTCTTTCTTTCATCAGTATGGGCTGGTCTTTCTTTCATCAATATGGGCTGGTCTTTCTTTCGTCAGTATGGGATCTCGTTATCTGCATGGAACCAAAACAAGAAATGAATTATTTAAAGATGGACACAATTCTCATATTCATTGTCACTTTCAAAATGTGAAACATGTTATGTTAGTCAATATAAAGCTAGATCAGACTTTTGCATTTGTAAAAATATTGCTCTGTGTAGTTTTTTGTCTGTTTTCCATTGTCATTATTTCAGGTTGTTCATGAACATGTTTTAAAACAATACTGTAATGACTCATATCATCCTTCTGATATTTTTATTTGGCAGTATGAAGATCCACCCAAAGAAATAACAGAGGCCCAACAGTCTGTACAGAAAAGATTAAGAGAAGAGAGTAAACAATATAAACAGTAATTTTTATTTTTTTCTTCTTCTATGTTAGAAAATTATATTATAGCGAAGAAAATTTTATGCAAACTTTGTTGTAAACATTTCTTTGTCCCTTTGAAAAATGATGTTTATTCAGTATTTGTAAATAATGGTTCAAATTATGTTTTTGCTAAAGAGGCTCACTCAAAAGGACAGTATTTTCTTTATAACGGGCAGAGGAAGAAATTTGAAATCAGTACAACTTTGCATTGTATAAAAAGGACATTATTTTCTTTATAATGGGCAGAGAAAGAAATTTGAAATCAGTAAAGCTTTGCATTATATAAGAAGGGCAATAATTATATATGTTTCAACATAGCAATATTTAGTTACCAAAATTCTAGGATACTTCATAAGGTCTTTATTTAATAAATAAACATGAATGAAAATATGAGGTCATTATCAAGTTTACATGACAGCTATCAACACCTTCAGTTATATCTATACTTCATATTACCTTTATGTCTATCCTTCATATTATGTTTATATCTATACTTCATATTACCTTTATGTCTATACTTCATATTATGTTTATATCTATACTTTATATTACATTTATATCTATACTTCAGATTACCTTCATATCTTTACTCATATTGCCTTGATACTTCATATTACTTTATGTCTCTGCTTTATATTCCCTTTATATCTATACTTCATATTACTTTTACATCTATACTGCATATTGCCTTCATATCTTTACTTATATTGCCTTGATACTTAATATTACTTTTATATCTATACTATATATTCCCTTTATATCTATACTTCATATTACTTTTACATATATAAACATATTGCCTTCATATCTTTACTCATATTGCCTTGATACTCATATTACTTTTTTATCTGTACTTCATATTACTTTTATATCTATTCTTTATATCTATTCTTCATATTACTTTTATATCTGTACTTCATATTACTTTTATATCTATACTTCATATTGCCTTCATATCTTTACTCATATTGCCATGATACTTCATATTACTTTTATGTCTCTATTTTATATTCCCTCTATATCTATACTTCATATTACTTTTACATCTATACTGCATATTGCCTTCATATCTTTACTCATATTGCCTTGATACTTAATATTACTTTTATATCTATACTTTATATTCCCTTTATCTCTATACTTCATATTACTTTTACATATATAAACATATTGCCTTCATATCTTTACTCATATTGCCTTGATACTCATATTACTTTTATATCTGTACTTCATATTACTTTTATATCTGTACTTCATATTACTTTTATATCTGTAGTTCATATTGCTTTTATATCTGTACTTCATATTACTTTTATATCTGTACTTCATATTGCCTTCATATCTTTACTCATACTGCCATGATACTTCATATTACTTTTATGTCTCTACTTTATATTCCCTTTATATCTATACTTCATATTACTTTTACAGCTATATTGCATATTGCCTTCATATCTATACTCATATTGCCTTGATACTCATATTACTTTTATATCTGTACTTCATATTACTTTTACAGCTATATTGCATATTGCCTTCATATCTTTACTCATATTGCCTTGATGCTTAATATTACTTTTATATCGTTCTTTGGGGCCCTGAGTGGTCTAAAGCGCTCTCCATTATGGATCATTGCCATCTCACCTCTGTCTGCATGGGTTCCAGTCTCGGATTTGGCCGATGTGGGTATGTGAGAAAGCTTGCCAGTAGCTTTCTTGGGTCAGTGGTTCTTTCCGGGGTTTTCCTGGGTTCTTCCTCCACCATTAATTCTGGCCGCCATGCATAGCCTATCGTGTGCTGAAAAATGGCGTTAAATCCCACAACAACAACAACAACATATCTATACTTTATACTCCCTTTATATCTATACTTCATATAACCATCATATATATGCTTTATATTACCTTTATATCTATTAGTTATAATGCCTTTTTATCTTTACTCGTGTTTTCTTTATACTACATCTTACCTTTACATCTATACTTCATATTACTTTATATCTATACTTCATATTACTTTATATCTATATATCATACTACCTTTGATTCTTATACAGTATTGTAAAATATTTTTACTACAGAGCCCATGCTCCCCCAACTCAGGAGGAAGTAATGGAAAAGGAAAAACATGAGAAGTTGATTGGTCAGTTGAAGTAAGTACTGTTAAAGCATAAAATATCCTTTATTTTGTTTGTTGTAATAATATATTTTTACTGAGGCTTTTATGATACTGTTATATCCCAGATTAACTCCTAAATGTATGCAAGGTATGTATCAGACCTGGCACCTCTGTAGCTTAGTAAAGTGCACATACCACAAGGATAAAAGATCCAGGTGACGTCTACTATTGCTAATTGTATATCATGCAATCAAGATGAGGACATATGTAAAAAATATATTCAACTTTTAACACCTGTAAAGGTATGACTGAAATAAAGTCCATTCTTTAATTTAATAATAAGCACTCACATTTCCATCACCACTATTTACAATCACATGTATTGAGATTTATAGAAATTTCTGACTAAGGACTTAAACAAAAAAGTTAGCCTTTTTTGTCAATTCAGGCTATATTTATCCCAGTATTGATTGAGGAGGTCCCACACAGTCTTTTATCCTGCGTACAGAGAATTTAATTCAAAGTTTGAAATGCAAGTGGCTTGATAGAGACACACAAGTCTAATATAATCATATAATACCTGGGACAACCTGAAATGCAAATGGCTTGATAGTGACAGACAAGTAAAAAATAATCATATATTACCTAGGACAGCCTGAAATGCAAATGACTTGATAGAGACACACATTTAAATTAACTATACATTTCCTAGAAAAGTCTGAAATGCAAATGGCTTGATAGAGACACAAGTCTAAAATAACCATTTATTATATGCTCATTTGTCTCTCTGTTAACTTTACATTGTCAGAATGATGCAGTATTTTACAACACTGAACACCTTCATATTGACTGCACATGCACAACACCTGTGCCAAAAGATAGTATAGTGTATTTGAAACAACTTTGTAAACAAACCATGTACACTCATATAGTAGACGCATTATGTTTTGGTTGATTTGATTTTTTTATGAATGAACTAAAGAAGCTGTTTCATCCATTTGAAAGTAAAGATGATAAAGTTAACGATGTGTATGAGTTAACTGAGTCAGAAGCGGAACTTTTCAAAGAAGCAAATGAATGAATGTGACAATCACAATGTCAACAACAAACGTGGGAGACACAGCAATTGAAAATACAGTTCTGATCATTGAAGCAGTTATTTAGGAGAATATTCATATCTTTTCACAAATAGAATGGTTAAGACTCTGATGAGTGCTCTCTAGGGTCTAAAATAATATAGCATAGAAAAGCATATTGAGGCCAGGAGCTATCACGTATCTATCAGAATCATTTCATTTTAAAAGTCTGACAAAATTTGGGAACAAAATGCAGCTGAAGGTTTTGGCAGGAAACTAAGAACCTCATAGCCAATAATCCAAGGCAACAACAAAGTATTTTTTCCACTGGGTAAATGGAGTGTCACACAACATCCGTTTTTCTATTTTCCACATGTAACTATTTTGATACAATGTTAGGCTAGTGATAAAGGACAATATGATACAGGTCATAGCTGGAGTCCCTCCAACAGAGAGATGCAAGTGACAGGGCATAAACATGATTTCTTCCGCTGGTAATAATAATGGCAATAAATATAGTTACATTTATACATCTTGAATTTCCTCAAATTGTACTTTTTTAGTTAGTGCTTCAAATCTGACCGACATGTCCTGCAAAACCTGATACACACAGAAGCTCTACTGGAATCTCAAGTAGCCTACATTTCCAACCAAAATCCATTCACCTTACTGCCCTGAATTGACCCAGTAATCAATCCCCTCATAATCAGAAAAGCAGGATTTAGTCGGATCATCATATAAACAAAATCCATGTGCATTTATTCACAACATGACTCTAATATTGAATTTGAAGTAGACCAAAACAACAGTTCTTTTTTAAACGATGTAGAGCACATAACTATATTAAATGGTCGCTGGTTAAAGCTACGTGCATATTAATACTGTTATTGTGTATTGATGAATCTAGGGTTGTGGATTTATGTTTGGAATAAAGCATAAATTAAATTACATTTTGTCTTTTAATGTATTTAATATTAAGCCTTAGGTAGTTAAACAAAATGAGCATATAATTAAAACGTTACTGCATTTGTAGGGGAAAATATGAACTCATTTTTTTCTGGCAAATACTGCACTCCACACGGTATTTTTCAGAAAAACTCATTCATATTTTCCCATACAAATGCAGTAACTTATAAATATTACTTGGGACAGTCTGAAATGCAAATGTCTTGATATGGACACACAAGTCTAAAGTAAACATATATTACCTGGGTCATTCTGAAATTTAAATGGCTTGATAGGGACAGATGAGTATAAGATTGCTATATATTGCCTAGGACAGCCTCAAATGCAAAATGGCTTTTGATAGGGGCGCATGAATCTCAAATGAACATGTATGACCTTTGACGACCTTCTTCAGATTTTTTAAACATTCCAGGAGATTTTACACAATACACATATAAAATAGTAAGAAATTATTGATTAGCTTTTGGGATATTTTCATGTTTTGTTACATTGTTGACCAAAAATTGTAAACTAAGTATCAACTATATTTCCAGCCAATCTCATAAAGTGTCACATCTATCTGACATTAACCTTTATTCTGTGTATTTGCAGGGCAGCAGAGGCCAGGAATCGTTTACGTATCATGAGGCTTAGATATCAAGCCAACAGGGTGAGTTCAAGGACAGAAAATGACTTTGATTACTCGTTCATAGTACACACAAATGATTCAGACCATCATTTTAAATAGTATGATGCAGTTCACTTTTGCAGAGTTTCAGTCTTATAAAATATACTGGTAATGGTGTTATATAACACAGTGTGTTTATAACACAAAGTGATTGCTACAGTCTACTTGTAAAACCAGTACAATGATTCACTGATAATTTCTTTTCTAACTTAAAGTCTGTTAGGTCTGTAAATCATACGATTTTTATGTGATTCATATTTTACTACAGAAGGACTAGCTTCAGCCAGCTGAGATTGTTTACTAATGCTGTGTGTTATTCTTGGATTTAAAACATTTTGTGAACATTTGCATTGATTAATGCTGTGTAAACTATCCATCTTTTTATGGGAAACTAAAAGCATTTTTGGTATAAAACAATATTGTTTAGCTCTTAGAATACCTCCAACATACAGTATCAGTAAATATATCAGCATATTGCGAATTTGATGTATATATTGAAATTTCTTCACATACTTTATGATATATAGGTCCTAGTTATGAAAATTTAACTTTGTGGAACTGGAATAAATTAATTGAGGAATACAGAATTGTGAAAATGTGGCATTTCAATTGGGTTAAAAAAAAAAAAAAAGAGGAATTTTCAGCATTATGAAACATTCTCTATATACCATACTAACTCTTGCCTGGCCCCCAAACTTCAAATAGAGTACACAGGTACAAACTGGTATGTCACCAAACTTTGACAAGAGTACACAGGTACAAACTGGTATGTCACCAAACTTTGACAAGAGTACACAGGTACAAACTGGTATGCCACTAAACTTCAACAAGAGTACACGGGTACAAACTGGTGTGTCACCAAACTTCAACAAGAGTACACAGGTACAAACTGGTATATCACCAAACTTCAACAAGAGTAAACAGGTACAAACTGGTATGTCACCAAACTTTGACAAGAGTAAACAGGTACAAACTGGTATGTCACCAAACTTTGACAAGAGTACACAGGTACAAACTGGTATATCACCAAACTTCAACAAGAGTACACAGGTACAAACTGGTATGTCACCAAACTTTGAGAACAGTTCACTGGTACAGACTGGTATGTCACCAAACTTGGACAACAGTGCTCAGGTATGAACTGGTATGACATCAGGGTCAACTCTGATTCTGAGACTGATTTGGTGATCTCAAGTCTTAGTCTCTATGACAGTCGAAACAAGTTTGTTATTTAGTCGCTATGACAGCCAAGACAAGTTTGGTATTTAGTCACTATGACAGTCAAAAACTAGTTTGGTGCTTAGTCTCTATGATAGCCAAGAAAGGATTGGTACTTAATCTCTATGACAGCCAAAGACAAGTTTGGTACTTAGTCTCTATGACAGCCAAAGATAAGTTTGGTACTTAGTCTCTATGACAGCCAAGATAAATTTATTACTTAGTTCCTATGACAGCCAAGACAAGTTTGGTACTTAGTTGCTATGACAGCTAAGACAAGTTTGGTACTTAGTCTCTACATTGACATTCAAGACAAGTTTGGTACTTAGTCTCTATGACAGCCAAGATAAATTTATTACTTAGTTGCTATGACAGCAAGACAAGTTTGATACTTTGTCTCTTTGACAGCGAAGTCAAGTTTGATTCGTAGTTTCTATGACATCCAAGACAAGTTTGGTACTTAGTCTCTATGACAGTCAAAGACAAGTTTGGTACTTAGTCTTTATGACAGCCAAGACAAGTTTGGTACGTAGTCTTTATGACAGCCAAGACAAGTTTGGTACTTAGTTGCTATGACAGACAAGACAAGTTTGGTACTTAGTTGCTATAGTGGGTAAGAAAAATATGGTGTATGTAACAAAGAGTAATATTAACCAGCATGATCAGAATAAGAATTTACTGACAACAGTAAAATGCCCCAGTACAAAAACCAGAGACTTGAGAAAATGAAAGCATAGGATAATAAACTAAATATTAGGATGTCGTTTTTATTCTTCTGTTTTCTTTCCTTATTTACTTATGTAATTGTTTGCAGATACGACCTTGAATATCTATTATCTCTATTAATACAAAAAAGGAATTTTTTTGTCTGAAGTGAATTCATTATTGTAGTCTTTCTTTTGCTTCAGAATTATGTTTAACTTGCCAATAAATGCAACCTTGTCCCAAGTTTAGATCTCATCCCTTTTGCATTAGATCTCCAGAAGCTGCTCAAACATGTAGAATATATTTTATGATTCAGACATGATTTCACAGCATGATGTGCTATTTTATAATATTTCCTAATAAGATGTTGGCTCTGTTTCAGGCACCTACTCTTAAATTAACATTATATTAATAATAAATGCATTTGCTTATGATTTGATGACACCATGCACAAATTCAAATTTACATGCTTTTTGAAAAGAAGAAAAATCAATCACAAACAAAATTAGGCAGGATTTCTCTTTATGATATCTTCCATTACCTTTTGGAGTAAGGAATACAAAAATAATCAATTACATGTATCAGTGTTGTATTGATATGTGCTCATCTAAAAACAGTTTTTTTCTTGTTTTCTAGGCCCAGGAAATAGGCCATTTGATCTCCTGTCAGCCAACTGCACTAAAATCTGTGCGATTGCAGGCTTTGGTTCCAGCATATATAAACATCAAAGACAAAGGCGATACTTTAGATAAACTAGATGTGAGTACTAGTATATATATATTGCATCTGTTTTAGGGCATGATTCACTTAATCTTTTTCCATGGGAAACAGTGGTAGGGGTGGGGTTAATTTAAAATAATATAAATCCATTCTACTTACACTTCATTCAAGTAACACAATTTAGTCTTTCATTCTTCATATTATTTTGCAATCATTACATTTTTCTGTGTATATTGCCCACTTGTTTCATGCAGCCAGCAACATCTAATAATAACAATGTATTTTTTTGTTCCGTTGGCTCAGTGGAATAGTGAATAGTGCTTCTGATTAACTGAATTAATAAAATTCCGTGAAACTATTTTCTTTTATTCTTGAAATGACTACGGTTCAAGTCAGACTTGGTAATTGCTTTCACTTTACTATATCTGCTAGTATAGCTTAGTGCTTCATGAGCCATACATTATATTGGATATTTCAATGCATAAAGAGTGACTTTCATTATTATACCATAATAAGAGGACATTTATCTTTTTCTTGAGCTTTACATCTTTCTCAAATATAAGAAATTTATTGGGTTGAGTTAAGTTTAAGTGGGTATTCATTATTATAATTTAATATATGTGCTTTGTGAAATAAAGAAAGACAAACTGTGAGTAAAGTTGCATTTATTACAAAATTGTCATGATACCAAGTCATTGTATTGGTGCAGGGTTCATGAAATTTTGCTTGTGAACTTAATCGTAGTCTATCAGTTTTAGTATTTGTCATTCATATGCATGTCTAAATATACATTTCTCACCAATATATATAGCCATGGTATTAAAATACACATGTCATGCCTGGAGAATGCAAGTCTAAATATACATTTCTCACTAATATCTATAGCCATGGTATTAAAATACGATTCACTGAAAATGGCAAATAGAATGGGTTTGATTAATGTCAACCTGAATGGTATCTCATTGTGGTTTGAAATTAGTGGTCTAGGCTTCCAATGAAATCCATGATAATTTGTATCCCATGATTTGTAGTATTTGTCTTTGAGTCAACCCAGGTATATAAAACACAAATCTACAAAGAATGCACTGAAATCAATGCTTAGATAGCCAGAGTGTGTTTACCATATAACACTCTAACATGTTTTGTTTACTTTACAGAGAGAACGAGTTGAAGAACTTCTTGAAGATGCCCAAGGTCTTCTTACCAACAGGATAAATTGATTACCTTTATGACAGAAACCAGTCGATTTTTCTCTACAGTTCACTAGTCATCACATGGCATCGATTAGGGACCATTATGTCAATTAGGTTCTAATTTGTTGTATGCATTATACACATTGTTCCTGCCACCAGTCCCTTGTACACATTGTTATATAATGGTCCAGCTAATATAGACATATTACAGTAATGAGACCCAACAAATACCGCCTGTTACAAGGTTACATACACATGGTTGTTTGATCTTGTATAAGAATAATATAATGAATAGAGCATGGATTCAGATGTATGCATATTTAGTTGTGGACTAAAAGATCCATATATTCGGCCAAGGAGTCAACGTTTGATTCAGACTTTTTCTCCATGCTTGTCCCTGATTATTTCTAGTGATGACAAGAATGCATGATTTCCTGTTGCATGCACAAGGGGATGATTCTAGAACAGAAACACATTGTGCTGGCTGTGAGTTAATGATTATGTTTTGGCCAACAATGTGCAAGTTTGGCTTCCAGTTTTCTCCTACTCTTTTTTATTAATGACTTTTGAGTGATTTTTTTTTACAACACTGGTCTTTGATCCATTTCCTTTTCAATAAAGTAATATCTGGGATGCAGTTGTTATTGCCTTATAAATGAAATGCCTCTGATTTATGTACATTATAGATTCTTTGAAGGGCTGAAAATCATTAGTTCTGGTTTTTTCATGCATTGGTGGGTTGGGATTGGTATGACTCTAATGATTAAATCACAGAAAGATCAGTTTTATTGGCTTTCTTTCTACAACCTCTAAAATGTTTGAAAATATATAAAATGTAAATTTTAAGCATCATTGAACTGTTTAGTTATGTTATCATAGGCAAGACTTAATAGTTAGAAATAATCTCTTTGTTGATATGTATTATTCTGTTTATTGTTACATTATGAAGGACAGTATAATACCTATTTTGTTCTGTCATTGCCAAGAATAAAAAAAAATGTTTAGTTGGTTCCATGCCAAGAAAATTGATACATATTCTTACATTGATTGCATATATAGGTGAGAAAACTTGATATATTTTACAAGAATCATATGCTATATGTGTTGTATGTGGGCCCCTCTCAAGCGCCTAGCTTTGTTAGCTAGTAACCTTCAAGGAGCCCATCTCACCATTTTGGCCTAAATTTTATAAAGGATTTTATGTGTTTGTGTGTCCCCCTAAGATCTTTGGTATGTGTCTCTGGTACAATAACAGTAATGATATGCAAGATACATTGTCACACAGGTGATGTTTAGTTTTTGCAAACTACTTTTAACCGTTATATGGTTTCATGAATTTAATAGTAGGTTTCCAGCATAATCTATGTATACTATCATTTTTACAATATCACTTTTACATTTTATTACATGTGTTCAGTCATAATGAACTAGATCAAGGTGACAATTTTGTGTAGAGTTTAATGCATTTACATATGGTTAAACATTGTTGAAAATAGCATTGTACAGTTTTAAACTTTTGACCTATATTTATAGCCTTTTTCTTTCATTAGGGGAATTAACTTCTTGGATAATAATTGAGTTATGTCCCATGTCATCCATATGTTAAGGCACATGCACACTTTCACAATTGGTGAAAGGGGCCATGAGTGGCCGAGTGGTCTAAAGCGCTCACCATTACAGATTACTGCCATCTCACCTCTGTTTGCGTTGGTTTGAGTCTCGGGTTTGGCCAGTGTGGATATATGAGAAAACTTGCCAGTAGCTTGTCATGGGTTGGTGGTTCTTTCATGGGGTTTCCCAGGTTCTTCCTCCACCATTTATACTGGCTGCCATGTATAGCCTATCTTGTGCTGAAAAATGGCGTTAAACCCTACAGCAACAACGACATAATCACAGTTGGTGATAAGTTTCTGTTTTAAGTACATGGAATTTATATCATTGGTTTGCATATATGACATGTTTTAAAAGAAAGAGTAAACTGCAACTTTTACTTGACAAAATGTTTATGCCAACTGAAAATAGACATATTTAATAATGTACCCTTGAATCTGGAAACTTGTGATATGCTACTGATTTATCCCAATCTAGGGGAACTTCAGTAAAAATACTCAGCCAGACAATCACTATTCATTATGTCCCTTTGGCATTTTTTTGTAACTTTCAGTGTTCCAACAATAGAGCTTTCTATTTGCAAAATCTGATACACTTTACTACATCTGAGATAAATGATACAGTTTACTTAACTGATGTGTCAGTGGTGGAGAATAGTCATGGAATCGGCAAGGCTATTGCCACAACAATATGAAAAATGTCTGAAAATTTAAATTTTTTGCATGAAAAACCTATATTTGTATGATAGTAATTAATCAATCACCTAACACATTATTTTAGAAAAATTTAGGACATGAATTATGTTCTGAATGATTACAATTAATTTGAAAGTAAGGTGTAAATTTTAAAATTGTACTGAAGTGAATAAATGGAGCGAAATGTTCACGCTAAATTTTGTTAAAGTAAGGAGGCAGTGCGAATCATTTTTAAATCACTTCATGATGATTATATATCTTTGAAATTATTCCCATATTTTATTAATCTGCAACTGGAGAACTACCGGTACAAATAAGTTTACAGAATTTTTTACTTGTAAAAGCAAGAAATGTTCTTGATTTCTGTTTATCACCATGTGATCGTCTATAAAATAATGATATTGACCTAATTTCTGTCATTTGGTAAGTACCATGTATTCTCACTTCTAAGTCAGGTGTGACTGCAGTATGTACTGACCCAGATCTGCCATCACATAGTGCATTTTCAGAGCTTGGTCTATGCAGTTTGTTATCAGTAATGAATTGAAATTTTTAGGATAGTCCCGGATCTGCTGGTGTATTATTTGATGGTAGGTAGATCGAAGCCTGTGTTATTTGCAGTTGAACTTGACTTATATGCAAGTACAGACAGCATCAGTCATCTTTTGGTGCCTGCAGACGTAAAGTCAAACTAGCTATAAAGATGACTTCTGTTAAATAGTTACTTGTCAAAATAGTTACCTGTCATTTTTTAGGACCTCAGATAAGTTCCAAGTGGAGACAACTGTTTAAAGAGCAGCTGCCTTTTATTATGGGCTCTTTTTTCTTTACTATTGTTCAGTACCAGTTATTACTGGTTTCATAATTGTCAACAAATTACTGGGTCTCGTTTAGGATTTTGTCCTCAAAATGTTAATATTGTTATTAACTGTCAGTGATACTATATATGTTTACAGTTATTGCTGTGGATATTTTGTAAAAATTGTTGTTATAACACATATTGCCATCCATATGCCACAGAATAAGATTTTTTTCTTCTAAATCTTAAAATTTTTCATTGTTATTAAAATTTATCAATAAAATGATAAATAGTAACAGAAACATCAGATCCATGAAATAATGTTGATAGTGATAGTAAGTTAGTAGTATAGACTTTTATCAGATGACTACTTTAATTTTACAAACCCATTTTGTTATCACACAGACATGATAATAAGCTATATAATTATAATTAATATTTATAAAATTTTTTTTTATAATTTTTAAGTTATATTAAAATCTATTAATAAAATGATAGAAAAGGGAAATCCATGAAATAGTTTTGGCAATTATTGTAAGTTAGTAGAATGAAGAGTATGGACTTTTATGACATGACTACTTTAAGTTAATAAACTCTTCTTATTACACATTATTTTGTAATAATGCATTCTGACGTCATGACATTATAATGTATGAGGCACCCAAATGTACCTCAGAATTATTTTGCTACAATATTTTATTACATAGCTACTGTGTTATTTATGTTATTATACCCATATCAGAATTTTTATATGGTAACATGTAATAACACATAAAGTTTTAGCAAATAATGTCATAACATCATTCAAAAGAAAGACAAAACAACCAAGTTATTCAAATGTATTGCAAAGCATTTCACTATATGAAGATACACTTTGGTAAAATAAAATTAGTATTTTTCATCATGTGATAAAACGAACATAAAATTTTTGCTCATTTAAAATGAAATTAATGAAATTTATCAAATGGCAAGCAACAGATTGAAGTTAGTAGATGAATTTAATAAATTTAATTTGAAAAAAGTACCCTTTAGGGTTTTCTTTAAAGAACTATGATTATTTTTGTCATGACATATATAAACTAATCAACTTTGTTCCTATTTTTATAAAGATGTTTTATTTTATAAAATTTGTTGAAATGTAAAATTTTTGGGATAAGAAGGCTGTTTGAGTAGTTTCACAAATTTCATAAAAGATGAGTAATATCATGTATGCTTCATATGTTATATACATATTGGTGATTGGGGAAAAACTGATATGGAAGTTAAATAACGGAAATGTACATTATCCCATGGTTAGGATAGTAACGAGAATCTTACCCATACAATTTCACATTTTGGGCAAATATTCATGAAAGATAGCATTGTATTATTTTATGCCTGCCTTACCTTTTGACATTTTGTTTGTGCTAACCCTGCTTCCCCCTGCCCAATTTCCATAGCTAGTGATAGAAAAAAATGATGTTACCACTAGATATAGTTCATTTCATATCTTAGAAACAGTATTAACATAGATGTTTTTGGTAGAAGAATAGAATATTGTGTTTTTTCTCATACCCTTACATCGCATAAAACTGTTTATATGTCATTTTTTTAATTCATTTTTGATCTACTTTATTCTTAAAATCATGTTATTTTCCTGTGTATAACATGTGTCTAACTGCAAACAGTGTGGACCCAGATTTTGTACCACCATTTCCAACTGCAAGCAGTGTAGACCCAGATCTATTATCACTATTTCCAACTGGAGTATGTACTCAGATCTGGTAACAGATCAGGATGAATAGATTAGAGTCTGTGGTGTTTGTTCCTTTTATGGTTTAAAGTAACCAACTTATACCCAGGCCTTGAGCCGAAGTTTGAGCTTGTTTTAATGAGTCAGAAAAATAATGTTTTTTCGAGAAAGCTCGATTTTCATTGGCTGATAGTACAAGCTCAATCTCAGGCTCCCGTTCAGAGTTTTATGACCTCCATGTCAGATCTAATTATACATTATACAATGAAAGATCTGGTCCTTTCTTTACAGTTGGATAGGCATTATATACAGGTAATCACAGTGCAGTATTCCCTCAATACAAGGTACCTCAGTGTAAGGTGTCCCTTTTATATGGCATGGTTGTTATTTGATAGTAATATCTGTCACAACCTGTAATATATGGCTCCCATAACAGTGATATAATGAGGGAGTACTGTACATTTTCTGATTGGGCTTGTGCAACTGCAGGCCATGGTGCATATAGTTTTGTAAATAAACATCTTGGTAAAAGCACTGCACAAATGAATATTGGGAAAGTAGTTCTCATGATGCACTTGGACATTTGAGATATAGCATTTTTGTGAAGTAATAAATATAAAAATATAATTTTATTGTTTGACTCTTGATTTTCAAATACCCATAAACTAATTAACTTTTAAATTTTTATCATTTGAAGATAACATTCAATAAAAAGTGTATATATGGATGCTAATAACCATTTTCAGCCATCATTCCCAATTTTTCTCTATCCATTCTTTCTAGCTCTTTGTCGTGTGATGATTAATCAGAATAATTACAGATTAGTATAAAAAAAGTGACCAAGTGTTTGAGTATGATAGTAACTGATTATTAACAACTAAATTTTCGTCTTTGGAACATTTTGTTTTTAGCTCTGCTGGTCATCGATCAGAAGAGCTTATGGGATGACCTTTTTTTGTCATCGTTCAATCTGTTAGTGCACAGATGTTATTACAATTCCTCAAAAACTACTTGGAGGTTGCCATGAGACATTACATTCCTCAAAAACTACTTTGTGGTTGCCGTGAGACATTACACACATATTCAGCCCAAGGGTTAGTTATTCCTAACTGATAATGGTGCTGTTTAGATATCCAATATGGTCACCACTGGATTATCACTACTTGTCCTGAATGGATGTTCATATCAGTATGGGGTATAACTTTGTATCATATCAGTATGGGTATGACTTTGTATAATATAAATATGGGGTATGACTTTGTATAATATCAATATGGGGTATGACTTTGTATCATATCAGTGTGGGGTATGACTTTGTATAATATCAATATGGGGTATGACTTTGTATCATATCAGTATGGGTTATAACTTTGTATAATATCAATATGGGGTATGACTTTGTATCATATCTAGAGGTCCTAAATGAAATCTAATTGGAGGTTCCAATGAAAAGTTTGCATACATTCATCCAAGATCTGATTGGTCCTAACTAAAAATGGTGCTGCTCAGATTTTACTATACCTGCCACATCAGCTATGTTGAAAAAAATTGTTATTGCTACTTCCCCTGAATGGATAGTCATATCAATATGGATACTTCCCCTGAATGGATAGTCAAAGCAATATGGATACTTCCCCTGAATGGATAGTCATAGCAATATGGATACTTCCCCTGAATGGATAGTCATATCAGTATGGATACTTCCCCTGAATGGATAGTCATATCAATATGGATACTTCCCCTGAATGGATAGTTATATCAATATGGATACTTCCCCTGAATGGATAGTCATAGCAATATGGATACTTCCCCTGAATGGATAGTCATAGCAATATGGATACTTCCCCTGAATGGATAGTCATAGCAATATGGATACTTCCCCTGAATGGATAGTCATGTCAATATGGATAGTCATATCAATATGGATACTTGCCCTGAATGGATAGTCATATCAATATGGATACTTCCCCTGAATGGATAGTCATATCAATATGGATACTTCCCCTGAATGGATAGTCATATCAATATGGATACTTCCCCTGAATGGATAGTCATAGCAATATGGAGTTTTCACTAAAAGACTTCTGACCATACCTAGATGGACCTAAATCAAAATGGTGACAATCTGATGTCCAATATGGCTGCCATGGCAGCCATCGTGAAACTCTTGTTAATACTTTTTCTCTTGAATTGAAAGACTTTTGGAAGTGGTATTTTCAGCTAAAGATTTATTTTGATGCCTAGTTAGTCCTAGAAAATTTTACACCCAGTATGGTCACCACATAGATCATCTTGAAAATCTTTGGATGGTTATTTCATCTGAATAAATGGTCATATCAGCATAGGGTTTTCACTAAAATACTTCTTATAATGTTTAGTTGGTTCTAATTAAAATCGTGCTGATCGGCCATCGAATTTGGCCACAACAGCCGCCAAACTGAAAATTTTATCTATATTCCTTCTAAATTGAAAGCTATATCAGCATTAGGTTTTCAAAAGAAGAATTATGGTGTTTAGTTGCGTTAAATAAAAATATGCCAATCTGATATCCAATAAAGCCGCCATAGTGGCCAGTGTGAAAGTCTTATAGTTACTCGTCCTACATGTTAAGTTATATCGACGCTGACATTTCACCAGAAGACTTCTAGTGATGTATAGTTAAGTCCTAACTAATAAAAACGGTGCTTATCTGACGTCCAATATGGTCGTCAGGGATCCATCTTGAAAATGTTATCACTTCTCCGCAGCAACGTACAGTCATATAAAATATGATTTTCACCAGAAGACTTCCCATGATGCCTTGTTGGTCCTCATTGAAACTGACGCTGATTTACACTTAAATACTTTCACCGTGGTGGCCGTCCTGAAATCATATGGACTTGGGCTTTTTACTAGATTACTTATTATGATGTCCTAAATAAAAATGATGCCATATAATGTGTGTGTGTGTGTGTGTGTGTGTGTGTGTGTGTGTGTGTGAGAGAGAGAGAGAGAGAGAGATTTGGATTTTTAACGTAGCTTTAACAATGTTTCAGTCATATCGCTACGATGTCTGCAGTGTGGCAGTTTAAAGTGATGTCTAGTACTGGGGCATCATGCCGCAGTCATGTAAATGATGTCCCACCCAGTCACATTATCCTGACACGCGGCCGACCAGTCCTAACAATAACCTCTTAATGCTGAGCGCTAAGCGAGGCAGCTGTTAGTACCATTTTTATGTCTTTAGTATGACTCAGCCAGGGATCGAACCCACTACCTCCAACATCCGAGGTGGACGCTCTAACCACTAGGCCACCGGAGCGGTCTGTTATTTATAAACGTAAAGTCATATTGATATGACATTATTAACATACATGGTGTTATGTTGGTCATAAATGAAAATGATGCTGACTTGATTCAACATAACCATCATGGAAACCGTCTTGAAAACATTGCTATTAACAGGGACATGTGCTTTTAACAAAAAGATTTCTTATGATATTGAGATGGAGCTAATTGAAAATGGTGCTAATTGTTCATCCAGTATTACGGTCACGATAACGATCTTGTTAGTATAATGTTTCTTGTTATGGTACTCGTCTTGAATGGATGGTCATAGTGACATCGAACGACTTCTAGTAATATCTGGTTGCTCGCAAAAGAAAATGATGCCAATCTTACATCCAATATGGCCGCCACACAGACCAATTTGAAAATCTTTTGATCGCTTAAGTATATCAGAGATGGTTTCAACATTCAGCAGTCAAAACGAAGAAACGGTCTTATCTTGGAATCCTGGAAATTCTTGTCGGCAGCAGAGCATCAGTCCCTCAATGGACTCTTGTTTTAATGTGGTCTGAATTGAATGGTGGTACATAAAAGGGTGGAGAATTAGTCTCACTATGTACTTAAAGAACCTATTATCATGCTCCACAGCTTCAGCATTAAATTAAATCACAATGACAACCGCGTCTTAAAAACAAACAATGTATTACCTTTTTCTTTTTATATATTAAGTTTGAACAATAAAAATTCAGACTTCACATATTTTGACAAATTGAATGAACCTCTCACCCTACCCATAAAAAAGCTATACCCCTCCCCCTCCCCCGGCCCCACAACAAACTGAGCTGATTAAATTTATTCACTTTAAGACAAGGAAGACTTGTACAAGAAAGTAATCTTGATAATACGAACTGGTGGTACCTGTTGAACTAAATAATTATCTAGTAAAATGTTACTGTAGTTATATGCCTATTTATAGAAACTGCTTCTTATATCTATTAACTTTGCTCCTAGTCACATAATATTTGAAGCGAAGATTTCATGAGTGGGAGTTGGTTCACCTCGTGTTTTCAATCTGAACGAGCTTTCCTAGGCGTTACAAGTAACCTCTGTGTTGTTAGTACATATGTACCATGTTGCAGTATGAATTTGCACAACTGATGAATTCATTGGGAACTTTTTTTCTCCTTAAATATCCGGAACTTGATTGTACACTCGTACCTGCATCTACCTGCCAAAATTTATATAAGTGTTTCTGTGTTTAAAAGTATTATGTGTGAACAGACGATATGATTTTTTATTATAACCAATATACGAGTATTAAGTTAACGTTTCCGTCGACTCATCTATCTACATGTATTTATCCACACATCTTTCTCTCTATCTAAATATGTTTACCTTATAAGGTTTACAAATCTATCGTTTGCTTACTGACCTTTTGCCTTACTAATAATCAGAGTGTAAAGAGTATTTATCATTTTCAGCAATTTGATTGACTTTTTGTCGAAGTGCTTCCAACTAATTTAACCACGAAATATGTCTCTTGAACACATAAACATGTCTTCTTTCTATGTGTTGTTTAAGATATAAAAAAATATGATTATTGGATAGAATTTCGATAAATGTTTGCACTTAAAAACGGTGGAGCATTGTTTAGATGTTTGAGAAACACTAGAAACAGAACAATAAAAAAATCAGATGCCGTAGTAAAAGTTGAACAAACGAAAGAATTTAAAAACCTTAAGAAAAAAAAACACCCCAACCCTGTCAGAACATTTATTTAGCGTGAAGTATAGCTATATCGATTTCAGGGTGATTTGTATTTTTCACAATTCAAAAGCTACAAGAGAGACGAATTAATCAAAGATAAAGCTATGAAACATACAACAGTCTATGTACTAATTAATATACATGAAATATACAACAGTCTATGTACTAAATATACATGCGATAAATGATTAGTCACCTTCAGTGAACTCGTTCAAGCGGATTGATTATAATAGGTAATGTTCAAACCGTCCTAAAATGAAATGTAGAGTTTGGTATATTATATGTGATCCACCATAGAGTTACTGTCTGTTTCTTTACACGTTTGACTTCATCTATTGTTTTGTGTGGATTAAATTTTCAGAACAACGGTTTCAAACCGAGCCTCTCGGATCGATGGTTTTATCAAAAGTATTACCTTATGCATTCAGTACGCGAAACAATAAGTTTACCTGGGTAAAGCGGAAATTTAAATGGCATGTTCAATGTACATTACAGCCATCGATAATGGAAAGCTCAGGTGGAATTCAAAATAAACTTTATACAATCCCTCAATAAATAAATAAAAACGTCGAGATTAAATTCCAATTATTAGTTCCCTTCTCCCAACCGGACATACTTTGGCTTTGGAAAGTATCATTATCACTTCCCACACCTTATAGTCTTTGTCTTTTAACTCAGTCAGAGAACATGGTTTGATCTAAATAAGACCTTCTGGGTGTATTTTCTATCTGTACAAAACAAGTATGGAATAACGTACATTAAGTATGTCCACATTCGATAACCTTATTTCATTTATTTGAATAACTCTGCCTATACGCAATCAGCTTAAGAAAAACTTTTGTGTGTGCAGCATTTACCATGGTGGTACATTTTTAAAAAATGATATTGCATGGTATGTTCTCTCCAGTATTTAAAACAGTGGCATACAATAATAATTACAGACTGACACTTCAGTGAATATCTCATACATGTAAACCACCAAACGTGTTGAAATAGGGATTTCACAGTAGTTGGGTTGCGTTATAGACAGCTGCATATCCACTGAGCACTGTGATTGGGTTCTTATAGAGAGCTGCATATCCACTGAGCACTGTGACTGGGTTCCTTATAGAGAGCTGCATATCCACTGAGCACTGTGATTGGGTTCCTTATAGAGAGCTGCATATCCACTGAGCACTGTGATTGGGTTCCTTATAGAGAGCTGCATATCCACTGAGCACTGTGATTGGGTTCCTTATAGAGAGCTGCATATCCACTGTGCACTGTGATTACGTTCATTTTACACGGTCACTTTAACAGCTGTCGTCATTCCACCAAGGAAGAAAAAGGAAAAGGGGACAGGAGTAGGTCCCAAGAAGAAGGGTAAAAAAATGGAAAATCCGGAAGGATTTTATTGTGATCCTTGCAAAGTAAGGGAAAAGTATCTGAATGCTTTATTCTGGTGTGCGGAATGCTCTGAAGCCTTCTGTAACGAATGTCTCCAATTTCACAAGACAATGAAAATATCCAAGGACCATCAAATACAGAAACTTGAGGAAGTCAAAGAGAAACTAAAACGTCTGCGTGAGATGGAACGGCAAGAAAAAGTGGAAAGTTCCATGAAAATGTCTGATGAGGATGTATTGAAGGATGTGGAGCAGATATTGTCCAGTCTTGACAATTTAAGCAAAGCTGCCAGGACAGCAAAACAACTCAATTTTGATTCTAAAGGTTTCAATGATACTCAAAAAACACAACTTCTGAAGAAAGCTAGTTTGTTCAAGGCAAGAATTTCTGAGTTAGCAGAAAGATTCGAACAGCACATTACCGCCCAAATCGATACTGTCAGCAAAGTTGAAAGCCAAAGAATCGATCGGAAGATTGAAGAATGCGAGGCATTGTATAATACAATAGAAAACACGCGTGCCACAACCCAGAACGTTATGACAATGAAAGATTTGTCGACTAAGGCGGAAAAGCTGACCGAAGTTAAGCACTTGTGTCTTCAGCATAAGAGTGCGTTGCAGAATATCCACTCTCAGATTGAGGACCCCAAATTTACGCTGGCTCTGGACAAGGAACTGGAGAAGATGCTGAACTTTCCGTCCCTTGCTGGCCGTGTAATCAAAGGATCAGACGAAGACGTAGAGGAGAACCTACCACTTGTGGACCATAAGAGACAAGATATTGATCAGCAAAATCTTCCCACCATCAACCCTGCCGGCGACGTAATCTATATTCACAATATCGAGGACCACAACGATCCGATGGTAAATTCTATCGAAGTGATGCATAACGGGAACCTCCTAGCGATCGATCGTAGTAACGATAAGGTAGATTTTCTTAGTATCCAGATTCTTATTATTTGTTGAATGCCAGATAGTATCCAGGCAAATTTTGAATTTAAATGAATGTGACTAGTTATAGATACTGTGAGTTTACAGTATATATGCGTCTTCTAAACTCGTCCCCAAATATCCCTTCTTCCCGTATTATAGCTGGTACTACCAAACACATCATCGCTCCTTTGACTACTCTTAACGGTAATGAGGCCATTTGAATTGTGTATCTCTGCTTGTTTAAGCCTCTGACAAAACATAGAAATATTAACTAAAAATATAACTTAAAAACTACAGTTATCATCTTACGTGAATGAACTTATACAGACCCCGCTCAAGTTAAATTTTCAATGAAAGAAGCACAGTCATGCCTACTTTTAAATTGGAACTCATACGTGCGTGGCCGGTCAAGGTTTCAATGCGGCAAAAATCTGCATTATTAATAACACATCTAAAATGTGTTCTTAGGAATAAAGAATTACCGTTATTTGAACATAGTCGGTTGCCTTCAAGTATAGAATCTCCGGTTCTAGGTATAAAACAAGCTTTAGGTTGAACAAAATATATATCTCTGTTTTTATGATTTTATGTTCTTGTCAGTGATATTGACAAATGATGTTACTGCGTTAAATAACAAGCGTTCCCTTTACTATTCACAATGGTCGCCATACCGCCACCTGTCTCTGAACGCTGTGTTTATTATTATTTGTTTTTTTGTTATTGTAAACACATGTAGTCTTTCGTGGTACGGTTGGCAACGGCAGGGCAGAACTTTTGATACAATACGGTCTTATCCACGTTCATTACTGGAAAATATTGAATAGTAACAATAATTAAAAAATAATTATTGGTTTAAAGTATGTATTAAAGATTAATATTGGATGGAAATGTATATTATTGCAGGTGATGATGTACAGGCCTAATGGAAAACTGATCGTACAGTATGTCTTCACCAGCAGGGTATGGGACATGACTCTCATGGACACAACAACGCTTGCTGTCACTCTACCAGATTCCAATAAAATTGCCATTTTGAAATTTGTTGACGATTTTACAACAATCTGCGCCGAAAAGACAATTAAGACTGCAGAAAAATGCTACGGAGTTTGCCACGTGAACAACCATTTGGTTGTCACGTGCAAAGGTGGAGAGGTTAAGGTCCTTACACTTGGTGGAAAGGAAGTGACTGCATTGACCACAAGTATCCGCGGAGTGGCGCTTTTCAGTGAACCCCAATATGTCACAACAAACGTAACCAAAACTATGCTTTATGTGTCAGACGCCGCAAACCACTCGGTGACAGCTCTACGAATGGAAGCGTTTCGAATTGATCGGGACCCTAAATTTGTGTACACCAGCACAGATCTTCACACCCCAGCAGGTCTTGCACTGGACGCCCAGGGAAATATTTTTGCCTGCGGATTTGACTCGCACAACGTTCACCAAATATCTCCAGATGGAAAACTGATATACGTATTCCTTCGCGGGGTTGTAAACCCTAGGTCCATTTGCTTCTCCCCTGATAAGACAAAAATGTATATTTCCGCAATTTCAAGCGACAAGCCTTCCATGCATATCCAAAATCTCATTCGAATCGTTCAAATGGGTTGAAACGTTGCTTGATTAATAATCGTAATCAGCAGAACAAAAAAGTAACACAAAACATCAACAAAAAGTAACACAAAACATCAACAAAAAGTAACACAAAACATAAACAAAAAGTAACACAAAACATCAACAAAAAGTAACACAAAACATAAACAAAAAGTAACACAAAACATCAACAAAAAGTAACACAAAACATAAACAAAAAGTAACACAAAACATCAACAAAAAGTAACACAAAACATAAACAAAAAGTAACACAAAACATCAACAAAAAGTAACACAAAACATCAACAAAAAGTAACACAGAACATCAACAAAAATGAAACAAAACAATACAAAGCAAAACCAAATATAAAAATTACATGTCACTTTAAACGAAAATATGGTATTGAAAAGGTTAATAATCATTGAGAACAATTTAGACAGATAAAGACTGAGTTTGTACGAATGCTTCACTAACATTTGTGTTACGATGTTCATTGAATCCTCTCTGCTAGTTATATATGATATTTTGATAAATGTGTTGAAACCGAATCTGCCAAACAGATGATGGCGAATGTGTTTTCAAAATCATACTAAGGCGGACATGCGTTTTTGATTAGGACGAAAGTAGAGTTCATATAACTTCTTGTTTTCCAGTTGCGTCTACTGTACAATTATTTTACTACTAGTGGTTGCCGTGGAGATTTATAATACATTGAGGTGTCTCTTTATTTAAATAAATTCTGTTATTCCCGCGATTCACCTGAAGTAGGGTACCACAATGTCAGCGGAAGACGTTATGGCAATCGAAGATTTACTTTTTGCATCCGGACATGTAAGAAGAAAAAGTCCGAGGATACATAATGCCATGGAAGATCACTGCCGTTTTAAATAAAATTTATGAAACGAGTTGAATACAAAAAGAAAAATAATATATTATTCAGTATGTTTCCATAGTTTCATGTCAGCGGAACAACGGTGCAAAGCTCTGTATATCACACGCAGTTGGGCACTTTTGCTGCCAAGTGACTTTATTCTGTGATAATTTTTACATCGGTACGCTAACAAATGTTGAACAATATGACAATGTCCAATGAAGATAAAAACGCTAAACTTTATGAGGTAAATCATTTTAGTTTAATCAAAAATCTCTCTTCGTTACGATTTCAAGTGATCTGATTGACCAGACCCTTTTGAATTTCTTTTGGTAATACCTGTATGGATCGACAAACATGTTGGTTTACGACAATTATTTAAACGTTTTTATATCATGATATATTAATAATGGTTTCTATATTTTTTTAAAAATTGTGTGCTTATATATTTCTTTTGAGCAAAATGTCCGTGAATTATTACTGTTAGATATATCTTAGCGTTCTGTGAGTGAATAGTGTTGATAAAATGTTGCTTTATATTGTATAGTAGGTATATTGATGTATTTAACAAACGTTTATTATGAATCTTCTTCCCATATTTCATAATACCAGGCTGCTGGCCATCCTTATAACTTTCCGCCATTTTGCTTATATATGTGCGTCTGTTCTCGTTTTCATAATCTCCTGCTTGGAATCAAAGTCAATTCAAAGTACCTCATGCACTCGCCTATAACAAGAGTCCAACTGCAAACTGCACAGACCCCGATCTGCCGTTGCATGATTCGTCGGCAGATCGGGGTATGTGTAGTTTGTTAGGAGTATTCAGTAAAATAAACAATACGGACCCTGATCTGCAGGCATATTATGCTCTGGCCTAGCAGGCTCTTTGTTGTTTGCAGTTTGACTCGACTTATGAGCGAGTACATACGGTTCTTATATCCAGCTGCTGGATACATGTACGTGAATAATTCAGACATGTTATTAATACAAAGGCCATATTAAATGCTGAGCAATCGAAGCAGCTGCGCCAGGGTTTCAGCCAAGCGGAAGTGGGGGTGGGGGGGGGGGCTGAGGACGAACGCATGTCAGTGAACTGGTATTTATAGGCGGTGACCCGGTATTTCAAGTTGCTCCAGGGCCTCTTACAACCTTAATGACTAATACAATATTTAGCAATGTTTGTTTGGAGTCGCTTCAAAGAGAAGCGAATTTGTATAGGCTACTTCTTCGTTTGACTTGTGTGCTACATTAACCGGAAGTAGATAAAGGATATGTCGACTAACAGAAACGAGGCTACACTCATCTGTGGAATCAACAATCTCATATTAGGTGTCCAATTATTCTATAATACATTTATACACACACACAGGCAGATGCACACACACGCACGTACACACACGTACGCACACACAGTTTTTATTAGAACCACATTTTTGTCCACGTCGCAAACTTAAAGCCAGTTTCCACACCGATTATCATCGAGCCCGCAGTAGTGGGAAGCGAGACACGGCAGTCAATTTCTCCGACTGTATAGTTGTCAACATCTTCACTAGCCAATGTTCCAGTATGTTAACCCTATCTACACCTCAGCTTATCGAGCAGATATTTTAGTACTTTGTCCTAGCGACATCTACTGGATTTCAAGAGTTGCCTCCCTTAGTATGCGATACACACTAACCAATAACGTGTAACAGCGCTACATTGTATATATGCTGAATAGTGGAGGCAATTGACTTCAAAAGGATACGTTGTAAGTTTAATATCGAAGGATGACTACGTACCAGAGAGTCGCCAGTACAGGTGTATTTGCTTATTTATGAGTCCATTCAAGTCGTTTGCTCCCCATGTCTCGATCATGTAGAAATAGTGTTGAAATTTGCACAACTTAATTTTGATTGGTTGTGGTGGCTTGCCGCCACATCCAATGAAATTCACAGGCCCGAAGTACAGAAATATCTGCTCGATCCGCCAAGGTATAGATAGGGCTAACATATCAGAACCTTGGTTAGCAAAGATGTCAACATAGAATGGATTAAGAATCACCAAAGAATTATGCTACACGTATAAGGAAACTTACAACGGATAACTAGCAAATTATTACTAAATGAACTAAACTAGAGTGTACAAGAAATGAGTACTGAACACGCTGCTTTATCAGCACTGGATCCACGAGAACAAATGGCGACTATCAGAGCAGACAAGCCGGTTAGAGAACTAGAGAAATACTTCCATACAAGACGGATAGAAAGTCAGGGAGAATCCTACTTGGAATGTACATATAAGAAAGGTGTACATGGAATAGATATGACCAAGAGATCGAGAGAAAAAATACCAGGGATAACGTCAGTAATGGTTGCAATTAAACTTCAGATTCCGGAAAGTTTGCAACGTGTTTACTCAATAAACAAGAAAGGGGCGAAGGTTGTATCGTACGTCCAAAAGGAACCCAGCCTATACTACTGTATGGAGATTTCAATATCGCGGGAGTAACAGCTTCAACCAAAGAGCCCACACCAATCCTACGCAAAATATATATTTAAAAAAACTGGAGAGCTACACATTTCAGATATACCACTAGATATACCATTGGAAGCTACAGTTGAGAAGTTTGAGACAAAACTGAAAATTAAAGTAAAATCTTCAAGACTAGAAACCATCCCCATGACGACAATTTATAATGGAACGAGAATCTTGGAAGAAGAAAGAAGCAAACTACCAGAGGTAAAACGAGCCCTTTTTTTAACACGGCCTTTTGGCAAAGACATGGTATAAGGGGTGTATCTACCATCGCAAATGCAATAAATGCGAAAAGACAGGGCACACACCTCGCAAATGTCCAAATAATCCAGGCAGCACAAGAAGCGGAAATAATAGTCAGACAAACACTAACGAGGATAAATCAACAACAATAACAACAGAACAGGACCCAAGTTGAATACAGACATCAAATAAAGCAAACCAGCAACAATCTGGAAAACAACAACAATCAGAACAAGAACAAGGAAAATTAACTACCATGCAAGCAGCAAAAGGAACAAACACGGTATACACAGCAACAACCACAAGGAAACCAACAGCAACAAGGTGGACAAATGAAGAAACAAAAACACCAAGAACAAGAACAGCAAATCAATAAAATACAAAAGAAAACAAATGCTGACCAGAAAACACAGGCCCCAGTAACAATAACAACAACAACGACAAATGGACCAACAAAAACAATCCCAGCAGGGCAAGATAAAGAGGATAAAGACATAGCAATTAATACAAAACATAAACAAACACAACAACAGCAACCAGACCAACAGCAAGATAAGCAACAAAGAAAATTAGGTACAAATCAAAGACAAATAGTACAACAACAACAAAGTCAACAGGACACCAAACAACAATGTCAACAGTGCCAAGAGCAACAACAAGGAAAAACTTCACAAGCCAAAACAGCAGTAATCTTGACACCACAAGGAAATCAGTTACCCAAGCCTCCAATGTCAATACCAGCTGCAGAAACTCCAGAACAAAGAAAAAAAAAGGGATAGGTTAAGAAAAAAAGAATTGAGAAGACAAAAAAAGGCATCAAGAAGAGGCAGAAGAACATTCCTTAGCATTAGATGAATTTCTAGATTAGAAAAAAAATTGACAATTCAAAACAAACAAAAATAAACTTATTTATATAAAATAAATCCTATATAAAGGAAAACACAACAGAAACAAACACGTACAAGTTTAATAAACTATCTTATTCTATAAATCAAATAAATACAGCAAACCATTACCATTGTAAAAATAATACAATATAGCAAACACCTACAAGTAGGGAGGGATGGCCTCTCCAAATGGTCTGTAAAGATCAACCGGAGAAAGCACCCTCCAAAATTAAAAAGAAAAAAAGTGTCAAAAGTGTGTTGTAGTTTTGGTTTAAAGTTTTCATATTTATATATGCTTCTTAAACCCATTTATAGATGGCAAGAATCACCATCAAACTAAGACAATTAGTTTTGTTCAACACGTAATCTAACTTTTGATCGCGTGATCAGATCACCGTTATATAATATATGCTTTAAGTTTTGGTTAAAGCTTTTATATTAGTCTATATTTCAAAATGCCCTGAAAGGTTATGTTTCTACTATTAAACTTCGTATAGAGACAATTACTGTTAATATTATTCTCTTACCTCGTATACCACGAGTTCAAGGTCGCTGTCATATCTTTGCGCTAAGATTTGTTTAGTTTTTAAATTTGTTTTCATTTTCTAAACCCCTTCATGTAATTGGTTCCCATTTGGTACCAATTGCTATGAAGTTTAGAAAATTCATATTGTGGCACGCTCTCTTACATATTTCATCTTGCTGCCAAGGTCATGCTCATCGTATACTTGCGTTAAGTTTTAGCTTTAAGACTGGTTTTGATTGGTATCGTTTGAAATCCATCTCCAGCAAGGAAAGACTTAATACTTAATAACTGAGATTACATGCATTTAGAGGGACATTGGTGGTTGCTTCTGATCATAAGAATAAAGCACGTATTTCGTAATATATATTAATGTTGATCTTGTTTGATTATCATATATTAATAAATCTCTTCAAATTTCCGAACATCATTATGAAGCAAAACATAAAACTCTTCTTATAATGTTTTGCTTTCTTGTGAATATTATATACTTCACAATCAGATATATAGTAAGAGTAATTATTTTCTTTATTCGATATCGGTGATAGAAATTCGATATCAGTAATTTAAAGTGTCGTGTACGAGAATTGCTAGGGTAGTGTTCACTTTGGTTACTTGCAAAATAAAATAAAATAAAATTTAAAAAAACCACAGCTACAATAAAAATACAGTATAATATAAAAAGTTGCATCTCTTTTAAATGAAAAGGTCAATATATGTGCTTGCTATACAGTCTGTTTACTTGGTTCCCCCCCCCCCCCGCCTTCGCTCCCAAAACATAAATTAGCTTCCTGGTGCATACGAAATGTAAAATTGTATATGAATTTAAGCATGTCTGGACATTGGAAGCTATGCAATATATACCTATGTATCATGCTGCAATTATATCTGGTCACGCATGACCGCGATCTACCTGCAAAATGGTGACTTATTCAATCCACACCTTACACTAGCTGTTTAAACGTAAATATTCCAACTAATGTGACTTGTAGTCACGAAACAGGAATAGAATATTGCTATAGAATAAAAAGTAATAAGCAGTCTCACAATATCAATGCAATTACCACGAAAGTGGAAAAAGTAACAGTTACCCAACAATTTTAGTGAACGTGGAACTAGTATCAAGTATCCAAAAATTACCATGAAAGTGGAAGTAGTAACAATTGTCCAACAATTGTAATGAAAGTGAGAATAGTAACAATTATCCAACAATTACGGCGAACGTGGAGATGGTATTAACAATCCAGCAGTATCGTGATTGCATTTCAAAGTGAGAAGTGTTTTAGGAGACCAAGTTCTTTGTTTCAATTTCAGTTGGGGAGCAGTTGCAACATGATACAAATAGAGGATATTAAAATAATTTGGTGCCCTGTAGCCTATGAATACTATTATGTTTGTTTTAGAAGTATCGTGTAATATGACACTATGTTTTGGTGTTTGTTGTCGATCAGGAAGAATATATATATATATATATATATATATATATATATATATATATATATATATATATATATACACACACACACAAACCGCCATCACGTGATACTCGCCAGTTAACCCGTATATGCTACGATGGACTCTCATTAATTGCTTTAAATGATCACTCCTTGGCTCTCCACACTACAGTGTGCTCTAGACCAAACGAACTAAGACTACATTCATCATTACCTAAATGTAAACAGAAGCGAAAAAAAAGATACATTGTTTCAAAGTCGGCGTAGAACAGGAAGAAGAATTCCAGTTATCTCCCTTATTTCGGCTCAAGAATTTTAAAAAAGATCGACCGTGAATTTAGATAACCTAATTCAAGTCCCTATTAATTCGTCAACCTTTGTGTCAACTATCCAGGAGATACCTCTGCGGATTGCATTATTCAATGCCCAATCAGTAGGGCCACCGGAAAATGCACAGAAATAGTAAATTTTATTAACGACCAGAATATTGACGTCTTTTTCCTGACAGAAACATGGCTAAAAACATCAGGCGATGAGCCCAACTGTGCGGATCTAACACCCACTGGTTACTCCATCAAATCGTTCCCGCGTAATTCTCGCGGAGGTGGAATTCCTGTCATCACAAAGAACTCCATGATAAAACGTCTTAACCACACCACAACATTCAGTTTTGACCACACATCGTTTAAACTAGACCAAACCACACTCAGACTGGAGCAAAGGTCAGTCCATTTTTTCTGCCTATACCGCCCTCCTCCTAGTAGAAAAAACAAGCTGGCTGACTCTCTCTTTTTGGAGCAGTTTCCGAATCTCCTGGACTATGGAAATTCGATAGGTGGCTACCTGATTATTCTTGGAGATTTCAACTTTCACTTCGACTGTCCCGGAAACCCAAATACTGTACATCAAAACTCATAGATTCCATTAATGTTTTCAACCTCAAACAGTCGGTTAACCAACCCACCCATAAACATGGTCACATTTTCGACTGGATTCTTCATAGACTTGATGATAACATTGTATGTTCTCCCTGGTATCCCATGACCTTGCATCAGATCACCTCTGCATCATATGCCATCTTGACGTATCAGTCCCTAACCCTCCATCTGTATCTGCTACTAAGAGAAACCTCCGTATGATAAATAGAACCAATCTAATGCACGACATCCAAGCTAACCTAACAACTTGCTTACCTCCTACCGCAGAACAACTCGATAACTGCCTGCGTTCATTGCTTGACAAACATGCCCCATCTACCAAGTGCAGAGTATCAATTCAAAAGTGTTCTCCATGGTATAACAGTGTTAGGGACCAGCTTCGCACTGCTAAAAGAGACTGCCGTAAATCTGAGAGGCTTTGGCTTTCCACCAGACACACTATTCATAAGCAAATCTATGGAGCCGCTAAGAAGAACGTCACAAATATAGTCCATGCAGCGAAATCAGCCCACTACACTACTAAGATCATGGAAAGTTTCAGCTGCAAAGAGCTCTTCGAGATTACTAACAAGCTAATGTCAAGGAACACATCTACACCACTTCCAACTACCTTCTCTCCAGTCGACCTTCTGGACATGTTTGAAAATTTCTTTCATGACAAAGTACAAACCATTAGAGATAAGCTTGACACCACAATTTCGATTGACTCGTCGTCACCATACAGTTGGGATACAGAATTTGAGCGGCAAACATTAGCAGCATTTGAATCCGTCTCTATGGATTTCGTACGTACCATCCTGATGAAGAGTGTACCAAAGTCATGTGAACTTGATCCAATTCCATCATCACTGCTGCTTGAGTGCTTAGATCCAGAATTGCCTTCACTAACTGATGTTATTAATACCTCTCTCTCATCCGGGGAATTCCCATCATTTTTCAAAACTGCCATTGTAAAGCCTCTGCTGAAGAAACCAACACTAGACCATAACGATTTAAAGAACTACCGCCCAGTTTCTAATCTCCCATTCATATAAAAAATCATAGAAAAGGTTGTTCTATCCCAGCTTATATCTCATCTAAATTCAAACAGTCTTTTTAGCAATGTACAACCTGCATATCGCCCTTGCTACATTACTGAAACAACTCTTCGAACAGTAGTTAATGACATTCTCTCTGCGTTGGATAGCGGAAAGATTACAGTCCTCACCCTCCTTGATTTGTCTGCAGCATTTGACACAATAGACCATGATATATTACTTCACAGTCTCCAGCATGTATTTGGCATTCATGATACAGCCTTACTGTGGTTCAAGTCCTACTTGGTCAACAGGACACAAATTGTATCTGCAAATGGAACACACTCCAGCCCAGTTGATCTATGTTGTGGTGTTCCACATGGGTCTGTTCTTAGATCTGTTCTCTTCATTTTGTACACTCAGTCGCTCTCAAGTGTCATAGGTCATCATCCAGTGTCTCACCAATTGTACGCTGATGACACCCAAATATACAAATCTAGCCACCAAACTGAAGTTGATGCTACCATCCAAGGTGTAGAGAGGTGCATTTATGATGTGAAATCATGGATGACATGTAACAAGCTGCAGATGAATGATGGTTAAACGGATGCCATTCTGATCACAACACAAAGACTTTCTCATTCACATCCTTTACCTCAAACAATACATATCAGCAACACCAACATTAAATTCACACAATCAAACGAAACCTAGGTGTTACTCTGGACAGTACTCTCACATTGCACCAACATGTCATGAGCATATGCAGTGCTGCATATCTTGAGCGGAGACGCATCAGTTCAATTCGCAAATATCTTTCAGCTGATGCCACTAAAACACTTGTGTGTTCATTAGTACTTTCAAGACTGGACTATTGTAACTCAATTCTGTCTGTTTCATCTCAATATCTGCTCCAGAAACTTCAAAAAGTTCAAAACACAGCTGCTCGGATCATACTTAGAGTACCACGATCGGAGCACACCTCCCCGCTGCTCTCTACCCTACACTGGCTATCGATTCGATCCAGAATCTGACACAAAATTTATTCTCTGTGCTACTTTTCACTGTAGGGCTCTAGTCCAACATACCTATCCGACCTCACCTATGTGTACACACCAGCAAGATACTTACGCTCCTCTTCTGACAATCGTATACTCATTATTCCCACTATGAAAACAAAGTCATATGGACAGCGTTCTTTTGCATACCAGGCCCAGCAACGTGAAATAAATTGCCCACTAAACTTAAACACAAAGACACAGTGATCTCATTCAAGAATGCTCTCAAAACTCACTTATTTCGACTGCAAGAACAAACTTAAAGACCTAATAATGTTTCCTACCTTAAATATTCTCAGCATGTTTATTAAAAATTGTTTTCTAATTTCATGGTGTTTGTTTTAGTGATCATGCCATTAGATGTTTTTTATCTTATAGGTATTGATTAATGTTGTAAAGCGCTTAGAGCTTCTAAAGATTAGGCGCTATACAAAGTTCTCATTATTCTTATATATATATATATATATATATATATATATATATATATATATATATATATATATATATATATATATACCTGTGCTGAATACGAAATTGTACTCCTACTTTCCGCATTTGTATAGAAAATATGAGACTACGTACACATATCTGACCTGTTGTTATATATCAGTATAACTTGGCAAGAATGGATATTTAATCATTTTGATAAAAGACCTTTAAATTCTACAAATTCTTTAAAATAATAACCACATCATTATTCCCTAATTGTTTAATTAAAATTTCATTGCTGTAAAAGAAAGCAAAAAGAAAGACACGAAGAACCTTTACTATGATGAGGCAAATTGGAATTATTTATAGAAACTGGAGCCAGTCGATTGTTTCTTATTTTCAGTAGAAGTACCAGATGACTTTAAAACATAAAAAAAAAACAGTTGAACAGTCATCACCTTGTTGGTTTTGCGTCTTTATGTTACTTAGTTTAAGACCATAGACTCATAACAGTGTAGAGTACGATGAATTAAAAATCGTGTGACTAGACCAGCCTTGAAATAAGCTATGTTTGGTTTATTTATCAACTCGGATGGAAACTGATTCCGTCAGAAGTATGGAATTTAGTGTTCCATTACACCGATTTAAGAAATTTCATTATAATCGAGTGACTGATCCAACTCAAATTGCCGGCATGCCATCTGTCATAACTGGGATTGTGGTGGGGTAGATTGATAATTGTAAATGGTATTTATTACAATAATCTGTTATTTGCCTCTTGATATCAGATCACCAGTCAACCAATGCATTGCCATGTTCTTGTCATAGTGCAGCTATTTCACAATGGGACCAAAGTGAAGCTGGTATCAACATGTCTTTTTGCGAGTGTAATGAGGCACTTCAGCACGATGCAATGGGGACGCATTTCGGCAATGAATACCATACGCGTATAGCGAGTGACCTGTATACAGAAAATGGAGCAGTCAGTCGATATCACATTGCACAAGGGATAAAGAATGAGCGTAACTGCATGATATATTATATATTCCTAACTGTTCATTACATATCCTGTCACATGTACGTATCGCATGTCTTTCTATTTCCCCCCGAACAAACCCTGCTATTGTTTTGGAGGTGTATGTATGTGGTGTATCTTACACAGCATATGCTACGCTAAGTAAACAAGGAAGTTCCCTTCTCAAATTGCAAATTTTACCGGCAGTTCTATTTATTGAAAAGAGATTATAACACCGTAAATATTCAAAAAATACGTGCACGATAAGGTCATGTCAATCTTCAAAGGAAGACTAGAGAGATGTTCATATTTATTCCAATTATTGAAACTATTTGATATCAATCGTCTTCGGTTAAATACCAACGTTCGATTTGCAGGCTCTGCAAAATCGTGTCCTTATAAATTGCCAAATCAAAAATCCTATATGTGTATTACACCCTCACCCCAGCTTCAAGAGCGTGTAACACACACTCTTCCAGAAAATGAGAAGTATTCTATCCTGTTTATTACTAGCCATCTTGCCTCCGAAATTGATACTGAAAATAGAAAGAAATCAATGTTGCAAAGATTTAGGATGTATTGCATTTTATCCTCGAATCAATCCAGAATTAAGAAGGTTGAAAATATTGGACATGCTACATTAAAGTCTGCTTCAGGGTGAACAACAAAGCACTTGGCACTGTCTCGTTTTGAGCACTTGTGAATGAAACGAAAACAACGCATGGATCGAGGTAAAAATGCGTGTCTTCAATCCGTTTTTTTTTTCCTCGAATGAATATCCTGTCAACATATCTATTGGCCGTGCAATGCAAATTTCCATGCGACAGTGTACTTATATGTGCAAGGTTGAAGTATTTCCTCGACTCCAAAACATTAGCTGGTTTAACTTAGCTGTGTGTTGTAGATACCCATTGTGGGAGCAGTGCGGTAAGAAAACTATCAAGTTGTCATGTGACACAGAATCGGATAAACAACGGCACAACCGTGTATAATGCATTTTTGACTAAGTGCGCATCTGTCAGCATTTAATCTGAAAGTTGTCTAAACTGTACTAATTATGCAATTTAAAATTTGCAGCACTCGCTACGAAATCCCAGAATTTTATCAGCAGTTCGGGAAAGAATTACCCAAGTTGGTTATGGTGACAGATGGATTTTGGAGTGAAATGGACGACGCTACTTTTGATGTCGGACAGGTAACGTATAAACAATTGTTGAGTAAAATAGTACATACATATTATTTGACTACGAAATGATGTCTATTTCAAATATATTCTGTAACAATCTACAGTACAGATGTATATATGTATATAATGAACTCGGTTTAAGTGCGTGGAATGCTAATTAATTCACGTGGGCATATTCCCATTCCGATACTTACACACGGATTATTCAATCATATGGCTAATTCAGTATCTAATAATAGCTATCATACCTTAGATCAGGGGTTGGCTACCTACGGCCCTCGGGCCGCATGTGGCCCGCCAAGGACTTTCATTCGGCCCGCCAAGGGTTTTCATGCGGCCTAGGAACAAGTCATCATTCGCACTGACTCTGTTTATGTTACTCTTTTTATCAAATAAATGTGCTTCTTTTGAAGTTTAAGTTTAAATTTTCAAATATTAACAACATAATAACAACTGAAAATTAATTATGATGTTATTTAGAAAAATCTTTTGGTTTTGCTATTTCAAATATTAATTACTTTACTTAATGAACTATGCGGCCCGCGACAACGTGTAAATTTGTGTATGCGGCACTTGCACTGAAAAGTTTGCCCACCTCTTCCTTAGATCAAAGACAAGCGAATTCCTACTGGTTACTTCATCGTTTCTTCCAATCTCATGTATAATACCGAAACTTCGATTTCGATATAATCCCTATTCAACACTTTTTTTTGCACTATTAACTACAGAGGTGGGATAATGAGTGAGATCCCCCACTTATGGTTTTTAGTTATCGATTTCTAGTTCAAGATCGACCACGGTGTTATTGCCGAGTAAACTGTCACATAAAATATGCAATTCAAGGATGAAATAACAGAGATCTGAGCAGAGATAGAGGATAGAAGAACACGAGCCCCCAATGTAAAATATAACAAGTGAATCAATTACATAATCAAAATGAAATTGAACGTGACATTTAAATGATTCAAGTTCTCTTAAAAACAGAGCTACACAATATATATGCGAAATTCAGTTAGTCGTTGTTACACCGATTTAAGAAATTTCATCATAATCGAGTGACTGATCGAACTCAAATTGCCGGCATGCCAGCATCACCTGGTTGCTTCCGATCTTTTCCAAATGGTTTTTGGTGATATGTTGTATTACTTCTCCCCTCCTCTATTTCTAGCCTCTTCGGGTAATCAACCACCTTTGATGTAGGCTATGCTTTTTTCCCCACTGTACAGTACAGATTCCCCTTTAAATAAAAGTATACTACCGAACCTTAAAACGTGTCAGGTTTTGTCTTCTGAGATTAAACAATTTCCCACTCTTTTTACGTCAGATATTGTCGTATCGCAATTTTTCAGGACTAAGCTGATATGGTCAGTTTGTCAAATGATACACACGCCCTACCATCATAAATTAATCTCTTGTTAGAGGCCACTCGCATAATTAGACCTTTTAGATAAACATTACACTCAACTGTGGCTATAACTTATTAGCTGAAGTGTCAGTCGACACACATTCCTAATGCTAACATATCGATTCTCGGTTGAAAAGAATTAACAGCTTAATTACACAAATGAATTAATGGACTTAACTCCATTTCCTAAATACGTTACTTTGCTGCGAGTATTTCAACGACAAAGACATAAAAAAACAATTCTTAGCGTAGATGCTTCATGTCAATTAAAACAGATAAAGTAATTCTCATAATTCGAATCAGAGTAATGCATGATATTCATACAATACATGATTTCTATTACATCTGAACTAGGTAATTACAAGGAATTCATATAAACCATGAGTCATATATCATTCGAGACTAAATGTATGCAATCCATTAACTTCTGAACTTAAGTATGAATTAAAAGGAATATTTCTGCAAATAATTATAAAACTTACATCAATGAACATACTGCATGCAATTTAGACAAACCTTGTGCTGTATTGAAATTAGCATTCATTATGCAGCTAAATCTCAACTTTCGGACACTCATCCCTTGGACAATCTAACGAGAAACACAAATTATTTCCACAGAGTTAAATTCTGTTTTGTTGTAGAAACTTTGATTAATTTCGCGAGGGGAATTTCCTAAAACCTTGAATTTCGTCTACCCCCACCCCATTTAGCTTACGCAATCATAATTACTTATCTATTCGCCCAAACTTTTTACCACTCCCATCGAAGTCAGTATAGTTCTCTCTAGATCGCCTTTATTAATAACTATTCTGTACGATATCATTTTTATGACACCTCTTTCAAATGACCCAAGATTTCCAAATTTTGTTTGCTCTGCCTTGTCTTAACTTTGCCATTTCATCTGCTTGACCGTACACTGACATTAATGGAAAGCGGCCACTTTTCAGGTCACGGTGGCTTCTTCTTCATCAGTTTGCCATGGGTTTGGTTGCAGTGTTTTATTTGCGTATGTTTTTCTTTATCTTTTGATTGATTCGTTCCGTACCTAGTCAGAATTATCATGAAACTACGGCAATCATTTACGTTACACGCGCACTGAATTGTTTTGACATTGGGATCAAGGTAACAATCATAAACTATCGGCGTAATGTTGTTGCATATATTCTATTGGCCTATATTACCTGAATTTCATGGTGGATGTTTGTTCATATATGAAGAAAGCATCTTTACAAAACGAAGACAATTCATTACCGGATACGCACACTTGACCCTTGAACGCTCTGATCAAAGTTACATTCTTAACATGTCTGCGTTAAGCGATTGCCTGAAGGCCTTTTTTAATTCTGCTTCTATTTCTTTAATCCCTTTTATTCATACTGCAGGTGAATCATTACGAAGCTAAATCAATTTCAGATGCTTCGAAGCAATGCCCATCATTTAATCGATACACATCATAGACCAGTAATATGAAAATGACCTCTCGACTCGTGTAACGAGAAAAGACTGTTGTTCTTGTTGTGGGTTTAACGCCATTTTTCAGCGCATGATAAGCTACAAATGGCGGTTAGTATAGTTGATGGAGGAAGATCAGGGAAAATCTCGATAAGAACTACCGGCTTACGGAAAGCTACAGTCAAGCTTTCTCGCATTAACACATTGGCAGAGACCGAAATTGTAACCCACGCGGACAGAGGTGAGATGGCAGTGATCGGATATAGCGAGCGCTTTAGACAACTCGGCCACCCGGGGCCCCGTGCAAGGCTGTTCACTGAGGGCATGAGAGCGGTACGATCATGATACCACAATGAGTGACTATTTTACAATGTTGACAAATATTTTATTGTATCAAAATGGACGAGGCAGTTACATTCTGATTGTTTGACTGTAAACAAACATATTTTAGAAGACTGTCAAGGTTAATTTACATTATGATTATCTAAAAATAATTTTAAAAATTGGGAGACTGTCAAGGTGTATTATTCTGCCAATTCAGTCATTAAAGTGCCAACATTTATTTTCGTTCACAAGCTGTACAAAATTATGTGATACCACGTGCATCTAAAATCAAAATGTACAATACGTATGCTTGCAGTCCATCTTCAGATTGTTTGAAGATTTAATGACGTCTGATTTCTGTCTTCTTTTATACAAATGGCTATTAATTCAATCTACACTTTTTGTCTAGGTTTAGATAGTAATTTTTAGGGGTGAAACGATACACCTCTGCCGCGTATTGATACGATTCACGATACACAGCATGCGATACGATACATATCGATACACATAAACACTTGAAGACTTTTCCATCTTTGGAAGGTAGGTGTTGCCCTTTTATGTATGTTGACATTCTTGGTTGTATTTCCAGTATGCAGATTGACATATAGTTATCATATATTTATATGCTTTTTTCACTGATGACAAGAAAACAAAGATAATTTCAGACTACCTGTTAGTGAGTTTTATTCAACGTTTTAGGCCATCTAAGGATGACTCCATTTAACTCACTCTAACCACAAGGCCCTTATTTTTTGCACAACATGGATGCTTTGAAAACATCTTACTCCTAATTTGATGTCTCACTTAAATTTCGAAGATATTGCGATGTTTTCTTCAAAACAGAAGAAATAATGAAATTTCCTTGCGCAAAGAAAATCTCATCCAAAACAAATCCGGGCAAGGGAATGAAGATGGATACCCTCCCAAAAAATCACGTATTTCCTGCAGATGAAAGAGACTGCTGCAGCCACAAGTACTTGTATTTGTTAGCGAAGAAGGAAAGCTATTGTCAACACCCAGTCCCATAAGATAATTTTGCCCCATCGCCGAATTTGTGCTGATTTTATTTATTCCATTGGCACCTTCATTCACTGGCTAAACGTTTCTGCATAAAATAGAAATTTCAAATTTGTTCCCTATGTACAATGTCGGGAGAGATGATGATAGGATCATATTAAGGGAGACCCCCTCCCGTTGTCAAAGATATAACGGGGACTGGAACAAAAGGAGGGAGAGGAAGAAACGGCCATAGTTCAGTATATACCTAATACTTCAATATCGTTCTCTTTTTCTTTCTGCGCTACTATCCTTGAGGTGTACTGAAATTTTAAAGATTTCACCTCCAGTGGTATAATCATTAATCTGTTAATTATTTATGAACAAAGTATTTATTATCTGTATATGAATATTGATATGTGCTCCCTTCTGAAGGGCATATACATAGCTAGCTTTGTCAGCTTGAATATGTTGCAAAATTGATCTTTATGACTGCTGTTGTGTACAATTTTCAAGAGCACACATATGTCTTTTGGATACATTTGCTCCGAAATAGGAGTTTTTACTAAGGTACACTTTGTTGAATCAGTGGTTTACTGACTCCTGTACTATGTCAGATTTCCTATATGTTATATAAAGCTGTATTAAAGATTTTAGTTCATCAATGCCACAGTCTGCAAACAGCTATTTAAATAAATATATTTACTTCTTAATTATTTGTTCAGTTTATCTTAACCCAGATATGGATATATGGCTTTTTAGTATATGATCCTCGGGGCTAAATTGATTGACACGAAATGAAGTGGCGTTATATTTTTTAATTTATGTATTTAAATTGGGCTCAGTATTCTGCGATATCTATATTTAATTTTGAAATACCATTTAAATTTTAATTTTGAAAGGGAGATTGACCCTCATGCCGTCTATTTTTGCCCATACAAGATGTACATCTGACTTGTAATTAACACCATTTTCGGCTCAAAATCACTGTTATCCCAATTAACACTTTCCTGTCTCCAATAATCCGATTTACATCATAACTGTAAAAATTATTTTCATTATCACTAACATCAGCCAGTACTTGCCGAACGAAATCATAATGAACCACAGCGGGATTAAGACATTTGACTTTCTTGGTAGCCCCTATTTTAAACACGCATTTATAAAAACATCTTTCATGGAAGGTTCAAACTATGCGATAATAATGCTTATTCCTGGGCACCATGTGCCAATCAAATTTAGTTTGACATTCATTTACCCAGATGAGTAATCAGCTGCCGACCCGAAAAACACATATCGCAAAAAGAACGATTAAATAAAAATTACAAACTTTGCCGATCACATTTTCATATGAGGTACTTTATCTAATTTGTGGATGTTCGCGAGCCTCATTATTCTCCAAGTTCGCGAATTCGCACAAATTTTACACGATTCATGCAATTGCACACCTGACAGCATCTCTGTTTAAGTACTTTACATATCAATTAATGAGTTTTGTGTCACGTTTCTCTGTTGCTTTGACAATACGTCTTGCTTGTCACGCAGGAAATAAGCTACATTAATTTTGATTGGTGGTTATTGTTTACCTGGACCGGAACAAGCAATAACCACCATCGAGAATTCAATGTAACATTTCACCGAGCGAAACACCGGTAGTGTAGCTTTCAAATCGACCAAAGTAGACATAGTATAATTCAGTGTCGAATTTTCACGTAAAAGTAGTTATTAAATGATGATTCAAGTACTTTATTATACACGTGGAACACGTTTGGAATGTATAGTATATGTTGAAGATGATGCTGGGTTGAGATAATTAGCATGGAACGGGGGTACGGACAAATTGCGAGCCAGGCTACTTTGTGTTAATTTATAGACGGCGAGCGAGTTCTCTGAATAGTCGTTTCTGTTTTTACTAATAAAAATGAGTGCCTGTGATTGCAGGTACTGTTTCATATGAATTTTAATTATTTTAAGGAATAATAAAGCAAACTAATAATAGTTATTCATGACTACTGAATACTAAAATAACTTGCATGACTATTGAAGACTAAAATAACTTGCATATGGTAACTATCGTTTTGTATCGATTCTCCGTCTCTTGTGTTCCGTTACAGCAATAGTATCGATTAATCGATGAACCGTTTCACCCCTAGTTGTTATACTATTGTCCATTATCACGAAGTTGTCCAGCGTAGAATTAATCCAGACTTAATATTTCAAAATTACAATTGCTGTTTAAAGTAATTTAATATTCATTGAACTTTAGCACGAAAGGGAAAATGCCAACAATAATCCTTAAATGTATGGATTCTAATTTAAACTGAGCAATGAAGATCAATTTGTATGAAAACCAGCACGAGTAACACGTTCCTAATTAAACGTCTTGATGAGGAGTAGCGTAGTTTTATGTGCATATTAAATTGCAATACAACAGTCTTGACAAATGTATGTGTTTCAGATTATCAGGTTTCATACATGCTCCAAACAGAGGCGCATTAAGGCTGTTGCCATGAAAGAAGATGGTTCTGAAGGAGCTTTGTATTCTATACCTTTGGACCATCCTCGTCCGTTGTTCATCTGTGACAAAAATAGGCTTGGGAAAGAAAAGGGTATGGATCTGTTACTTGATTTTCATAACTTTTCTTTTTAACTTTGATTGATAATGTTTAAAAAAATATTCACGTTATTTCTGGTACTAACATCACTATTATTTTGCTATCGTAGATGTTGGCAGTTTGCAAAGCAGAAAATGTTTTGAAAACATCATATTTCATGCGTTTGAAAGGTTATGATTTTTCCGAACCAGTCACATAGTACAATTTGTTTCGAACCAGTAACATAGTACAATTTGTTTCGAACCAGTCACATAGTACAATTTGTTTCGAACCAGTCACATAGTACAATGTCTTTATACTGATAAACACTAGCCCGATAGGTTTCAGTTCTAACTTTGACTATAAACAAACAAAGATATGCAAATATCTGCAACATTTTTAAAACAAAAAGGGTTATATTTATTGCTAATGCGTCATGACGTGTTTAACTTTAATTCAATAATAACCTTCTTTCTGATCAGTTGAACTTAAAATAATCCTTTATTATACAGCAAGAAAGTAACGCAATTGTGACTTCATAACGTTCGTATGACTTGGTGCAAATTAATATTTGTCAGTTATATCTAAACGTTGATAACGCAATATCATTTAAGCCGTATTTAAGAGCATAGCTAAAGCATATCAAATGAAAAGTTTGTTTATATGGCAGGAATATATATCCGTGGAGATTACCCAATTTACATCCGACTTGGAAGTACATCTGAGTCATTAACATAACTTAACCGAGACGTATGATTCAACAGTGTGAGGTTTTTGCTTAAGGATACTGACTTGTTGTTGGAAAGGTACACGCTATTTTGAACAGTCACTAAATACTTTTCCGGATTGTGCGTACTCTGGTACATTTAAAAAGAAAACGGAAAGGAAGTGAGACGTAGAGATTATTATAATATAGTGCCTGCTTTATGCCTTGTATAAGACGTTTATCATTTTCCAATTTTCGGGTTAATATTTGACGCATGGGAATATAAATAGGTTATATGATAACACAGCGACTGAAATTAAATCCTGGATTTAGCTACCTGACATCTGAATTGCTCCTTCCATATAGCAAAACTTCATTTCATGAAACTCGAGACAGTGCAAGTACTCAGACTTGAATCAATATTGTCATTTTTGTAAGAATATAACTAAATTTTAGGCAATATGAATCTTACATCTTAGCACACATTCTATATTGTCGAACAAATTACTATGTACATCTGTTATAAATCAATGCAAATTTGACCCAATGAATACTGACAAGTTTTCAAGGTAGGTGTATCTGTCTGAAATTAAAATCGCTATATGCATGCATCTACCGTTCCAATCATCATAGTGTGTTATTTTGTGCGATACTTTTCAACATCAATTTTATGTTTTAATTTCGTTGCAATTGCTCCATATAAAACTGCATATTAAATGGAAATAAATATTATTTCCGGAATTCGCCTGGTTGTCGGATATTGATTTGGTCTGTTCAGGTTGGAAGCATGAAGCTCTAGTTTGTGTGGAAGTATGGGGATGAACATTTCATTTGACAGCTTCTTTTCAAGCTTTTATGTTCGGGCTTACGGATGGGAACTAATATGATGGTCAGTCAAGACAATTTATATAAAAAAAATGCACATATTTTAGATGGCCATCATTTAACTTTATGCAACACAAGTCAAACTGTCTTTATGAAAAGCCCATTCGGGAACCTAATTCTTTTTGTTTTACTGCAAACAATCTCAATGCAGAATCCATATATTTATTGAAAACTAGATTATTCCACTGATGTATAATATTGATCTTTTAGTATCACATAAATCAACCCATACCGTCTGCACTTTTCTTTTGTTTGCCTCAAAGCGTATGATGATTTTTTTAAACTTCCGGCCTTGTATATCTCTGACAACCAAGAGTTGTCCTTCTTTTCATTGTTGTGGATCTTGGTAATTCGATTTTTTTCTTCTTCAGAGACGTAGATAATACTACTACTAATAATAATAATAAAATTGATAATAATAAAAAAAATAATAATAGCCACTGACGTCTATGCAGTGTCGACTTTTACTCATGACTGAGACGTACGGAGATAAACCCATTAGACGACCAAAATAATAGCACTCATTATTCACAGAACACAAACTTGGTTTTGTGAACATTACATAAGGCCATGTACAAGAAGTTACTATTCTGTAACTGTTTCATCTCAGCATAGTGTTTTGTTTTTCCCATGTATTACATTTCAACGTTTACTTTTTTTCAGTGTGGAAGCCACAACTATTAAAATATATTGTAGAAAATCACAAGCTGCCGTTGGCTGTACAATTTGTCAGTCCTGAAACCTGCGAGGATGCAACGTCTGTTCGAATCTCCACTGTCACACTTACAGAAGGATTTAATGAAATCTTCCTCCTGGGGAATAATATTGACGATGGTATCAACAGAGAGTTGCGATTGTAATGAACGAAAAATACAGTGTTTCATAAATTTTTCTCAAATGTTTCAAAATAAATATATTTGTAATTATTAAATTGCATATTACTCAACACTTTTCGGAAAGTTTACTGATGTGGTATTTATGTTTAAACACTGGTCAGTTGTTTATTAACACGTACTTTTATCTTGAAAATATCTGTAAAAATTTGAGAGTCTTTGTTTGTTCTCAAAGTTGCAGGTCCCTGCATCGAATCCGTAATTTGTTTTTGAAAATATCGTATCTTAATCGTCATTCTCCTCCTTATCTTTCCAACATCTAGGTTGCCTAAGCATGGGAATAACAGCTGTTCCAGTCAAGAGAACTGGAATGACAGTTGCTTTGTTAACAGGGATACAGGGTCGGACGGTTGAAGAGTGGAGCCAATATTGTACGGAACTTCATGAAGCCGTTACGTCATCTATCAGTTTTAGTTACCGATATGGCCCTGCCGGTATGTTATTCTTATTTAACTTTGGAAACTAATTAAAATAATCTCACATTTAACCAAGCCATTTGAAAGGTACGTAAATTAAATATTTTTATCCGAGATATATAAATTCACTGGTCGAAAACAGTATTACATGTGTATATTTGTGGTCAGCATCATTTATTACAGATATGAATATCCGATACAGTCTGCAGCAAACGACACTATTATGTGCGTATAAATCACTAATAAATGTTATTTAGAAACGTTGATACTTTTTGTTAGCAATCTTAACTCCAGCAAACCTTGGATATACGTTTGATAACATCAAAGGAAATCAGAATGAGATCTTATTAAAAATAAATCGATCTTACGTGGATACACAAGGTAAGGCGCTTCCATACAGACTTACTAGTTTATCTCCACAGAATTTTCCAACGACAGCAGCAACTTCAAAGGCCATACATCAAGTGGTACAAGATAACACCATTATCACACACACCTTTAGCTCACATATATTACTACCTGTAGGTTGCTTGATCCATCCGACCCTGCTGTAATGTTAATCATCCATATTGATCAAAGAAGACGTATTAATACAAGCCAATGGTTTCTGCAGGAAAAATAAATCATTTTCGATAGAAATCAAATATTCATAAATTAAACATTAGCAGCAGTTATACCAAATGGATGAAGGAGAAAAAGGTAATCGGAAGATAGTTTTTGGAAATAGTTATCAAGTAAGGAATCTATTTCACATCAATCTAGTAATATGGCGTCTTCGACCAGAATGTAATCTGCATTGGGAGAGAATGGAAAATTTGAAGCTAATCAGTGCTTGTTTGCTCGTTCCGATATATAATATGAACAAAACAAACGACATTGGAAAACAAAATCACTCTTGAAGTAGGAAGATATATTTGTGACTTCGTTCGTGACTTCGCCTCCTTAGAAAATAATAGGTTTCCGCATCCCCAATTAAACCTTTTTCGACACTTACACCAGTAATCAACTTAGTATCTACAAGATGTTATTTATGTTTGAATCGCAGTATTAAACTGTTTCGTAGAAGACAGATATATAACTAAAGAACTTTATTTGCATTTAGGGTATTGGCCATCAGCAAGTGTATACATATATAATTGTTACAAACATTAATGGTGACACGTTTAATAAATAATGAAATACAAACCGATCGAATTTATAAACATTCATTGAATACTAAAATTATATACTTATGTATATATACCCAAATCCCCATGCACTCTCATACATATCTTCACGTGTACACACACACACACACACACACACACACACACACACACACACATATATATATATATATATATATATATATATATATACACACACACACATGCTTACATAGACCCACATACGTATATGCACATACATAAATATACACTGAGATACTGTGATATGTACACAAGCGCACATCAACATCCATACCTGCATTCATAGTGTATTAAACGAAGTAAGAAAACAACACGCGAATTTTTGCCTGTGAAATACTCCAGAATATGTTTGTTGAATCACATGCGCGAACTTTAATACAGGCTCCCTAGGGAGTGGACACAAAAACTGCATCACTATATAAGCAGTATTGAACGTGCTTTACTTAATTGTAGAATAAGCCCTTTGTACATGAATTATGACACAGTGATGAATGTATTACAGTTTGAAAGGAGAAAGTAAATTTAAGTAGTAGTCATCATAATATTACGTTCAAATTAGTGATCTATGTTATATAATTTTCTAAAATTTGAACCTCAATAGGTTTTTTGACTTGTATATGACCCATTTCTAATAAAGCAGACGGGTTTCTTCAATTTGAAACTTTGATTCGCAGACTTATATTTATTATAAATAAGCTAGTTAGCAGATCAGTCTATGCTTTAAAAAAAATAGCGCCAGATATTAAGGGCTTTCACGTGTTGACTTGTGAATGAATATTCTTAGAGCAGATGGATCTTTTTAAACTTCAAAACATGTTCGATAAGAAAAAGGACAAATCAACACCGTTTTACAAATTTCTAAAGAAGAATATGAGAGTGATTCAATACAGCAATTTGATTGAGGACCGAATCTATGGACTAAACCATCATTCTGCCAAAAGTTAGACACGTATGATGTAGACTAGTTTGAGTGAACATTGAATATAAATAAGTTTTCAGTTTGTTTTGTGTTTTTCGTCTTGAATTTGCCCAGGAAAAACACATTTTATTTTGGTTCTAATGCAGGTGGATTTTGCCCATTTCCCAATCATTTTGACCGGCAGATAGAAGTTAGTAGGAAAAAATAAATGGACATTTTTGTGTACAGTGTATTGTAATTACTGCATGTAGTGTCCTAGTCCCAGCGAGGTGATATTGATACTAGTAATATATAAATTACATTTGTATGCTCAGATTACGCTTTTATTGTCACTTATATTAGCAGAAATTACGCTTTTGCATCTCTCCAGGTTGGCATGTATATCTGACTATCGGACTGAGTTTGGGCCTTTCCTCTGTCTCCACTCATCACAATCAAGTTTCATTCAATCCTGACAATACTACATTATTTTCTATTGCATAAGCTATTCTTTCTTTCCTAGCGTCCGTCATTTGATACTGGTTTTCCTACGATGCGGCGTTTGTATCACCTTTTTCTCTTACTGGTCTGGGATTCTATTCGTCCTTTGGTTTGCTCTCCTTTCAGATACAGCTTGATTTGTCCTACTATTTATCCATTTGATACGAGAAATTCAGAAGATACTTGTTGGTAAATTCTTGGAATTTTCTAATTATGGTTCTCCAAGCTTCCCACACTTTTGCACCGTATATTGAGAATGCTATACATCACAACAACTGTTGTTACCTGATTGTCGGTGCTTAAAGCTTTGGCTACAGGACAGTACTCCACGCTCAATTATTAACGATTAGTATTGGAGAAACAAGTGGAATGCAAAACTAATTTTTCAAAACAAATGATAACTCTGCTTATGTTTTAGTACATTGTGAGTTTGTTTTGAAGAAGTTGAATGTGCTCTGATGGTCATTTTGTTACGATTTTGAATGTAATACGATCATATTTACTCATATTATTGAAGGGAAAATGCATCATTGTTTACTCTTTGATAGTGCGCATAAATCGATTATTTTAAATATTTGTGGCGAGATTGTATCTTTTTCGTATCAGGATAAGTGGATATCATGACGCCTGGATCATGCCACCTTGATAGATATAACAGCTTTAGAAAAAGTCATTATTGATATGTAGTTCTTGGTGACAATCAGTTTAATGTATTTTAGACTTGTTTAACCACTCTGTCAAACTATGTTGTTGAGTGCACCATTGCATTATGCGTACCACATGAATGAATGAAACACCACCATTGTATTCTCCTTATGGGGGTATCTAAATAATGATATATACTTCATTAGTAGATGTAAGACAGAGTGGATTATTTTTTAAAAATTGGTTACATTTGTATTCACGATTCTCATGTAAACTGCGGGGACGTAGATTCTTTATGTGTTAGTTTGAAACAAGGGCAGAATGCATATATTATACGTATGCAATTAATGTCTGCAGTATTTGTCGAATTTGACTAATCGTGAAATTTGTTTAAGTTTGAGTTGCATTACCTATTATTGCCTTATTATACAGGTATAAGATCATATGACCTGACGTCGTCTAACACGAACAACAGCACACGACAGTCTCTACGAAGAATAAGCCGACATCTTAGCAAGATGGTTTTTTCAGAACATGATTCTTTAACACCGCTGAAAGTTGATAAAGAACGTCCACGTTATCTCTCTCCAACAAACGGCGACAGGTCGTGTGGTGAGACAAATGCAGGATTTCAAGACGATTCACAGTCACCAGAACGTTCAGCACGAAATGTATCCAATTACGAAATCGACGATAAACATATTCATTACACGTGCGAGGGAAAAACAATAACATCTGTGACAGATGTCTCATATTTACTGAAGCGATTAAAACTAGAAGATCACATAACAGCGTTCAAGGAACGGGATATTGATGGACATGCTCTCTTTAAACTAAGTGAGCAAATTCTGGAAAAGGAGTACAAGTTTAAAAGGGTAGAATCTGTTAAGCTGATGTCTTTCATAAAAACTGGACACATACCAAAATAATAATTTTCACAATATGCAAATTCACATCTTTAATGCATTAAAATCCCACCGTTTACAGATTGTCAGATACGAATCCTACGTCTCTATCAGCTGTAGATGATTCATTTCGATGGCCATCCGTAATTTTTGGTCATTTTTGAAAAAGGTGAAAGACATGAAACTTGAATATTGTCAAGGCAGCCATATCGTTACACATAAAGGTATACGTTTTTACTATATATACCAAAGTAAATAAAGAAATATACAGGTTTACGTCACCTTCATCCTCTTTTCCCCAATAAAAGATGACATGATGGAATATCAATATGTGTGTGTGTGTGTGTGTGTGTGTGTGTGTGTGTGTGAGCAGCAGGGAGGGTGAACAGAAAACTTGCTTTAATTTCTTTTTATGAAAATAAAACTCCTTAAAAAATATAAGGTCAATAACGTCAAACCAAAGCATCTAACCCAAACCGAGAGTTTCTCTAATTTGGTTAGCTCATTTTGTTACTTCATCTTTGTCGTTCGTGTTTTTCTTACTTTGTATGCATGCTTTTGTTTACCTGTCGGACACTCATTCTTGGTCGCACCCTCCCTGATGTTGTTTAGATAAAGAATTTGAATTAAGATGTATTATAATTTCTTTTAATCCCGAAAATGAATCAAGAAATAAATTTAAAAAAATGATAGATGAAGCAAGATAAAATCGTATAAATGAAAGGTACGACAAGTCAAAAGTAATTATAAATCAGAGTTATATAGAATGAATCGAATTATGAAGATACTGATGAGAAATCTAAAAATACTGATAAACTAATATCTGTTTTCAACCAAATATTGAATGAAGACCAATACGATATCGCGATCGAGGATCATGTTAATTTATCGTGATAATTCCGTGTGGGGTAGATTGTGCTTTTCAAAAGAAGTTTTTGAACTTAATCATGTCCATGTCCCCAGAACACCAAGTCTGATGAATATTTCGCAGAGAAAGTGTATTGACTCCATTAAACACATCTAAAATATTGCAGTTATATCTGACCACTTTAGGTATTTGGTATATCGCTGAGTAACTTATATAACATTGGTGTTTTTATGTCTGTCTTGAGAAAATATCCGAGCTGGATTTGATTGTTTGTTCAGCATTACATCATCGTATACTACGAGATTATTAATAAATCCACCGAGGTCATCTACAGATGGGGCTTGATCAATATCGGTGATAAAATCAATAATATCATTGCCGTCCTCGTCCAACAATTTTGCTTTTTATTTAAAATCTTTAAGCACATTTTAGCATCGCTGATCATCTACGGATGGTGCCACTAAATATCATTTATCCCACTTGAGCAACCTCATTATCAAATTAAGTAGTAATTGTGTTTTTCCCTATCCGGATGGACTATTATTATCATTCTGAAGGAATTCGGTAATGCTGAAATATGTTTTACTAGCACTTGCTTTCGTGTCGCTGAGAAATCAACGACATCCATGTTGCACAAATATAATAAATATGGATTTATATTGTGTTCGATGCAGCGCATCATCCCCCACCAATGGATTAATAACAATAATAACAAAACATAAATGTGTAAAATGTGGTACAAAAAATATAAATTTATCTCCTTTGACAAGTCAAGGAAAACAGGTGGTGTTATCGCTGCATCATTAGGAAAAGTTTCCAGGAGAAAAAATCTTCCCGGATATAATTATTGTGGTCCTGGAACTCGACTTGATATCCGACTTGAAGAGCGAGATCAACCAAGACCAGGAGATTATCCAATAAACGCAATTGGTCAAGCGTCACGAAATTGTGTATGAGTTATATCAATATGTATATCGTCAAAAATTTACTCGGGTTTCGTTGCCGCGTACAGCGTCATCCGAGGGTGGTATATTTTTTCGGCTCTAGTTATCTTGAAATCCTGAGCGAAACTCAGACCATGCTGCACGAGCAAATTGCCTGCAGCGGGGAAACCTAAGTACCTAGCAGCGCATATCTGTCACAGCTAGTGTACATATAGAGCAAATTCTCTATAACCAAATCACATTACGAGTCTTGTCAGAAAGCTTACCCCTTTACGGAAGCAAATCTCCAGCTGTAGAGCTGCATTATACCTGCCTTATACATGTCGCCATGCCTTATACCTGCCTTATACATGCCGCCATGTCTTATACATGCTGCCGTGCCTTATAATGGTTTGATGTGAAGTCACAGAACTGTGTGGTTTCGTGTGACGTATACGCTGTGTTATGGTGACGTTGAACAGGAAGAGTATACTGGTTTTCTCGGTGCGAAGGACCATGGCTTCACGACCATCGGGTCTGTGATGTGAAGGCTGTCGAGGGATCCTTCAACAGACTGAGAGGAGCGGACCATGCGTGGGTGCTTCTCTGGCCATAGACTAGAGCGCGTGGAACCGGAACATCTTGGACGTCATATGGGCGCCACAATCGTTATATAGTGTTCCATGTTATTTCCACTATTGCATTTCATACTTTCATTCATTCCTATTGCTATATCGTTATGTGAACGATCGATAGGTTCGTAATTTACACTGCTTTTCTATATCGTTTTATTTACGATACGTTCATAATTACATTCTTTTCTAAATCGTTATTTGTACGATACATTCAAGACTTTCTTTATATTGGAGTGTAGATCACTTTTATTTTGTTGATCGGTGATAGGAATTAATTCACGTTTGTTTTGAAATTCCATTTGTCTAAATTCATGTTGGAGTTTTTTCTCGTCGAGTTAATTGTTGTTGGTAGTTCCATGTTAGGAACTTTATGATTTTCCTTATCTTTTTGTTTATAATGGTGTCAGATTTGTTAATATTTAAATTGCGTTTATAAATAAACATCTTGTAAACGCAGTTGCTTTTGGTGTCTTCACTAATCCAGTCCCAACCCGGCTTCATCCTGTGACAAATGGTGTCAGAAGTGGGATCATTGGATTAGGGGGAGCATTATTGGATTAGGAGGAGTAGGGACGTTAGTTTGCATAGGTCTTGACTCCAGTAAGATTTTTCAGTTATGTTTCAGATTGTGACCTTCCTGACAAGAGATAATTCAGGCGGGTGAGTGAATACCTCACTCATATTCCGTTTTTTTTTCCTTTCCATTTGTTTGTTATATATACATATATACATATTGCATATATTTGAAGGAATATACGGTCGGTTCGTGTAATCCTAAAATGGTATGTGTTATATAATAGTGCACTTAGGATTGGCGTTCTTATCAATAGTATTTATGGTGTCGTCACTCAAAGATCTAGTGGAGTTGGGCAAACAGTTTGGGTATGAGGGGGAGGCCCTTAGATTATTCGTTCAGGAGGAGCAGTCGATGCTGTCTGTCTTTGTGTCTGAACTTTACTGTCTGTGATGTGATGTGATGGAGCTGATGAGAAAGCAAGTGACTGTTCGTGTTTGATGGGCCACTGTATAGCTGTTGGTGTTTGTGTTGTCAGCTGTGAAACGTGTTAGAGGGGAGGTTTTAACCATGGTGCTGGTTCGAGGTGTCGAGTGGTGGTTCTTTGTGACTTGATATGTACCTAGTGGGCTGCTGTCGGTGGTGACGTTAGGTTCATAGGGAGATCGTGGTTATCTCGTGTAGAGGAACCAGGGCTCCGGAACCAACGGGCTTGCAGGGATCCATGGGTAGGCTGGGAGTTGCGGGCCATGCGTGGTGGCTCCTTCACCATTCGACAGTGGTGGGACTGAAGGTACCCTTTTGAGTGTCATTTTGGACACCAGGTTATCTCCCACCGTTTGGGTTACATATCATGATCACTACTCAAGCATAAAAAACCCCACCATCATTGCTATGAAACCAGAAATACCATCATTATAGCTATCTGAGCTAACGTCACTATCGCTATTTGAGCGAACGTTTTTTTCTTTGCTATTGTTAACGTCATTATCGATGTTTGAGCGAAAGTCTTTTTTTACCTGTGTACGAAAATTGCTGAAAGGCGTGAATAACGATGATAGTTTCGTCGACGATATATTTGTATATACGCATACCTGGAGAGCATAATAATTTATTAAACGATCTGTTCGACAGACTCCGCAAGGCAAATCTCACAGCAAGACCCTCCAAGTGTAGTACAGCATATTCTTATTCTAACTTGGAATGATTGGGCCATGTAGTAAGTGGGTCCGGCCAAGTAAAAACACACCCTGGCAAAATTGAAGCGATCGAAGACTCTCGTAGGGGAGAAACCAAGAAGCAGGTACGATCGTTTCTTGGCTTAATAGGATTTTATAGGAAGTTCGTTCCCAATTTCGCCGCTATAGCTAGTCCATTGACGGATTTAACTAGGAAGGGGCAGCCCAATAAAGTTTCTTGGGGTTCATGTCAGGAAAGAGCTTTTAACGCTCTTAAGGGAAGATTGATCAGTGCACCGATCCTAAAGTTGCCAGAATTAAATAAATCGTTCATATTGAGAACTGACGCTTCCGACACGGAATTAGAAGCAGTTTTGCTACAACAGCAAGAGGAGGCAACATTACCCATAGCTTATGCTAGTATGAAATTGCTGCCTAGGGAGCAAAATTACTCTGTGATCAAAAAGGAGTGTTTGGCACTGGTGTGGGGTATAGGAAGTTCCATACGTACCTTTTCGGAAGGGAATTTGTCCTTGAAACTGACCATCAGCCTCTCATATATTTGAAAAAGGCAAAAGTTGCAAACGCAAGATTGATGCGTTGGGCATTGAATCGGCAGCCATATCGTTTCCGGATCGAAGCTATCAGAGGGTCTGAAAACGTAGGGATCGATTACTTAAGTGCAGTCTGATTTGCAATTTTTTTCCCTTCAAATGTAAGTAACGTTTCAGTTCATATTTTTGACACAATTCCGTGTTTTTCACAAGGGTTTACACTTTTTTAAGGGGGGAGGTATTGTCACGAAATTGTGTATGAGTTATATCAATATGTATATTGTCAAAAATGTACTCGGGTTTCGTTGCCACGTACAGCGTCACCCAAGGGTGGCATAGTTTTTTCGGCTCTAGTTATTTCGAAATCCTGAGCGAAACTCAGACCACGCTGCACGAGCAAATTGCCTACAGCGGGGAAACCTAAGTACCTAGCTGCGCATATCTGTCACAGCTAGTGTACATATAGAGCAAATTCTCTATAACAAATCCACATTACGCAGAGTCTTGTCAGAAAGCTTACCCCTTTACGGAAGCAAATCTCCAGCTGTAGAGCTGCATTATACCTGCCTTATAAATGTTGCCGTGCCTTATAATGGTTTGATGTGAAGTCACAGAACTGTGTGGTTTCGTGTGACGTATACGCTGTGTTATGGTGACGTTGAACCGGAAGAGTATACTGGTTTTCTCGGTGCGAGGGACCATGGCTTCGCGACCATCGGGTCTGTGATGTGAAGGCTGTCGAGGGATCCTTCAACAGACTGAGAGGAGCGGACCGTGCGTGGGTGCTTCTCTGGCCATAGACTAGAGCGCGTGGAACCGGAAAATCTTGAACGTTAAATGGGCGCCACAAGATGAAGCCGTGTTGGGACTGGATTAGGGAAGACACCAAAAGCAACTGCGTTTACAAGATGTTTATTTATAAACGCAATTTAAATATTGACAAATCTGACACCATTATAAACAAAAAGATAAGGAAAATCTAAAAGTTCCTAACTTGGAACTATCAACAACAATTAACGAGAAAAAACTCTAACATGAATTTAGACAAATGGAATTTCAAAACAAACGTGAATTAATTCCTATCACCGATCAACAAAATAAAAGTGATCTACACTCCAATATAAAGAAAGTCTTGAATGTATCGTTCAAATAACGATTTAGAAAAGAATGTAATTATGAACGTATCGTAAATAAAACGATATAGAAAAGCAGTGTAAATTACGAACCTATCGATCGTTCACATAACGATATAGTAATAGGAATGAATGAAATTATGAAATGCAATAGTGGAAATAACATGGAACACTATATAACGATTGTGGCGCCCATATGACGTCCAAGATGTTCCGGTTCCACGCGCTCTAGTCTATGGCCAGAGAAGCACCCACGCATGGTCCGCTCCTCTCAGTCTGTTGAAGGATCCCTTGACAGCCTTCACATCACAGACCCGATGGTTGCGAAGCCATGGTCCCTCGCACCGAGAAAACCAGTATACTCTTCCGATCCAACGTCACCATAACACAGCGTATACGTCACACGAAACCACACAGTTCTGTGACTTCACATCAAACCATTATAAGGCACGGCAACATGTATAAGGCATGGCGGCATGTATAAGGCACGTATAATGCAGTTCTACAGCTTGAGATTTGCTTCCGTAAAGGGGTAAGCTTTCTGACAAGACTCTGCGTCTGACAAGACTCTGCGTAATGTGATTTTGTTATAGAGAATTTGCTCTATATGTACACTAGCTGTGACAGATATGCATAGCTAGGTACTTAGGTTTCCGCGCTGCAGGCAATTTGCTCGTGCAGCATGGTCTGAGTTTCGCTCAGGATTTCGAGATAACTAGAGCCGAAAAAATATACCACCCTTGGGTGACGCTGTACGCGGCAACGAAACCCCAGTAAATTGTTGACAATATACATATTGATATAACTCATACACAATTTCGTGACATCAAGCATGTCATGTTCATGATGCAGCGTATAAAAATAAAGATTTACAACGACATATTGCAGACGTGAAGTTGATCCACTCGTTAAATTCCATTAAAAAACATCTCAGAGAATCATTAGCTATTTTGGTTAAGATCTGCGATCTGCGATGAAAAGTTAACTAGTGCTAGGGGTTGGTAATTGATCAACCGATTATTATTATTATTATTATTGAATCTATTTATTAAAGCCCAAGGGGATATTGGAGGGGTACATCAACGATTATTAAACTCGCTGATGCAGCAAATGTCACACGTTCTGTCGCTGCAAAATGGTTAGCACGACAATATGGCAAATTTATCTACCACCACCTAAACGAATTCAGTATGCACATTTTGATGTCAGCACTCCTAAGTTCATCAAGCAAATATTTTATTTTTGCCACACCATACTATTAAAATTGGTAGACGTCAATCACATACATACAAATACGCGTTGACAGTCGTTGACGTTGCAATTAGGTATAAATAAGAATACCTATCAACTAAAGCAGCAAGTGGAGTTGCATCTGTGTTTGAACGAATTATATCAACGAGGATCCGGACCACTAGGTGGTCTACGATGGCCACGGTTACTACAGGTTGATCCTGGCAAGGAATTTCTTGGTGCAGTATAAACTCTGACGAATAAAACATAACGTAAAAATCAGACTAGGACATACCACTTTCTAGTTTGTTAATATGGAACGTCCTAATAACGTACTCAATTTAGAAACGTGAACGAAATATTACGCATCACCCATAACCTAATAAACGAAACACACACACACACACACACACACACAGATACACGGAAAAACAAAACATTAAGTTTCTCATATCAATTTCTGCCTGCGATGATGCCCAGTCAAGCATCCTAAGTGCATTGTCTAAACTTTCATGTCTTGGAAAGCCTGTAAGCCTTGACCTTGCATGTGTCGGAAAGCATGTAAGCCTTGATCTTGCATGTGTCGGAATGCCATGTAAATGTTTGGCAAAATACTTTCAAGTTGTATCTAGTAACAAAGGTCATTTCCTGAAACGATACTCCACAATTCACCACCATATTAAAGAAAATATCACATATATTGATGCAAAACGGATATTTTAGTGAGCTTGAATTGAAACATTTTTAATTTTATAAATTTATACTAGAGGGTCAACAGTCTTTTAGTGTGTGTGTGTGTGTGTGTGTGTGCGAGAGAGAGAGAGAGAGAGAAAGAGAGAGATATGAAGAGTATACTTAAGATCAGATATACTTATTAGCTGGTAATATACATGAGGTCACAGTAATACCGTCACTGTGGTAATTAAGTGATATGGCTACATTGTAAATATTATTTTCTCCCTTTGAGATATTTTAATATCTCATTATGAATTATACACTTAATTATCTTAGAAAGTACTATATTAAAAATATTCTGTTCTGTCTAGGTTACATGCGTAAGGCGCTATGGCCCCAATCGTGTTAACCTATGGACGTTTATAACAGTACCATTCCTATGGGGAGAGGTGGAATGTCCCTCCCCAGCCATGTAAATATACGGTGTAATGATAGTGCCCGCAGCGGGCCTGAGTGTCCCATGTTAATATATCTGATTCAGAATATTTTTTGTAATTTCCTTTGAAGTGGAAAAGATGATGAAGGAAAGCGATGCATTCTGTCAATCCATATCAAGGTGCTGTGTTTACAATGCACAATTTTCAGTCTTTCTATTGAGCACTCAAATCCTCATTTATTGAAGTACTTATTTACCCTCTTCCTCGAAACCTTTTTCATTAGTACAATATAAAGTATTGGAGGAGATGTAAACATTCTTTTTCTAGATAAACACGTTATCCAAAAATATCCCAGACATTTACAAAGTCGAATGTTTTTCTTTTATTTCAAACCTGGAAGATTAGTCTGCGACACACTTTATGTATTATGGTACAACATGCATACGAAGATAAACCGTGTAGCCGTCTTTCGTACAAAAGCAGTACGCAGAGATTGTTATGTTCTTTAATGATATTTGTTAAAGTCACTGGCAACATTTTCACGTATGAAGAAACGAAACACAATTATAATATCAAATGCTGTGTTGCAATCCATTTGATATGCTTGTAGACATGGAAATATTGATGCTTTATCCCGGGCTTTGATTTATACTATGAGAGATAAATGAACGTTTGAAGTCACAATGAACACATATTATTAAATGTAAAGAAAACCAAGGATTGAAGCCTTTATTCGGATAATCGGATACCCTGAGAGAAGTATAGAGAATTACTTTGAACGTCCTGAACAAAGAAAAATGTTTCCTGAACATTTCCACTTCCAGAGCTATATATCATATGGGCTTTCGAGGTTTGGAATCGATCATTCGTGAAATATGCTATAGAAACAGTAGATTGCTTAAGATGAAATTTCAGCAACACTTCTTTATATAACACGGAAACATCGATGCATTTACTCTTGGTTGTAAAACAATATTTTATTTTATTTGTCACTAATTATTAGTACATTTTGGTATACTATGGTATACTTTCGTACAATTCGGTATTGTTTGGTATAATTTGGTATAGTTTGGTATAATATGGTATAGTTTCGTATAATTTGATATAGTTTCGTATAATTTGGTATAGCTTGGTACAATCTATACAATTTAGAATGCATGCAGGCTAGACTAGTAATAATATGTTGTTTATTTTCTTTAAAAGGAGCCAGCGTAAATTTAGACACTATTTAATGGGCGTGTTTGTTTTTTATCAGGAGTTATATATACCTTTGCCGAATAACAAATTATACTCCTGCTATCCGTGCTGGTATAGAAAATGCTAAGTGGTATAAACATATTTAACATGTTGCTATACATCATTATTACTCGACATTAAAGCCGAACACACATAACAGAAGGGAGTACATTAAAGATGTGGTGGCGTTGATGGCACATTCACTGATTGTAGATTACATTTTATACTGGATGGTTTATACAATATCACGTTCAGTGAGCGTAAATTACATTTTATACTGGTTGGTTTATACAGTATCACATACACTGAGTGTAGATTACACACTGGATGGTTTATATAGTATCACATTCACTGAGTGTAGATTACATTTTATACTGGATGGTTTATACAGTATCACATTCATTGATTGTAGATTAAATTTTATACTGGACGGTTTATACAGTATCACTTTCACTGAGTGTAGGTTACATTTTATACTCGATGGTTTACACAGTGTCACATTCACTGAGTGTAGGTTACATTTTATACTGGATGGTTTACACAGTGTCACATTCACTGAGTGTAGGTTACATTTTATACTGGATGGTTTATACAATATCACGTTCAGTGAGCGTAAATTACATTTTATACTGGTTGGTTTATACAGTATCACATACACTGAGTGTAGATTACACACTGGATGGTTTATATAGTATCACATTCACTGAGTGTAGATTACATTTTATACTGGATGATTTATACAGTATCACATTCATTGATTGTAGATTAAATTTTATACTGGACGGTTTATACAGTATCACATTCACTGAGTGTAGATTACATGTTATACTGGATGGTTTACACAGTGTCACATTCACTGAGTGTAGGTTACATTTTATACTGGATGGTTTATACAATATCACATTCACTGATTGTAGATTACATTTTATACTGGTTAGTTTATACAGTATCACATTCACTGAGTGTAGATTACATTTTATACTGGATGGTTTATACAATATCACATTCACTGATTGTAGATTACATTTTATACTGGTTAGTTTATACAGTATCACATTCACTGAGTGTAGATTACATTTTATACCGGATGGTTTATACAATATCACATTCACTGATTGTAGATTACATTTTATACTGGACGGTTTATACAGTATCACATTCACTGAGTGTAGATTACATTTTATACTGGATGGTTTACACAGTGTCAGATTCACTGAGTGTAGATTACATTTTATACTGGTTGGTTTATACAGTATCACGATCATTGAGTGTAGATTACATTTTATACTGGTTGGTTTATATAGTATCACATTCACTAATTGTAAATTACATTTTATACTGGTTGGTTTATACATTATCACATTCATTAATTGTAGATTACATTTTGTATTTTTGTCGGTTCATATAATATCACATTGTTATATCCTTCAGATCAATTCAACCATCTGGTGACCTAGTGGTAAGAGTAGGGGTTTCAAACTCAAACCACCTTGAGGACCGCATGAAGGCATTTTAGATGGCCCAAGTGCCGCACCACCTTTGTTATCTCTCATAACATCTTGTGACGCCAATCATTTTTCGGGCCACATGATACGGCGCATCCGGCCGCATGCGGCCCGCGGGCCTCATGTTTGAGACCCACGGGTTGGAGCGTTCACCTCAGGAAAGAAGCTCGAGGGGTCGAACCCTGATCGAGTCACAAATATTACTAAATGCTGCATCGCTAGGCCCTCAGCATTAAGAGGCTAGTGTTAGGACTGGTCCACATGGTGTCAGGATAATGTGAAAGGGTTAGACATTAATGCTACATGTCTTCTGCATGATGCCCTAGTGCTAGACATCACTTTAAATCTGTAGACATGACTGAAACATTGGCAAAGCTACTTTAAAAATCCAAATCTCTCTCTCTCTCTCTCTCTCTCTCTCTCTCACACACACACACACAAACAGTTGTATGTATATTATGTTCATATTATTCATCTATGAAAGCAAATCGTTTGGTTTCGGTATTTCTACCAATATTAGGATCATTATGAGAGGCCGATGCAATACAACCAAATAAACCCTCTACAGTCTTAGAATTGCATTCGAAGTCTCTTAATGTTTGAAAAATAAGTAATTAAATTCTACAAAAACCCGAGGACATCCTCAAGAGTCATTAGGACAAAGAAATTATATTTTCAGAAAAATTCCAGAGACTGATTTTATTTTAATCCACTGATCGCTTTATTATCCTTGATGCCCTACCCTCTCCTCTCTAACCCCCACCCGCCCATTTTCGGGCTTTGGGATGTCGAATAGGTCCGATGCGTTCTCCTCCTTGTTCGTGTCGTAAGAGGCGACACAGGAGCCATGATCTACAATGACCCAGTGATCTGCGTGCTGACTTCGCAGTCGACAATGTGCGGATCAGTCCCGCATAGCTACTATGGTGTGCCCTTGGTTAAGGTTATTTTACTCAAGTTGCCTAGAAATCCATAAACCTTTATGATATACTGTTCTTTATAACAACAAACAAATCAGAATAAACCGTTAAAACATGATGTCTGCTTTATATTAAATGCAAATGTCATTGTTCTAAAGGAAAACATTAGACTGAAAACCCTTCCTTTCATAAAGTAAGATAAACTGGATCCAGCCAATTATTTCCTATTTTCAGTAGAAGTGTCGAAAACTATCAACACATACATAATAGGTAGCACAAATCATCGCCTTAGGTGGAAGTGATACACATTAGAAATCTGAGAATAGGAATGAGTGCAAGTATGATGTATGGGTTATGAAATGGGTTAAATGATGTATGGAATATGAAATGGGTTAAATGATGTATGGATTATGAAATGGGTTAAATGATGTATGGATTTTGAAATGGGTTAAATGATGTATGGAATATGAAATGGGTTAAATGATGTATGGATTTTGAAATGGGTTAAATGATGTATGGAATATGAAATGGGTTAAATGATATATGGATGATGAAATGGGTTAAATGATGCATGGATTATGAAATGGGTTAAATGATGTATGGATTATGAAATGGGTTAAATGATGTATGGAATATGAAATGGGTTAAATGATGTATGGAATATGAAATGGGTTAAATGATATATGGATTATGAAATGGGTTAAATGATGCATGGATTATGAAATGGGTTAAATGATGTATGGATTATGAAATGGGTTAAATGATGTATGGATTTTGAAATGGGTTAAATGATGTATGGAATATGAAATGGGTTAAATGATATATGGATTATGAAATGGGTTAAATGATGCATGGATTATGAAATGGGTTAAATGATGTATGGATTTTGAAATGGGTTAAATGAGTTGCAAACACGTATATGATGTTTTGACGATACAGTACGTAGTGATGACAAACTGCATAATGCAAAGGATGAGTAAGAATGTAATGTACGAGTATTAAAGTTTGTTTTTTGCTTTGTAGTTTTATGGCACAGCGAAACAAGTATGTTATTTATGAATATGAATGTAAAGAATGAATATGAATGTAATGAATGAATACGAATGTAATGAATGAATATGAATGTAATGAATGTATATGAATACAATGAATGAATACGAACGTAATGAATGAATATGAATTTAATGAATGAATATGAATGTAATAAATGAATATGAATGTAATCAATGAATATAAATGTAATGAATAAATACGAATGTAATGGATGAATATGAATGTAATGAATGAATATGAATGTAATGGATGAATATGAATGTAATGAATAAATATGAACGTCATTGATAAATATGAATGTAATCGATGAATATGAATGTAATGGATGAATACGAATGTAATGGATGAATATGAATGGAATAAATGAATATGTATGTAATGGATGAGTATGAATGTAATGGATGAATATGAACGTCCTTAATAAAAATGAATGTAATCGATGAGTACCAATGTAATGGTGGAGTATGAATGCAATGGATAAGTACAAGTGGGTATGAATGTAATTAGTGAGTACCATTGTAATGGTGGAGTATGAATGCAATGAATGTAATGGATGTCCATGAATGTAATTGCTGAGTATGCCTGAACCTGATAAATAAATAATCGAGTAGAGAGTACGATGAGTTTGTCTCTATTCACATATATCATACAAGGGACTGGGGTGGGTTACATTGTAAATTTTGAATGATATTTAGTGAAATAAAGAGTGATTTGCATCTTGATAGCAGATAACCAATATTACTCAACTAATGCATTGCTCTGTTCTCGTCACAGTACAGCAGTATCACAAATTTTGCATTGGACAAAGTGAAGATGGTGTCTATATATCTTTCCTCGGAGTGACTGATCGGTCTATAACATCTAATAAGGCCTTCAGCATTACGCAATATCTATTATATTATATCGAATAAGTACGTCCCTTTGTGACGAAGAAGCATTTCAGCAGTGCAACGTTTAGCGTACAGCGAGTGACTCATATCCAGTAAACGGATCAGTCGGTCCATATCACAGTTTAGAAGGGATAACGCGTGAATATAAGTATCTGAGGTATTATATATTCTTATATGTTCCTTACGTATCCTATCACATGACTGTTTAACATATCTTTTATTGACTTATTACGTATCCTATCACATGTCTGTTTAACATATCTTTTATTGACTTATTACGTGTCCTATCACATCGATGTATCACGTGTCTTTTGAACGAAACGTGTTTTTCTTTCAGTAAGTTGGTATGTGTAACATGCATATGCCATGCAAAGTAAACAAGGAAGTGGAACCTGCAAAAATCGCACGTGTATCGAAAAGTTCCATTTACGGAAAAGAGTTTATAACATCGCAAATATCCAAAACTACGTTCCCCATACGGTAATGAAAATTTTCGAAGTCAAGGGCATTAGAGAGATGCATTCTAACCTGTTAATTAATATAAATCTTGTATATGAACTTATAAATTATTGACGAAAATGTTGCAAACATTTAGAATGCATTACACTTCATGCTAAAGATCAATTTAGAACCGAGAAGGTTGAAAATAATACAAGACAGGCTATGATAACGTCTGCTTTGGGGTAAACAACAAAATCATTTGTCCTTGCAACATATGGATGGATGTTAAAAAATCTCCAACTGCGTATTTCTAGAATGGATGTCCTGTAAACTTATTTATCGGGCAGTACAATGCAAATTCCCATTATACGGTGTACCTTATATATGGGAACCCCAGGTAGCCTTCTAGTCTAAGGCTCTCCCTTTTTAGAGATCATTGCCATCCGGGCTCGGTCAAGGTGAGTGTATGTGTAAGCTTGCCAGTAGCTTCCCATGGGTCAGTGGTTCTTACCAGGGTTTCCCGGATTCTTCCTCCACCAATTATACTGGCCGCCAATGTATAGCCTATCCTGCGCTGAGAAATTGCGTTAAACTGAAACCAACAATAAACAACAACTTTATATGTGCAGGGTATAAGTATTTCAGCTACCCCTAAATATTTGATGGTTTATTTTAGTACTTTGCAACAGATGTATATTATTGGATCAGTACGATAAGGAAACATACTAAACAAACACGTGACACACACCAGATTAATAATGCATTTGTTATTAAGTGAGGATTTGTCAGCCATTTAATCTGCAGGCTATCTAACTGTACTAATTATGCAATTTAAAATTTGCAGCACACGCTACGATATCCCATAATTTTATCAGCGGTTCATGAAAGAATTACTAAAGCTGGTTATAGTGACAGATGGGTTTTTGAGTGCAATGGACGACGCTAGTTTTGATGTCGGACAGGTAACGTATATAACGTATAAACATTTGTTGGGTAAAATAGTATACATATAATATTTGGCCACAAAACGATGTCTAGGTAAATTATGTTATGTATCAATCTATAGAACAGATGTAGATATATGTAGACTGAACACGGATGAAGTGCATGGAATACTATTTAATTTACGTGTACACATTGTTATTCCGATACATACACACGAATTATTCGACCATGTCGCTAATTCAGTATCTAATAATAGCTGTCATACCTTACCTCAAGGATAAACAAATTCCTACTGGTTACTTCGTCTTTTCATTGGTGCACAACATATACCAGTAATATAAAAACATGACCTATCGAATAATATAGAGACAAGGCACCTCGACGAGTTCACGAGAACAAAATGCCCCTCCTCCTCCCCGCTAACTTAAACACAGTTTCCTGGAATGATTTTGTCTGAGCCAACTGTAGTGGAAAGGGATATCTTTTTCGGACGCGGCGGCGCCTTCGTCGGTAGTTTGCCATGGTTTTGGTTAGAATGTTTCATTTGCATATGTTTCTTATATCTCTTGATAGATTAGTACCGTACTTGGTCAGGATTATCACGATGCTAAACCAATTATTTCTATTACATTAGCATTCACCCCTTTTGACAATGGGATCAAGGTCACATCCATAAGAAGATTGGATTTATGTTTTAGGCTTCATTTGGCTTACATTTGCAAAATTCCTCGATGGCTTTTATTCATACTGGAAATGGATCTTTACAAACTTAAGATGATTCGTTACTTGATACTCACGCTTGATCCTATGACCCTGTGATCAAGGTCACATCTTGAACATGTTTAGGTTAAGGGATTGGCTAAATATGTATTTCATCTGCTTCTATTTCTTTAATACCTTCGTGCCTTTCATTCATACCTCGGTGATCATTGTGAAGGTAAGGCAATGAATTATGCGATATGATCGCTCAACCAATTGAAGTCAAGGTCAGTTGTTTTACAGCAAACCACCCATTTTGGATTTGTTGCCATCATACTGCCTCATCGTTAAATTACTATACAACATTGACCAGAAAACGACCCTCAACTCCTGCACAAGACAAGGATGTCCACTATATACATGAGCGCGATACTTTGCGATGTCCAAAATCCGACCACAAATGCCTTAAAGAAGCAGCAGATTTTGCAGTAATTAATTTTATTCGCTAATGATTTATGAATGACAATTGCTACCATCTACTTCGTGCGGGGCTAGCTGAATAGCACTTAATGCACATTTAGTTTGTGTGGGGCTAGCTGAATAACACTTGATGCACACCCACTTCGTGCTGGGCTAGCTGAATAACACTTGATGCACACCTACTTCGTGTTGGGCTAGCTGAATAGCACTTGATGCACACCTACTTCGTGTGGGGCTAGCTGAATGGCACTTGTTGCACATATATTTCGTTACGGGCTAGCTAAGTGGCACTTGCTGCACATATACCGTGAGTAGTGTATGGGGTCACCCTAGGGACAATGGGAATTACCATTAAAAACACCCTTGGGTCACTCTGGGGACTATGTAAATTTAACATTAACCACCCTGGGTCACTCTAGGGACAATGGAAATTTAACATGGGCAAAAAACCCTGGGTCAGTCTGGGGACAAGGGAATTTAACATTGGAGAAAGGAAATATCCATGCTAGGGACATTCTAGGGACAAAGGCATTCGAACAATGGAAATTTAACATGGGAGATATTGCTGGGTCACTCTAGGGACAATGGGAATTTAACATGAGGAATAGAGTTTGGGCTTGTCTAGGGACAAGGGGAATTTAACATGGGAATAGAGTTTGGGCTTGTCTAGGGACAAAGGGAATTGAACATGGGGAATAGAGTTTGGGTCTGTCTAGGGACAAGGGGAATTGAACAGGGGAATAGATCGTGGGACTGTCTAGGGACAAGGGGAAATTAAACATGGGAATAAATCGTGGGACTGTCTAGCGTCAAGGGGAATTTAACATATAGAAATTGAACATGGTGGGTCTGTATAGCATCAAGGGGAATTGAACATGGTGGGATTGTCTAGGGACAATAATGGTAGAGGGTCAAACACAACAGAGACAGAGACATACATACACTAGTACAAGCGTGAGATTTATATATAAAGCATTACCAAGACCTGAAATCTTGCTGGGGTGTTCAAAAATTTGCATAATTTAATGATGCTATAAATAGCTATAATCAAGGAAATGCTCAACGACAAAATGGATGTGACTAAAAGTAACGGTAAAATGACGAAATTGTCCCAGAATTTAAAGAAAAATAAACATATCCCCGAAAATTATGTTACAATGGTTTAGAATAAAATAGATAAAATTAGTAACTACTTACAATATCAACTTGTGTGACGATCGTGGATAAACACCCATGTATCTATTTATAGCTATAATCAGCTAAAATTCCTATGAAATCCCACTATCTATTTATACTACAACTTGTGGGTTATTCCTTTGGAAAATCCCACTATCTTTTTATAACCTCAGCTTGAGTGACGTTCCTGTTTATGAACTCTAGTACATATGTATAGCTACAACCTATGGAAATCCCCAAGTCCATATTTATAGTCTCGAAATTTCCAGCGTCAGAGACGTCACTGTACTGAACACTAGGGGATAAATGTCAACAGTGTTGCAAGTGGCTGACCTGAATACACGCTACTGCAGGTAGGTAGGTAGAGTGTATCTGATAGGGATAGAGTAAGTTTTATAGGGACAAACAGAGACTAATACACACACACACACACACACACACACACACACACAACGTACGCGCGCAGACATACGCACACATACACACACACACACACACACACACACAGGGAAGAGGAAAAAACAAACCCCAAATATACTATCAACACAGAAGGGAGATAATACAAACCCCAAATAAACTATCCACACAAACGTACGCGAACGCATACAAACCCCAAATATACTATCAACACAGAAGGGAGATAATACAAACCCCAAATAAACTATCCACACAAACGTACGCGAACGCATACAAACCCCAAATATACTATCCACACAACGTCGCTAACGCATACAAACCCCAAATATGCTATCCACACTCGGGAGGAAGAAGAAAAAAGCAACCAAATATACGATCTACACAACGTACGTGAACACACACACACACACACACACACACACACACACACACACACACACACAGGGAAGAGGAAAAAACAAACTTCAAATAAACTATCCACACAAACGTACGCGAACGCATACAAACCCCAAATATACTATCAAAACAGAGTGAAGAAGAAAAAGTTTTTTGAAAGCATCTAAGCTCTCACCTGCAATGACCAACTCTGCCAAACACCTATACCCCCCACCCCCACTCCCAACACTACAAAACCCATTTAACCCGTTATTTTATGGCATCAGTGTGTGATTTAGGAAACATCAAGACACAAAATGATGGATGAATAGACTGACTATTGTTTACCGACTTGCATGCCTAAAGAGCGTGCGTGAAGGAAAACATCCTTCCATTTCAATTCTAACTAAAACATGATCCAGAGGGATAGAGAGAGGTGAAAGAGCACAATTTCATAAAGTGTGAGTAAAAACAAAACACGCCATCCTTATTATACAATGTCAAGACCAAGAGACACTTACGTTTTCTTTCTGGTCTATTCTCTTTTAGAAGGTAGTATGAAATTTCACATCAGGGCCAACGCATCGGCTCACATTGTCAATTTTTCCATTTCTATGTCTTTACTGGCAGAAGTTCTTCATCATCTTCAATTTCTTCTTCTTCTGAATCCCTCTTCTCTGTTTCGTCTTGTTTTTGTTTCTTCTCTTTTCTCGTAGGGCACTCTGAATTCCAGTGTCCTTTCTCCTGACAACGATATTAGGTATCTTGACTTTTGTCTCTCTTTCTTAGACGAAGCAGGTATTCTGGAGACAAATACCCATTTGCCTTTGCAGATATAGCAAACTTCATTAGCACTTACACACTTTCGTATGACTCTCATCAAATCAACGACCAAAACAGTAAGTCTTGTTGCCACTTTCGCATGTGAATTATGCTTTCGTATGACTTTTAGCAAATATTTGACCAGCAGGTCGATCTGTGCTGACTCTTCCATCTTCTTGATCGTTTTGAGGGCGGAATGAATACTCTGACGCTAAGACACTCTCCTTATATACAGGGACCTGCTGCGTATGAAACCTAGTCAAATGTAAGTTTGCAATAAGATGAAACGATTTCATTGAGGAAGTAAAAAGCAATGATGTACCGTATCGCCTCACACAAAACCTGAAGTGTTAGTTCAAATCCGTGTCAGCGATTTCGAAGACGACATAACTGGGCTTTAATCAATGCTCTCCAATTATGCCACAAAACCACGAGTCCTGATTCACGCCAAAAGAAATATCGTTCGGTCCATAAAAAATAGTATCACATCTGAGAAACGCAAAAACGAATTCCAGAAAACTGAGAACGACGGCTTACACCGACAACGTAAATGTATGAGTTCAAGTAGTGCGTAAAACTTAGTCAAATTAAATTTTTATAGTCAAGACGAAACGATCTCTTTTCGAACAAGAAAGCAGACACCAAGCGACAATGGCGATCCGTGTCACACAACACTTTTCAAAATGTGTATTATCAGAGGTTTGTTCTAGCGATCTGCACGGTTAAATTAAATGTTGATGTATTTTGCAATAAGACGAACACAATTTCCATGGGATCGCCCATGGTACGATTGTTCGTGCATTAGTTTAATTTTTAAAAATATTATTTTATATAAATCGCCTATAGGATAGACCCAGTAAAGCATGGCCATTCTCGTCACTGTCTGAATAGCTACTCAAGTCAATTCGAAGCGAACGCGGTAAGAAAATATGTATAGCCAATGAAATGGCTTACAACGGGTGATGCATTGTTTTGTTCTAGGACTGTGTGGCATAATAATCCCTATGTTCTTGCGTTGTTACCATTACAGTGCAGACACTGAAATGTGAACTTACAAGCCTCTTTGTGTGTGTGTTGTACCATTTCCTCTTACCACATCAAAATACTGAGCGTCACAGTATTGGTTCGCGTTTTCAAGCTGACCATTTTTTTATATCTTACTTAAACATTTCGACATAAACACTCACACTCACATCGGTAGAGCCAGAATAGACGTGTTACAGTATTGAGGGGCATGTTATCTTTTTTTTCAAACTAATAAATTTGGGGTTTGTATGAAGTAAAGAACCGAAAGTACAGTGAAACTCAAGGATGATGACCCAATCTGTCTATTGATGCGTGTATTTACTTAAGAAGAAATATGACCTCTAAAACACAAAGAGATACGGCAAGCATGATTAGATTAAAGATAACGATGTTTTCCTTCACGCCCGTGTAATTTAGAGTTTCAATCGTCTTTGAAGACAAACTTGGTCTCCTTTTGTAGGGCTTGAAATAATAAAAACAGCTGAAAAATCTTAAGCACTTTGCTATAGATAATTTCATCAACAGACTAAACAACATAAATACCGTTACAACAATAGAAAGCCTTAAATCTTATATCAAAAAGAAATGCATGAAAAAAATTAAAGATTAACGATAACTAACAAATGAAACCGAATTTAACAAAGGCAATGACATGTGAAGAAATGCCTCTCACTTTGGAAAGGTAGGCGAATGTACTCTGTCATGCACCATCAACTTGAAAAAAATTATAAACAGAGAGAAACCTGAATTCAAAATTCAGTTGTTTTTTTCTCTTCAAAATTATTTCGTTTCTTTTTTCTTTCTTTTTTTGGAACAAATCTAAGCACTAATATAGAGTGGAAAAGGGAAAATGCACATACAAGCTTTGATATTTCTGAAAAAATGAGGGGATATTCCTAATGTTCATAACCACCTATATATGCTTGGACTTGTCTGTGACTTATCCACAAAACAAGATGTACATATTTCTGGTCAAGCTGCAAGTGTGTGCGTGTTTTTGAAAATGGTAAAAATTGGATATACAATTTTCTCGTGACACTTATAAAGTGAAGAGTCTGTGCAAGTGTCAAAAGCCAAAGTCATATAAGTTTTGTGTTTTGTACGGCTTGTAAAGATTTCCACTTTAGAAAATGTGAAGTATCACAAGTTATTATCACAAACAGAAGTGGAACATAGGGGCTTGCAAGAAAGAAAATAACCCAGACAGTTGGTGTCATCAAGAGTGCTAGAGACGGTACTCGAACTTGCTTGCTTGCTTACTTGAATTAAAGTGATTTTCGCTCTAATGGAGCATGTATCACTGGTTTAATAACGCACCGCGTGATTTTTAATTACTCCTGGGGAAGGAAAGAGAGCCTCATCCCCCAGGCTTTAATGTACTCACAGACTATTTTTAAATTTAGCCACTCAGGTGTAGGACTAACTAGTCCTTAACAACCTGACTGAAAGGCTTTAAATATGAGTGGGAATTGTCTCACCACACACTCATTTTTCTGTCCGAACGTGGTAAAGGAGGAAAAAGGTGCTCAGCAAGACAGCCATGGATGTTAAGTACTCACCAAAACGCTAGCCCGTACTTATTTCAAATCAAGTCTTGTCACCAAAAAAGACGTGTACGACATCAACGGCATTGTCAAACGCAGAATGCCTCAATGCTAACTGGCTAGGTCTGCATTTCTTGCTCCCGCTGCTGTTGCGTATATTTCTTCCCTCCACACCGAGTTCTGGGCCTAATTCTTTAAATTTCGTTGTACCCGAACTTACATTATCCATATTATCACCAAAAAAACCAAAAAAAAAAAAAGACAAAAAAAAAAAAAAACGCACAGACCTAAAAGAAACACTCACTCACTTTTTACAGAACATTACTATTTTTAAAATTTTGATAAGCGACGGAAACGAACAACTTCGAGTCACACTTTCTAACCAAGATAAAGAAATCATGTGCTGACAGACTCACTTCTGCATTTTTTCTTCTAATTGACTAACATATCATAGGCAATGGAATGTTATTTCTTTTCAAGAGTATGGGGTAGCCCTGAAATTTTTTTTTGGGAACTTGAAGCTATGGCGATCGCTTAGGTGATAAGATGACGGCCTCCTCTGACGACAGGCTTTCTCACAGGATAAGGTCTGCTTCTTCGGAAAAGAGAAGAAAAATTCTTTGGTGTCGATACAACTGTTGACAAAGCCTCTGTCAGGTTCATGCTGCTGCTGTTGCTGCTCTCTCTGCTGTTTATGAAGTCTGTACTTCTCCATCCATTCTTCTTTCTCCTTCTTGAATTCCTCCTTGAAGAGCTCTTCTTTCAGGTCTTCAGTGACTTTCAACATTATGATATTGTCTATCTCTTCAGGTCTCGGTATCAGACTTGTCATGACCCTATGCAAATTCACATAGGCTTCGTTCAACTTGGCTAATCTTGATCACATCTTCGTAGGAAGATTAGTTAACAATGGATGTGCAGACTGGAGACTACCCCGTTTTTATTGTCAAAGCGCGGACGTGAAGGAAAACATTACTACACGGTTTTCAAGTCGAACCGTTCAAATAGTGTTATGGGAGGGATAGAGAGAAGTCAAAGAGCATGAATCAGGATTCCTATAGCCAAACAAACCACAAAGGCATTTTTTCTTCAAAACACAACATTTTTTTTTCAAAATCACTTAACACTAACCAACAACTATAACATTTTTTTAACAATAATCCAACCATATAACATCAAACATTTTTTCAAATACCAAACATTTTTTCAATTCACACTCTACTTTAAACAGGGCTGACAACGTTGTGAATGAAATTGTGATTTCCACTGTTGGAAGTCATTAGGCCATTGATGGACACTACGTTTCCTAGCTTGAGACAAAAGATAAGCATAATGGTCACAAAACCATCGATCTACTTTCACATCGTTTCTTGAAGAAGAACGAGGATCAAAATGAGTTACTAAATGTTCTAAGGAATAGCCCAGGCTGCGATGATGCAGAATATACACACAGTACTGCCCGCACACCAAGGAATCTGTGCCTTGTAATTTCACATTATTGAATCGGGTAGTCTGAGCATTTTTTCTCATAAAGCCAATGATATCGTCTTCCAAAGGGGGCAATCCATACGAATCAAAATATATCACACATCCTTCTTGAGGAAAGTAGACGGCTACCCAGTGGGTTCCTGGGAGATGACTGTCGTCCGTGTTAATGACATAAGTTTGATGGTTTTGAGGTTTGCGATGAGGGAGTTCATCTTTAGCACAGACGACAGGATTCCAACAAGCAGTGTACGAACTGTGGTTCAAAAGGTAATAAAGTTCTCAAGTATCCATTTTTTTTTTTTTTTTTCTTCTTCACAGGTAATGATAAGTCATCAATTCGATCCTGACTTTTTGCTTGAAAATGTCTGACAAGTAACCGTTTCTTCGCCTTGTCTCCCAACTCTGATCCAACAGAGCTTCGATGCGATGGATCTCTTGAGTTGTTAATGGAGGACAATAATGTTCACGCAAGCCTTTATACCACTGTTGCAACACGTCTTCTTCCGAGATGAGACTCCAAGCTTCGTCCAGATATTCGTCCACTTTTTCTTCTTGACACAGCATTAGGCATTTATCGTGTTGAATTTGACTGGGATGATCGTTATGACATCCATAGCAATCTTTCTTGATCAATTCCTTAATTTTTTTCTGTCAAGACTAAAGCATAACAGGAAACTAAATGTGATTCTTGTTCTGGCCATCTAGACTTCATCATGATGACTTCTTCGTCTTTGTCTTGGGGTTCTCCTTCCTCAGGATCTTCACATTCCATGTCCAAAGAATCCCTACTATATAATCATTGATAAAAGTCTTCCATGACTTCAAGTAGTGTAGAATGACTTCTCTCAAACTGTTGGTTTATATCGTATTGTCAAATTCAGCATACAGGAGGACGTTCACCGTATTATCTGCGCGTAGATTTTCTGGAAACTGAAATTCCACACGCATCTGGCCGGATTTTATAGGGTGAAAATGTCACTCGTCGCTGTCCTGACTTACAATTCGTTAGAGAACCGTTTTCGAAAATGGAGTTTCACTGTAACTTTCCCTTTGGAGAATGGAGTATTTTGTCCCAGATCTCCTTTTATAGCAATGTTGACAGTGTCTAAATACGACTTACTGACGGGCAAATAGTGAGGATGTACAAATTCACGGTGTACGTGATAGGTGTTTGCACCTTCCTGGTCATTGTTTGTGGTACTATCCACTTTGAAAGGAATGACACGCAGTAACGGCACAGAGGTGTGTCCCACCACGTTGTACTCCACCACATCGGAATACACAAAGATCAAATTAAGTCCTTGGTTCAGTTCTACCGGGTTTCCAAAAGCTCTGTAAAAATCCATATTACTTTTGATCTTGGGGCTCAAATTGTTTGCGACCATTTCTGCATGTCCACTCAAAATTTCAAACAAACTACCATTGAACCTGAGGGACAATGTGTCCGTATCTTGAAATTTGATTATGAGACGATGAACCACTTTATGGTACTCAATCTTCACACTTTTTTGGGCTTTGTTCAGTGCTTTGCCAAAGGCTAAGTTGAACCTGTCCGCAGTAGTGTCCACCAAATGTTCACCACTAAAATAATAACCTGAAGGAATTTTCAAGGTGTAGATAATGAAGGCTGGATTTCTGGCTGGTCTTGTGTCCCCTAAAAACCCGACTTTATTGATTTCTTCCTCCAATTGGGCATTCAGGATTTCCACCTCGAAAGTGTTTTGCTTTTTGGTGATGTTTTTGATTTGTGTTGGGTGAATGATTTCCACTAAAGCCACTTCCCAATGAGTTTCGTGATCTAAGGGGATGGTCTGAGGTAATTTGACCGTGTAACAGCACAACGTGTTCTTGGGAAACACCTCCATGGAACTGTCACTGGGTAAGGTTAAGTAAAATTGGTTGTTATTGCTCATAATTCCAGAGTTCTGTGGCTCTCCGAGGTGTTACTGGAAGTCAGAGGAGTGTCTCCGCCCAAAATGGAGTTGTTGTTGGACTGGTGGCTGGCACTGACACTGGACACAAGGTTCCCGTGGTTCCCGTTCGAGGAGAATTTCAGGGAGGGATTAGGAAGCAGGTAACCCATGCAACTGCTCAATAAAATGGTCCACAATTGTTTGTCTCCTTGTTGCAAACTCAAATTGGCAATGGCTGCCCCGATGACACAATACACCACGAAGATTTGGCAGAAAAAGACGATTTGCGTTTTAGGCACACGTTCTCTATACCTCACCCACAAGGGTTGTTTTTGTAAATCTTGCAGAGAAGAATTGGGTGAAGGAGTGATCGCAGTAGCTGAATCTGTGTGAAAGGGAATGATGGTCACTTCTTTTTATATTCGATGACGTGCGAAGCGTCGATCCAAGAATGATAACTGGTCGGATATCCTTTCCAACGTACTTTGACTTCTTTGACACGTCGTTTGCCCACTTTACGGTTTCTGCCAGTTAGCACCCCACCCACCTCGAGAACACAAATGACATCTAGTCAACAGCCGACTATACCTAACAAACAACCCGTCCCGGAAAGAGTGGTGGCAAAACAAAGGTCCAATTATGTTAGACAAACGGTATGGCAAACTCAAATGTAATTATCGGAGGCACTGCGTTCTTTTCTCACTCCGATACTACAGGCAATCTCAGCTGAAATAACAACCACAACAACAATAACAGCGACAGACACCATAGCAGCGGATTTGAAACTATCTACCTCAACCGAAGAATTAGTATCAGAACCAGAAGAGGAAACTGAGGCGGTTGAGGAGGAGGAGGGGGACGCTGACCCTCGTTGAAACGTACACCGAAATGGGGCTAGATCAAGCATTGTATGACGTCAACATAGCAGGGGAGTTTATTAGAGCCATCAAATACGTTGCCTACAGATCTCTAGACACCTTTAAACCAAGACCTTCTCAATGGGGATTAGGGGTCAGAGGTCTTCCCCAATTCTACAGACAAGCCTACACTGGATACCCCCTCAGTCAACTGGTAGAAGCCGCTGCTTACATTACCGCCCATCATGGCTACGCATTTCCTGATATCAAGAATCATGAGACGAGGAGTGCGGGAAAGAACGTGAAAGCAAAAGAGAGACGTGTTACCTTCTAACAGAAAAAAACAGACTTGTTTTTTAGGGCTCCAAAAGATTGCTTTTTATTAAATAGGGAACCATATTTGGCTTGGTATCCCTCCTTGACTAAACTATTCTTGAAATAAACTTGACCCATTGTAACACTGCAACAAACTTAACTTTTTAAACCTAACAGTGACCAAACTGGTATATGTCGCTTAGACATAATAATTTAAATAAGATCAGTATGGCTATTTTTATGTACACTAAGTACTAATATTAGACAGATATGTTAGGAAATTTAACAGACTCGTTAGATTTGAACTAATTGCACAGGTGGTTAACACATTATTGGTACTTATTATTGTCGATTAGCAAAAAACGGGACTTCATTTGAAATAAGTACGGGCTAGCGTTTTGGTGAGTACTTAACATCCATGGCTGTCTTGCTGAGCACCTTTTTCCTCCTTTACCATGCTCGGACAGAAAAATGAGTGTGTGGTGAGACAATTCCCACTCATGTTTAAAGCCTTTCAGTCAGGTTGTTAAGGACTAGTTAGTCCTACACCTGAGTGGCTAAATTTAAGAATAGTCTGTGAGTACATAAAAGCCTGGGGGATGACGCTCTCTTTCCTTCCCCAGGAGTAATTAAAAATCACGCGGTGCGTTATTAAACCAGTGATACATGCTCCATTAGAGCGAAAATCACTTTAATTCAAGTAAGCAAGCAAGCAAGTTCGAGTACCGTCTCTAGCACTCTTGATGACACTAACTGTCTGGGTTATTTTCTTTCTTGCAAGCCCCTATGTTCCACTTCTGTTTGTGATAATAACTTGTGATACTTCACATTTCCTAAAGTGGAAATATTTGCAAGCCGTACAAAATACAAAACTTATATGACTTTGGCTTTTGACACTTGCACAGACTCTTCACTTTCTAAGTGTCACGAGAAAATTGTATATCCAATTTTTACCATTTTCAAAAACACGCACACACTTGCAGCTTGACCAAAAATATGTACATCTTGTTTTGTGGATAAGTCACAGACAAGTCCAAGCATATATAGGTGGTTATGAACGTTAGGAATATCCCCTCATTTTTTCAGAAATATCAAAGCTTGTATGTGCATTTTCCCTTTTCCACTCTATATTAGTGCTTAGATTTGTTCCAAAAAAAGAAAGAAAAAAGAAACGAAATAATTTTGAAGAAAAAAAAAAAACAACTGAATTTTGAATTCAGGTTTCTCTCTGTTTATAATTTTTTTCAAGTTGATGGTGCATGACAGAGTACATTCGCCTACCTTTCCAAAGTGAGAGGCATTTCTTCACATGTCATTGCCTTTGTTAAATTCGGTTTCATTTGTTAGTTATCGTTAATCTTTAATTTTTTTCATGCATTTCTTTTTGATATAAGATTTAAGGCTTTCTATTGTTGTAACGGTATTTATGTTGTTTAGTCTGTTGATGAAATTATCTATAGCAAAGTGCTTAAGATTTTTCAGCTTTTTATATTATTTCAAGCCCTACAAAAGGAGACCAAGTTTGTCTTCAAAGTCGATTGAAACTCTAAATTACACAGGCGTGAAGGAAAACATCGTTGTCTTTAATCTAATCATGCTTGCCGTATCTCTTTGTGTTTTAGAGGTCATATTTCTTCTTAAGTAAATACACGCATCAATAGACAGACAGATTGGGTCATCATCCTTGAGTTTCACTGTACTTTCGGTTCTTTACTTCATACAAACCCCAAATATATTAGTTTGAAAAAAAAAGATAACATTCCCCTCAATGCTGTAACACGTCTGTTCTGACTCTACCGATGTGAGTGTGAGTGTTTATGTCGAAATGTTTAAGTGAGATATAAAAAAATGGTCAGCTTGAAAACGCGAACCAATACTGTGACGCTCAGTATTTTGATGTGGTAAGAGGAAATGGTACAACACACACACACAAAGAGGCTTGTAAGTTCACATTTCAGTGTCTGCACTGTAATGGTAACAACGCAAGAACATAGGGATTATTATGCCACACAGTCCTAGAACAAAACAATGCATCACCCGTTGTAAGCCATTTTATTTGTTATACTTATTTTCTTACCGCGTTCGCTTCGAATTGACTTGAGTAGCTATTCAGACAGTGACGAGAATGGCCATGCTTTACTGGGTCTATCCTATAGGCGATTTATATAAAATAATATTTTTAAAAATTAAACTAATGCACGAACAATCGTACCATGGGCGATCCCATGGAAATTGTGTCCGTCTTATTGCAAAATACACCAACATTTAATTTAACCGTGCAGATCGCTAGAACAAACCTCTGATAATACACATTTTGAAAAGTGTTGTGTGACACGGATCGCCATTGTCGCTTGGTGTCTGCTTTCTTGTTCGAAAAGAGATCGTTTCGTCTTGACTATAAAAATTTAATTTGACTAAGTTTTACGCACTACTTGAACTCATACATTTACGTTGTCGGTGTAAGCCGTCGTTCTCAGTTTTCTGGAAGTTCGTTTTTGCGTTTCTCAGATGTGATACTATTTTTTATGGACCGAACGAAATTTCTTTTGGCGTGAATCAGGACTCGTGGTTTTGTGGCATAATTGGAGAGCATTGATTAAAGTCCAGTTATGTCGTCTTCGAAATCGCTGACACGGATTTGAACTAACACTTCAGGTTTTGTGTGAGGCGATACGGTACATCATTGCCTTTTACTTCCTCAATGAAATCGTTTCATCTTATTGCAAACTTACATTTGACTAGGTTTCATACGCAGCAGGTCCCTGTATATAAGGAGAGTGTCTTAGCGTCAGAGTATTCATTCCGCCCTCAAAACGATCAAGAAGATGGAAGAGTCAGCACAGATCGACCTGCTAGTCAAATATTTGTTAAAAGTCATACGAAAGCATAATTCACATGCGAAAGTGGCAACAAAACTTACTCTTTTGGTCGTTGATTTGATGAGAGTCATACGAAAGTGTGTAAGTGCTAATGAAGTTTGCTATATCTGCAAAGGTAAATGGGTATTTGTCTCCAGAATACCTGTTTCGTCTAAGAAAGAGAGACAAAAGTCAAGATACCTAATATCGTTGTCAGGAGAAAGGACACTGGAATTCAGAGTGCCCTACGAGAAAAGAGAAGAAACAAAAACAAGACGAAACAGAGAAGAAGGATTCAGAAGAAGAAGAAATTGAAGATGATGAAGAACTTCTGCCAGTAAAGACATAGAAATGGAAAAATTGACAATGTGAGCCGATGCGTTGGCCCTGATGTGAAATTTCATACTACCTTCTAAAAGAGAATAGACCAGAAAGAAAACGTAAGTGTCTCTTGGTCTTGACATTGTATAATAAGGATGGCGTGTTTTGTTTTTACTCACACTTTATGAAATTGTGCTCTTTCACCTCTCTCTATCCCTCTGGATCATGTTTTAGTTAGAATTGAAATGGAAGGATGTTTTCCTTCACGCACGCTCTTTAGGCATGCAAGTCGGTAAACAATAGTCAGTCTATTCATCCATCATTTTGTGTCTTGATGTTTCCTAAATCACACACTGATGCCATAAAATAACGGGTTAAATGGGTTTTGTAGTGTTGGGAGTGGGGGTGGGGTGGAGTGTAGGTGTTTGGCAGAGTTGATCATTGCAGGTGAGAGCTTAGGTGCTTTCAAAAAACTTTTTCTTCTTCACTCTGTTTTGATAGTATATTTGGGTTTTGTATGCGTTCGCGTACGTTTGTGTAGATAGTTTATTTGGGGTTTGTTTTTTCCTCTTCCCTCTGTGTGTATGTGTGTGTCTGTGTGTGTGTGTGTGTGTTCACGTACGTTGTGTAGATCGTATATTTGGTTGCTTTTTTCTTCTTCCTCCCGAGTGTGGATAGCACATTTAGGGTTTGTATGCGTTAGCGACGTTGTGTGGATAGTATATTTGGGGTTTGTATGCGTTCGCGTACGTTTGTGTGGATAGTTTATTTGGGGTCTGTATGCGTTCGCGTACGTTTGTGTGGATAGTTTATTTGGGGTTTGTATTATCTCCCTTCTGTGTTGATAGTATATTTGGGGTTTGTTTTTTCCTCTTCCCTGTGTGTGTGTGTGTGTGTGTGTGTGTTCGCGTACGTTGTGTAGATCGTATATTTGGTTGTTTTTTTCTTCTTCCTCCCGAGTGTGGATAGCATATTTGGGGTTTGTATGCGTTAGCGACGTTGTGTGGATAGTATATTTGGGGTTTGTATGCGTTCGCGTACGTTTGTGTGGATAGTTTATTTGGGGTTTGTATTATCTCCCTTCTGTGTTGATAGTATATTTGGGGTTTGTATGCGTTCGCGTACGTTTGTGTGGATAGTTTATTTGGGGTTTGTATTATCTCCCTTCTGTGTTGATAGTATATTTGGGGTTTGTTTTTTCCTCTTCCCTGTGTGTGTGTGTGTGTGTGTGTGTATGCGTGTGTATGTCTGCGCGCGTACGTTGTGTGTGTGTGTGTGTGTGTGTGTGTGTATTAGTCTCTGTTTGTCCCTATAAAACTTACTTTATCCCTATCAGATACACTCTACCTACCTACCTGCAGTAGCGTGTATTCAGGTCAGCCACTTGCAACACTGTTGACATTTATCCCCTAGTGTTCAGTACAGTGACGTCTCTGACGCTGGAAATTTCGAGACTATAAATATGGACTTGGGGATTTCCATAGGTTGTAGCTATACATATGTACTAGAGTTCATAAACAGGAACGTCACTCAAGCTGAGGTTATAAAAAGATAGTGGGATTTTCCAAAGGAATAACCCACAAGTTGTAGTATAAATAGATAGTGGGATTTCATAGGAATTTTAGCTGATTATAGCTATAAATAGATACATGGGTGTTTATCCACGATCGTCACACAAGTTGATATTGTAAGTAGTTACTAATTTTATCTATTTTATTCTAAACCATTGTAACATAATTTTCGGGGATATGTTTATTTTTCTTTAAATTCTGGGACAATTTCGTCATTTTACCGTTACTTTTAGTCACATCCATTTTGTCGTTGAGCATTTCCTTGATTATAGCTATTTATAGCATCATTAAATTATGCAAATTTTTGAACACTCCAGCAAGATTTCAGGTCTTGGTAATGCTTTATATATAAATCTCACGCTTGTACTAGTGTATGTATGTCTCTGTCTCTGTTGTGTTTGACCCTCTACCATTATTGTCCCTAGACAATCCCACCATGTTCAATTCCCCTTGATGCTATACAGACCCACCATGTTCAATTTCTATATGTTAAATTCCTCTTGACGCTAGACAGTCCCACGATTTATTCCCATGTTTAATTTCCCCTTGTCCCTAGACAGTCCCACGGTCTATTCCCCTGTTCAATTCCCCTTGTCCCTAGACAGACCCAAACTCTATTCCCCATGTTCAGTTCCCCTTGTCCCTAGACAAGCCCAATCTCTATTCCCATGTTAAATTCCCCTTGTCCCTAGACAAACCCAAACTCTATTCCCCATGTTAAATTCCCATTGTCCCTAGAGTGACCCAGCAATATCTCCCATGTTAAATTTCCATTGTTCGAATGCCTTTGTCCCTAGAATGTCCCTAGCATGGATATTTCCTTTCTCCAATGTTAAATTCCCTTGTCCCCAGATTGACCCAGGGTTTTCTGCCCATGTTAAATTTCCATTGTCCCTAGAGTGACCCAGGGTGGTTAATGTTAAATTTACATAGTCCCCAGAGTGACCCAAGGGTGTTTCTAATGGTAATTCCCATTGTCCATAGGGTGACCCCATACAGTACTACCGTATGTGGAGCTAGCGAAGTGGCACTTGCTGCATATCTACCTCGTGTGGGGCTAGCTGAATAGCACTTGATGCACACCTACTTCGTGTGGGGCTAGTTGAATGGCACTTGCTGCACATCTACTTTGTGGGGCTAGCTGAATGGTACTTGTTGCGTATATATTTCGTTAAGGGCTAGCTAAGTGGCACTTGCTGCACATCTACCGTGTGTGGAGCTAGCTAAGTGGCACTTGCTGCACACCTACTTCGTGTGGGGCTAGTTGAATGGCACTTGCTGCACATCTAGTTTGTGGGTCTGGCTGAATGGCACTTGCTGCACATCTACTTTGTGGGGCTAGCTGAATGGTACTTGTTGCGCATATATTTCATTAAGGGCTAGCTAAGTGGCACTTGCTGCACACCTACTTCTGTGGGGCTAGTTGAATGGCACTTGCTGCACATCTATTTCGCTAGGGGCTAGCTAAATGGCACTTGCTGCACATCTACCTCATGTGGAGCTAGCAAAATGGCACTTGCTGAACTGCTACCTCGTGTGGGGCTAGCTAAATGGCACTTGCTGCACATCAGCATAGTGTGGGGCTAGTTGAACGGCACTTGATACACATCGACTTTACTTGGAGCTAGCTGAATGGCACTTGTTGCACATTTATTTCGTTAGGGGCTAGTTAAATGACACTTGCTGCAACATGCCACGATTAAATAAATAGAGGATCTTAAAATAATTTGGTACCGTGTAACCTATGATGACTATGATATTTGCTTTAAAAGTAGTCGGGTAATATGACACTATGTTTTGATGTTTGTTGTCGATCAGGAAGCATGTATATACCTGTGCTGAATAAGAAATTGTACTCATACTTTCCGCATTTGTATAGAAAATATGAGACTACGTAAACATATTTGACTTGTTGATAAGGAGCGGTATAACTTGGCAAGAATGGATATTTAATTTTTTGAAGAAAAGGCCATTAAATTCTACAAATTCTTTTAATGATAAATAATAATAACCACTTCAAGTGAAAGCATTATTCTCTGATTGTTTAATTAAAGTTTCATTGCTCTAAAAGAAAGCAAAAAGATAGACATGAAGAACCTTTACTGTGATGAAGCAAATTGGAATTATTTATAGAAACTCGAGCCAGTCGATTGTTTCTTTTTTTCAGCAGAAGTACCAAATGACTTTAAAACATAAAAAAACCCAGGTTGAACAGGCATCACCTTGTTGGTTTTGCGTCTTTATGTTACTTAGTTTAAGACTATAAACTCATAACAGCATAGAGTACGATGAATTAAAAATCGTGTGACTAGACCAGCCTTGAAATAAGCTATGTTTGGTTTATTTATCAACTCGGATGGAAACTGATTCCGTCAGAATTATGGAATTTGGTGTTTATGAAAATCTTTTTAAAGGGAGAAAACTACGTCTGAACACTTTATCTGTAAACTTTGGTTATTAATCAAACGCGGAAAACCATGCACAGCAGTTTGTCTCATGCCCCTTTGTCATATTTGGGATTGTGGTGGGGCAGAGTGATAATTGTAAATGGTATTTAGTACAATAATTTGTAATTTGCCTCTTGATATCAGATCACCAGTCATAATCAACCAAATGCATTGGCCTGTTCTCAATTAGTGCAGCTATTTCACGATGGGACCAAAGTGAAGGTGGTATCAACATATTCTTTTGGGAGTGTAATTAGGCACTTCAGCACGATGCAGTGGGGAGGCATTTCAGCAAGGAATACCATCCGCGTACAGCGAGTGACATATATACAGAAAACGGACCAGTCAGTCGATATCACATTTTACAAGGGATAAAGAATGGGGTAACTGAATGAGGTATTATATATTCTTAAATTTTCATTACATATCCTGTCACATGTACGTATCGCATGTCTTTCTATTTTTCCCCGAACAAACCCTGTTATTGTCTTAGTGGTGAGTGTATGGGAAGTATTTTACACAGCAATATAAGTTGCATATGCCACACTAAGTAAACAAGGAAGTTCTCCTTCTCAAATTGCAAATTTTACCGGCAGTTCTGTTTATTGAAAAGAGATTAATACACCGTAAATATTCAAAAATACGTGCACGAGAAGGGCATGTCAATCTTCAAAGGAAGACTAGAGAGATGTTCATATTTATTCCAGTTATTGAAACTATTTGATATCAATCGTCTTCGGTTAAATACCAACGTTCGGTTTGCAGGCTCTGCTAAATCGTGTCCTTATAAATTGCCAAATCAAATATTATATGTGTGTATTACACCCCGCAGCTTCAAGAGGGCGTAATACACATTCTTCCAGAAAATCAGAAGTATTCTAGCCTGTTTATTACTAGCCATTTTGCCTCTGAAATTGATACTGAAAATTGAAATAAATCAATGTTGCAAAGATTGAGGATGTATTGCATTTTATCATCGAATCAATCCAGAATTAAGAAAGTTGAAAATATTAGACAGGCTACAATAAAGTCTGCTTCAGGGTGAACAACAAAACACCTGTCACGACCTCGTTTTGAGCACTTGTGAATGAAACGAATTGATCGAGGTAAAAATTCGTGTCTTCAATCCGTTTATTTCTAGAATGGGTATTCTGTCAACATATTTATGAGACGTGCAATGCAAATTTCCATGCGACAATGTACTTATATGTGCAAGGTTGAAGTATTTTCCCTAGTGCAAAACATTAGTTGTTTTATCTTAGCTGCGTGTTGTAGATACCCATTGTGGGAGCAGTGCGGTAAGAAAACTATAAACGAATCATGTGACACAGAATCGGATCAACAACGGCACAACCGTATATAATGCATTTTTGACTAAGTGCGCATCTGTCAACATTTAATCTAAAAACTGTCTAAACTGTATTAAGAATGCAATTTAAAATTTGCAGCACGCGCTACGAAATCCCAGAATTTTATCAGCAGTTCAGGAAAGAATTGCCCAAATTGGTTATGGTGACAGATGGATTTTTGAGTGAAACGGACGACGCTACTTTTGATGTCGGACAGGTAACGTATAAACATTTGTTGAGTAAAATAGCACATACATATTATTTGACCACGAAATGATGTCTATTTCAAATATATTATGTAACAATCTACAGTACAGATGTAGATATGTATATAATGAACCGGGTTTAAGTGCCCATTCCAATACTTACACACGAATTATTCAACCATATGGCTAATTCAGTATCTAATAATAGCTGTCATACCTTAGATCAAAGACAAGCGAATTCCTACTGGTTACTTCATCCTTTCGTCCTATCTCATGTATAATAACGAAGCTCAAATTTTGTTTCGACACTTTTTTTGCATTATTAACTACAGAGGTGGGATAATGAGTGAGATCTCCTGATGCCACAAGCAGAGCAGAGCCCATCCCTCGCAGTCAGCCCATGCACCAAACTTAATGGTTACATGTCGACGACAAAATATACTGTGAAATTATCTCTACAGATGTTCTGCCATTACAGTAGCACTTTCCCTTCCTCGTCGCTAACATAAACCCAGTCTGCAGATCGATTTTGTTCGGGCCAACATTAATGGAAAGCGGCCACTTTTCCGGTCATGGCGGCTTCTTCTTCATCCGTTTGCCATATGTTTGGTTGCAGTGTTTTATTTGCATATGTTTACTTTATATTTTAATAGATTCGGTCCGTACCTAGTCAGGATTATCATGAAACTACGGTAATTATTTGCATTGCACGCGCACTGACCTGTTTTGACATTGGGATCAAGGTCACAACCATAAAATATCGGCGTTATGTTGTTGCATACATTTTATTGGCCTACATTGCCTGAATTTATCGATGGTAGCTTGTTCATATATGGAGAATACATCATTACAAAATTAGGACAATTCATTACCGGATACGCACGCTTGACCCTTGGACGCTCTGATCAAGGTCAAATTCTTAATATGACTGCGTTAAGCGATTGCCTGAAGGCCTTTTTTAATTCTGCTTCTATTTCTTTAATCCCTTTTATTCATACTGCAGGTGAATCAATACGAAGCTAAATCAGTTTAGTCTGCGATATGTTGGAGTCAAGGTCAGATGCTTCGAATCAATGCTCATCATTTAATTGACATACATCATATACCAGTAATATGAAAACGACCTCTCGACTCCGGTACGAGAAAAGGCTGTTGTTTTTATTTTGGGTTTAACGCCATTTTTCAGCACATGATAAGCTACAAATGGCGGTTAGTATAGCTGATGGAGGAAGATCCAGGGAAAATCTCGATAAGAACTACGGGCTTACAGAAAGCTACAGACATGCTTTCTCGCATTAACACATTGGCAGAGACCGAAACTGAAATCCACGCGGACAGAGGTGAGATGGCAGTGATCGGATATAGCGAGCGCTTTAGACAACTCGGCCACCCGGGGCCCCGTGCAAGGCTGTTCACTGAGTACATGAGAACGGTACGATCATGATGCCACAATGAGTAACTATTGTCCAGTGTTGACAATTATTGTATTGTATCAAAATAGATGAGGCAGTTTACATTCTGATTATTTAAAAATAAACAATTTTTTTAGGAGACTGTCAAGGTGTATTATTCTGCCAATTCAGTCATTAAAGTGCCACAATTTATTATATTCGTTCACAAACTGCATACAATTATGTGATACCAGGTGCATCTAAAATCAAATTGTACAATGCATATGATTATATTCCATTTTCAAATTGTTTTAAGATTTAATGACGTCCGTTTTCCGTTTTTTTTTTTGTATACAAAATAACTATTAATTCAGTCTACACTTTTTGTCTAGGTTTAGAGAGTCATTTTTAGGGCTGAAACAATACACCTCTGCCGCTTATTGATACGATTTACGATCCACATCATTCGATACGATACATATCGATACACATCTGAACTTGATGGTCTTTCCATGTTTGGAAGATAGGTGTTGCGCTTTTATGTATGTTGATATTCCTGGCAATATTTCCAGTATGCATATTGACATAGAGTTATCATATATTTATATGCTATTCTCATTGATGACAAGAAAACAAAGATAATTTCAGACTACCTGTTGGTGAGTTTTATTCAGCGTTTTAGGTCATTTAAGGATGGCTTTATTGAACTCACTCTAACCACAAGGCCTTTCTTTCTGTACAGCATGAATGCTTTGAAAGCATCTTACTCTTAATTTTATGTCTCACTTAAATTTCGAAGATATTACGATGTTTTCTTCAAAAACAGAAGAAATAATGAAATTTCATTGCGCAAAGAAAATCTCATCCAAAACAAATCCGGGCAAGGGAATGAGATGGACACCCAAAATATCCTGTACTTCCTGCAGATTAAAGAGACTGCTGCAGCCACAAGTACGTGTATTTGTTAGCGAAGAAGGAAAGCTATTGTCAACACCCAGTCCCATAAGATAATTTTGTTTTAATTTACACAAGGTGATAAACTTAAGCGGTTTGAAATCTGCCCCATCGCCGAATTTGTGCTGAATTTATTTATTCCATTGGCACCTTCATTCATTGGTTAAATGTATCTGCATAAAATAGAAATTTCAGATTTGTTCCCCATGTACAATGTAGGGATAGATGATGATAGGATCATATATTAAGGGAGACCCCCCTCCCTTTGTCAAAGAAATAACGGGGACTGGAACAAAACGAGGGAGAGGAAGAAGCGGCCATAGTTCAATATCTACCTAATACTTCAATACCGGTCTCTTTTTCTTTCTGCGCTACTTTCTTTCAGGTGTACTGAAGTAAAAACCTTTTTAAGAGTTTACCTCCACTGGTATAAGCATTAATCTGTTAATTATTTTTGAACATACCCTATTTATTATCTGCATATGAATATTGATATGTGCTTCCTTCTGAAGGGCATATACATAGCTAGCTTTGTCAGCTTGAATATGTTGCGAAACTGATCTTTATGACCGCTGTGGTGTACAATTTTCAAGAGCTCACATATATCCTTCATGGAAGGTTCAAACTATGCGATAATAATGCTTATTCCTGGGCACCATGTGCCAATCAAATTTAGTTTAACATTCATTTATGACATGCTTGACGAACGCGGATGAGTAATCAGTGGCCTACCCGAAAAACATATCGCGACAAGAACGATTAAATAAAAATTACATACTTTGCCGATCACATTTTCATTTGCGGTATTTTTGAACTAATTTTGCGGAAGTTCTCGCGTATCACTATTCTACAAGTTTGCGAATTAGTAAAAATTTTGCACGATTCATGCAATTGCACACCCTGACATCTTCCTTTTTTAAGTACTTTACATATCAATTAATGAATTTTGTGCCAAGTTTCTCTGTTGCTTTGCCAATAATTCGTGCTTGTCACGCAGAGAATAAGCAACATTAATTTCCGATTGGTGGTTATTGTTTAAGCTGGACCGGAACAAGCAATAACCACCATCGAGAATTCAATGTAACATATTTCACCGAGCGAAACACAGGTAGTGTAACTTTCAAATCGACCAAATTATACATAATACAATTCAGTGCAGAAATTTCACGTAAAATTGGTTATTAAATGAAGAGTAAAATACTTTATTATACATGTGGATCACGTTTGGAATGTATGTTATATGTTGAAGATGATGATGGATTAAGATAATTAGCATGGAACGGGGATACGGAAGAATTACGAACAATGTTACTTTGTGTTAATTTATAGACAGCAAGCGAGTATTCTGAACTGTCGTTTTTGTTTTTACTAAAAGAAAATGAGTGCCTGTGACTGCATATGCTGCTTCAGATGAATTCTAATTTTAAGGAATAATAAGGTAAACTAATAATAATTATTCATAACTACTGAAGACTAATATAACTTGCATACGGTAAGTATCGTTTTGTATCGACTCTCCGTTTCTTGTATCGATATGTGTTCCGTTACAGTAAAATTATTCATTAATCGATATATCGATGAATCGTTTCATCCCCTGGTCATTATACTATTGTCCACTATCACGAAATTGTCCAGCGTAGAATTAATCCAGACTCAATATTTCAAAGTTACAATTGCTATTTAAAGTAATTTAATATTCACTGAACTTTAGCACGAAAGGGAAAATGCCAGCAATAATCCCTAGATGTACGGATTCTAATTTAAACTGAGCAATGAAGATCAATTTGTATGAAAACCAGCACGAGTAAAACGTTCGTAATTAAACGTCTTGATTAGAGTAGCGTAGTTTTATGTGCATATTAAATTGAAATACAACAGTCTTGACAAACGGTATGTGTTTCAGATTATCAGGTTTCATACATGCTCCAAACAGAGGCGCATTAAGGCTGTTGCCATGAAAGAAGATGGTTCTGAAGGAGCTTTGTATTCTATACCTTTGGATCATCCTCATCCGTTGTTCATCTGTGATAAAAATAGGCTTGGAAAAGAAAAGGGTATGGCTCTGTTGCTTGATTTTCATAACTTTACTTTTTTCCGTTGATAGTTTACAAATGTTTAAAAATATACATTCACGTTATTTCTGGTACTAACATCACTATTATTTTGCTTTCGTAGATGTTGGCAGTTTGCAAAGCAGAATTTTTTTGAAAACGTCATATTTCAAGCGCTTTGAAGGTTATGATCTTTTTTGAACCATTCACATAGTACAATTTGCTTATACTCATAAACACTAGCTTGATAAGTTTCAGTTCCAACTTTGACTGTAAACAAAGATATGCAGATATCTGCAATATTTTGGAAACAAAAAGGGTGATATTTATTTATAATGCGTCATGACCTGTTTAACCTTATTTCAAGAATAACCTTCTTTCTGATCTGTTGAACTTAAATAATCCTTTATTATACAGCAAGAAACTAACGCAATTGTGACTTCATAACGTTCGTATGACTTGGTGCAAATTAATATTTGGCAGTTATATCTATACATTGATAACACAAGATCAGTTAAGCAGTATTTAAGAGCATAGCTAAAGCATACGAGCTAAATAGTTTGTTGATATTGCAAGAATAGATATCCGTGAACATTACCCATTTTACAACCGACCCGGAAGTACAAGCGTATTATATGATCAGATTCATCTGAGCCAAAAACATAAACCGAGACGCATGTTTCAACAGTCTGCGTTTTTTGCTTAAGGATACTGACTTGTTGTTGGAAAGATACTTGATATTTTGAACAGTCACTAAATACTTTTCCGGATTGTGCATACTCTGGTACATTTAAAAAGAAAACGGAAAGGAAGTGAGACGTAGAGATTATTATAATATAGTGTCTGCTTTATGCCTTGTATAAGACGTTTATCATTTTCCGATTTTGGGGTTAATATTTGACGCATGGGAATATAAATAGGTTATATGATAACACAGCGACTGAAATTAAATCCTGGATTTAGCTACCTGACGTCTGAATTTCCCTTCCATATAGCAAAACTTCATTTCATGAAACTCGAGATAGTGCAAGTACTCAGACTTGTATCAATATTGTCATTTTTGTAAGAATATAACTAAATTTTAGGCAATATGAATCTTACATCTTAGCACACATTCTATATTGTCGAACAAATTACTATGTACATCTGTTATAAATTAATGCAAATTTGACCCAATGAATACTGACAAGTTTTCAAGGTAGGTGTATCCTTCTGAAAATAAAATGGCTATAAGCATGCATCTACCGTTCCAATCACCATAGTGTGTTATTTTGTGCGATACTTTTCAACATCAATTTTATGTTATAATTTCGTTACAATTACTCCATATAAAACTGCATATTAAATGGAAATAAATATTTTTTCCGGAATCTGCCTGGTTGTCAGACATTGATTTGGTCTGTTCAGGTTGGAAGCATGAAGCTCTAGTTTGTGTGTAAGTATGGGGATGAACATTTCAATTGAAAGCTTCTTTTTAAGTCTTTTTGTTCGGATTTACCGTTGGGAACTAATATGGTGGTCAGTCAAGAACATGTCTATTCAAACTGTCTTAAAAAATATTCGGGAACCTAATTCTTTTGTTTTACTGCAAACAATCTCAATGCAAAATCCATATATTTATTGAAAACTAGATTATTCCACTGATTTAAAATATTGATTCTTTAGTATCACATAAATCAACCCAAACCGTCTGCACTTTTCTTTTGTTTGCCTCAAAGCGTATGATGATTTTTTAAAACTTCCGGCCTTGTATATATCTGACAACCAAGAGTTGTCCTTCTTTTCATTGTTGTGGATCTTGGTAATTCGATTTTTTCTTCTTCGGAGACGTAGATAATAATAATAATAATAATGATAATAATAACAACAATAATAATAAAAATAATAATAGCCACTGACGCCTTTGCAATGTCGACTTTTGCTCATGACTGAGACGTACGGAGATAAACCCATTAGACCACCAAAATAATGGCGCTCATTATTCACAGAACACAAATTTGATTTTGTGAACATTACATAAGGTCCTGTACATGGAGTTACTATTCTGTAACTGTTTCATCTCAGCGTAGTTGTCTGTTTTTCGCATTTATTACATTTCAACATTTACTTTTTTCAGTGTGGGAGCCACAACTATTAAAAGATATTGTAGAAAATCACAAGCTGCCGTTGGCTGTACACTTTGCCAGTCCCGAAACGTGCGAGGATGCGACGTCTGCTCGAATCTCCACTGTCACACTTACAGAAGGATTTAATGAAATCTTCCTCCTGGGGAATAATATTGACGATGGTATCAACAGAGAATTGCTATTCTGATGGAAGAAAAAAACCCAGTTTTTCATAAGTTTTCGGCAAATGTTTCAAAAGAAATATCTTTGTAATTATTAAATTGTTTATTACTCAACAATTTTTAGAAAGTTTACTGATGTAGTATTTATGTTTGAACACTGGTCAGTTGTTTACTAACACGTACTTTTATCTTGAAACTATCTTTAAAAAACTGAGAGTTTTTGTTTGTTCTGAAAGTTTCTTGTCCCTGCATCGAATCCTAAATTTGATTTTGAAAATATCGTATCTTAAACGTCATTCTCCTCCTTTCTTTCCAACATCTAGGTTGTCTAAACATGGGAATAACAGCTGTTTCAGTCAAGAGAACTGGAATGACAGTTGCTTTGTTAACAGGGATACAGGGTCGGACGGTTGAAGAGTGGAGCCAGTATTGTACGGAACTTAATGAAGCCGTTACTTCATCTATCAGTTTTAGTTACCGATATGGCCCTGCCGGTATGTTATTCTTATTTAACTTTGCAACTAATTAAAATAATCTCAGTTTTATTTAAGATACATGAAATGTATGTAAATCAAATATTTTTATCCGATACAATTTCACTGGTCGAAATTATTATCACATGTGTATATTTATGTTCAACGTCATTTATTACAGATATAAATATCCGATACAGTCTGTAGCAAACGACACTATTATGTGCGTATAAATTACTAATAAATGTTTTTTGAAAACGTTGATACTTTTTGTTAGGAATCCTAACGCCAGCAAACCTTGGATATAGGTTTGAAAACATCAAAGGAAATCAGAATGAGACCTTATTAAAAATAAATACGTGGATACACAAGGTAAGGCGCTTCCATACAGACTTACTAGTTTATCTCCACAGAATTTTCCAATGACAGCAGCAACTTCAAAGGCCATACAGCAAGTGGTACAAGATAACACCATTATCACACACACCTTTAGCTCACATATATTACTACCTGTAGGTTGCTTGATCCATCCGACCCTGTTGTAATGTTAATCCCCCATATTGCTCAAAGAAGACGTATTAATGCAAGCCAAAGGTTTCTTCACAAAAAATAAATCATTTTCGATTGAAATCAAATATTCATAAATTAAACATTAGCAGCAGTAATACCAAATGGATGAAGGAGAAAAGGCAATCGGAAGATAGTTTTTGGAAATAGTTATCAAGTAAGGAATCTATTTCACATCAATCTAGTGATATGGCGTCTTCGACCAGAATGTAATCTGCATTGGGAGAGAATGGAAAATTTGAAGCTAATCAGTGCTTGTTTGCTCGTTCCAATATATAATATGAACAAAACGAATGGCGTTAGAAAAACAAATACGCTCTTGAAGTAGGAAAATATATTTATGTGTTCGTTCGTGACTTTGCCTCTTTATAAAATAAACGGTTTCCGCATCCCCAATTAAATCTTGTTCGACACTTACAACAGTAATTACCTTAGCATCTACAAGATGTTAATTACGTAAAATCAGAGTATTAAACTGTTTCATAGAAGTCAGATATATAACTAAAGAACTTTATTTGCATTTAGGGTATTGGCCATCATCAAGTGTATACATATATAATTGTTATAAACATTGATGGTGACACGTGTAATAAATAATGAAATACAAACCGATCGAATTTATAAACATTCATTAAATACTAAAATTATATACTTATGTGTATATACCCACATCCCCGAGCACTCTAGGGAGTGGACACAAAAACTGTCATCACTACATAAGCAGTATTGAACGTGCTTTACTTAATTGTAGAATAAGCCCTTTGTACATGAATTATGACACAGTGTGATGAATGTATTACACAGTTTGAAAGGAGAAAGTAAATTTAAGTAGTAGTCATCATAATATTACGTTCAAATTAGTGATTTATGTTATATAATTTTCTAAAGTGTGAACCTCAATAGCTTTTTTTGAATTTGGTAATTTAACAAATTTCAACGTGCGCGCGTTTTTGGGTGTGTGTGTTTGATTTGAATTTTTAACGTAGCTTTAACATTTTTTCAGTCATATCGGTAGGATGTGTGCAGTGTGACAGTTTATAGTGGTGTCTGGCACTGGGAGATCATGCCGCAGACATGATGTCCAACACAGGCTGACCACTCTTAACACTAACCTCTTAATACTGAGCCCCAAGCAAGGCAGCTGTTAGTACCACTTTTGGAAGTCCTTGGTATGACTCGACCGGGGATCGAACCCACGACCTCCCCCATCCGAGGCGGACGCTCTAACCACTAGGCCACCGGAGCGGTAAATTTCAGCATAGTCGGACCTATTAAAAGATAAGAACTTATATACTTCTCTATAATCGGCAAATAATAAGACAAAGTGATACTCATCTTCCAGAACGTTGCAATTATTACAGGTTCTTTGATTTGGTGTGGTTGGGTGCTATGTGGTCTCCTCCTTTCCCTGATCTAAGCCTCGCTGTCATCTCCCCTATTCAATCATTTAACTATATGCCACTATCTATACATGTCATATTCCTCTGTCTCCACTCATCACAAGCACGTTTCCTTCAATCCTGACAATAATTCATTATTTTCGATTGCATAAGTTCTTCTCTTTTTTTTTTCTTCCAAAGTTCGTCTTTTGATACTTTCTGGTTTCCTTACGATGCGGCGTTTGTATCACCATTTTCTCTTACTGGTATGGGATTCTATTCGTTGTTTGGTTTGTTCTCCTTTCAGATACAGTTTTATTTGTCCTTCTCATTATTTGTTTGATTGGAGAAATCCAAAAGATACTTGTTCGTAAATTCTTGGAATTTTCTAATTATGGTTCTCCTAGCTTTCCACACTTTTGATCCGTACAATGAGAATGCTACACATCGGAACTGTTGTTACCTGATTGTCGGTGCTTAAAGCTTTGGCCACAGGATAGCACTCCACGCTCAATTATTAATGATTAGTATTGGAGAAACAAGTGGAATGCAAAACTAATTTTTCGAAACAAATGCTAACTCTTCTTATGGCATAGTACATTGTGAGGTTGTATTGAAGAAGGTGAATATATTATGAGGGTCATTTTGTTACGATTTCGAATGTAATAACATACCTACACATATCAATGAAAGGAGAATGCACGATTGTTTACTCTTTGATAGTGTGCATAAATCGATTAGGTTAAATATTTGTGACGAGATAGAAGCTTTGGCTATCAGGATATGTGGATATCGCGATAAGTGGATATCATGATAAGTGGATATCACGATAAGTGGATATCACGATAAGTGGATATCATGACGCATGGATCATGCCACATTGATAGATATAACAGCTTTAGAAAAAGTCATTATGGATATGTAGTTCTTGGTGACAATCAGTTTAATGTATTTTCGACTTTTGTTTAACCACTCTGTCAAACTCTGTTGTTGAGTGCACCATTGCATTATGCATAACACATGAGTGAATGAAATACCAACATTGTATTCTCCTTATGAGGGTATCTAAATAATTATATCCATCATTGGTAGTTGTAGGAGAGACAGAGAGTGGATTATTTTTAAAAAATTGGATACATTTATTTTAACAGTTTTCGTGTAAACTGTTGGGACGACGATTATATGTATGCGGCATAATGTATATATTATACGTATACAATAAATGTCTGGAGTGTTTGTCGAATTTGACTAGTCGTGAAATTTATTTAAGTTTGAGTTGTAATACCGATTATTGCCTTATTATACAGGTATAAGATCACATGACCTGACGTCGTCTAACACGACCAACAGCAAGCTACAGTCTCTACGAAGAATAAACCGACAGCTTAGCAAGATGTTTTCGCAACATCATTCCTTGTCATCTCCGAAAGTTGATAAAGAACGTCCACGTTCTCTCTCTCCAACAAACGGCGACAGATCGTGCGGTGAGACAAATGCAGGGTTTCAAGACGATTCACAGTCACCAGAGTGTTCAGCAAGAAATATATCCAATTACGAAATCGACGATAAACATGTTAATATTACGTACGAGGGAAAAACAATAACATCTGTGACCGATGTCTCAGATTTACTAAAGCGGTTAAAACTACAAGAACACCTGATAGTGTTCAAAGAACGGGGTATTGATGGGCATGCTCTCTTTAAACTAAGTGAACAAATTCTGGAAAAGGAATACAATTTTAAAAGGGTAGAATCTGTTAAGTTGATGTGTTTCATAAAAACTGGACACATACCAAAATAATAATTTTCACAATATGCAAATTCACATCTTTAATGCATTACAATCTCATCGTTAACAGATTGTCAGATGCTACTCCTACGTCTCTATCAGCTATAGAAAATTAATTTCGAAGGCGATCAGTAATTTTTTCTTAACTTTGAGAAAAGGTGAAAGACATTAAACATGAATATTGTACGTAAACTAACGCCTTGTCCGGGCAACCATATCGTTACACATCAAGGTATACATACTTACTATATATAGCAAAGTAAATAAGGAAATATACAGGTTTACGTCACCTTCATCCTCTTTACTGCCATGGAAGATGACACGATATTATATCAGTGTGTGTGTGTGTGTGTGTGTGTGTGTGTGAGAGAGAGAGAGAGAGGGAGAGAGAGAGCAGCAGAGAGGGTGAACTGACCACTTGCTTTAAAGTGTTCTTATGAAAATAAAACATCATGCGAAAAAAATTATAAGGTCAATAACGTCAAACCAAAGCCTATAACCAAAACCGAGAGTTTCTCTAATTGGGTTAGCTCATTTTGTTACTTCATCTTTGTCGTTCGTGTTTTTTCTAAATTTGTATGCATGTTTTTGTTTACCCGTTGGACAGCCATGTTTGGTTGCACCCTCCCTCCTGCTGTTTAGATACAGAATTTGAATTAAGAATTATTATAATGTCTCTTAATCCCGAACCTGAGTCAGGAAATGATTTTAAAAAATTATAGATGAAGCAAGAGAAAATCGTATAAATAAAATGATACGACGAGTACAGAATGATTCTGAATCAGAGTTAGATAGGCTAAACAACTTTTAAAGATACTGACGAGAAATCTAAAAATAATGAAAAACTAATGTCTTTTCTCAACCAAATATTTTATGAAGACCTATACGATATCGCGATCGAGGATCATGTAAATTTATCGTGATCAATTCATGTGGGGTAGATTGTGCTTTTGAAAAGAAGTTTTTGATTTTAATCATATCCATATCCCCACTACACCAAGTCTGATGAATATTTCGCAGAGTAGGTGTATCAATTCCATTAGACACAACTAAAATATTGCAGTTATCTCTGAACGCTTTAGGTATTTAGTATATCGCTGAGTAACATATATAACATCGGTGTTTTAATGACTGTCTCGAGAAAATATCCGAGCTGGATTTGATTGTTTGTTCAGCATTACATCATCGTATACTACGATATTATTAATAGATCCATCGAGGTCATCTACAGATCTGGCTTCGTCAATATAGGTGATAAAATCAATAATATCATTGCCGTCCTCGTCCAACAATTTTACATTGTCTTTAAAATCTATAAGCACATCGTAGCATCTACGGATGGTGCCACTAAATCTCATTTATCCCACTTGAGCAACCTCATTATCAAATTAAGTAGTAAGTGTGTTTTACCCTATCCGGATGGACCTATTATTATCATTCTCATGGAATTCGGTAATGCTGAAATATGCTTTGCTGGCTCTTGCTTTCGTGTCGCGGAGAAATCAATGGCATCCATGTTGTACAAATATAATAAATAATATGGATTTATATTGTGTTAGATGCCGAACATCCACCCCCACCAGCGGATTAACAACAATAATAAGAAAAAATAAAAGCGAGCACTTACAGGTAAATGTGTAAAATGTGGTACCATATATATATATATATATATATATATATATATATATATATATATATATATATATATATATATATATATCCCTTGACAAGTCAAGGAAAACAGGTGGTGATATCGCTGCTTCATTAGGAAACTTACCAGGACTCCATGGTCTAAGTATCCAGGAGAAAAACATCTTCCCGGATATAATTATTGTGGTCCTGAAACTTGACTCGACATCCGACTTGAAGAGCGAGATCAACCAAGACGTGGTGAGTGTCCAATAAATGTGAAGCAGATTTACTCGTTAAATTCCATTATAAAAATCTCTCAGAGAATCATTAGCGAATTGGTTGGCAAGATCTGCGATGAAAGGTAGACTAGTGCTACGGTAATTAATCAACCGATTAATATATTTTATAACGGAATCGATTTATTATAGCCCAAGGGGATATTGGAGGGGTAGAGAAGCGATTAGCAAACTCGCTGATGCAGCAAACATCAAACGCTATGTTGCTGCAAAATGGTTAGCACGACAGGCAATACGGCAAATTTACCTACCACCACCTAAACGAATTCAGCATGCACATTTTGATTTCAGCACTTCTAATGAAGTTCATCAAATATATATTTTATTTTTACCACACGATATTATTAAAATTGGTAGACGTCAATCAAATACATACAAATACGCGTTGACTGTCGTTGGCATTGCATGTAGGTATAAAGAAGCAAAAACACTATCCACTAAAGCAGCAACTGAAGTTGTATTTGCGTTTGAACGAATTATATCAACGAGGATTCGGACCACTAGGTGGTCTACGATGGCCACGGTTACTACAGGTTGATCCTGGCAAGGAATTTCGTGGTGCAATATCAAATCTGATGAAGAAACATAACGTTAAAACCAGGCAAGGACATACCGCAACTCACCGTGATCAGGCAATTGTTGAACGATTTAATCGAACACTTGTTAAGCGGTTATTTCGATATCAATATGCGAAATAAATAATTCAGAAAGATATGAGATCTCGTGAATGGGTTGCAAGACGACCAAGTGTGATAGCCGTATTAAATAATGAAATTACTTGTGCAATTTGTATGAAACATCAATGTAATTACAAAAAACCCACATACCAATACAACGACATGACTTTTCAAAACAACCAGTACTATTTCACATATGCAAGAGCAAAAAAGAAATGAACCTGTAAATTCCAAACCTGTGAAACAACATCCATACATATGGACCCTCTTGAACAGGAATATTTGAAAAACGAAATTCAATATTTGCTGGAGAATGATTTTATAAATCTCAGTAAAAGTGACTGGAGTTCACCATGCATACTTGTTCCAAAACCAGATAACAAGTTCCGTACGTGTACTGATTATAGGAAGGTGAATAGTGTGACAAAAACAGATTCATTCCCATTACCAAGAATAGATGACTGTATTGATAAGATCGGGAATGCCAAGTATGTCACGAAATTTGACCATCTGAAAGGATTTTGGCACATTCCACTATCGGAAAGAGCAAGGGAAATTTCGACATTCGTGACTCCAGATGGACTTTACCAATATAAAGTAATGCCGTTCGGGATGAAAGGGTCGCCAAGTACATTTCAGCATCTCGTGAATATGATTACCTCTGGTCTAGACAATTGTGATGCTTACATCAATGATGTCATCATCTACAACGACACCTGGAAAGAACATTTAGCAACAATTCGGATTTTTGTTTTGACAGACTCACAGATGCATGTTTAACATTTAATTTATCTAAAAATGAGTTCTGCCGTGCTAGTGTAACATTTCTAGGACGCATCGTGGGACATGGACAAGTTAAACCTATAGATGCTAAGGTCAAGGACATCTCTGAATTTCCCGTGCCTGTTAATAATAAGCATTTGATGCGATTTTTAGGTATGGCCGGATACTATCGACAATTTGTTCCAATTTTTCTATAGTTGCTGAACCGCTGGCAAATTTAGTGAGTAAGAAAAACAAGTTCCTACGGGCTGTAAAATGTCAGGAGGCTTTTGACAAGTTAACAGCCATACTTAAAAGCGCGTCAGTTCTTACAGCTCCAAATTTCAGCGAAGCATTTAAATTGTCCGTTGATGCGAGTGGTGTTGGGGTTGGGGCAGTTTTGATTGAAGAAGATGAAAATGCCATTGATCATCCAGTGTGTTATTTTTCTAAAAAATTAAATAAGCATCAAAGAAATTATTCAACAATCGAGAAGGAATATTTGGATTTGATATTGACGTTACAACATTTTGAAATTTACCTTAGTTAGCTCCTTCTTCGATTATTGTTTAGTGACAACAACCCCCTTACTTTCTTCGGCAAGATGAAAAACAAAATCAAAGATTACTAAGGTAGAGTTTGTTGTTACACGATTATGATATTGACATCAGGCACATCAAGGGAAAAGATAATTTAATAGAAGACGCACTTTCCCGTGTATAACAATGTATTATTTCATGTACACTGTGTGTTATTTATATGAGTTCTTTTTAACCTCATGTATAATTCGTCTGTTGTAAAAATAAAGCTTTATTATATAAATCTTTCTTTTTCGTTATGGGGGTGTTATGTATATTTGATTTAATATATATCTGATTTAACTGTTTGTAAGTTTTTAAAATCTTTTAGTTTTTAATTTCATTATATGTCAAAATAATGTAGTTCATTTTACTAAGAACTCGATGCTTTCTCCAGAAAATAATTTGAATTGACTGTTCATTTTAGTATATGCACAAGGCTGACCTCGTTCCTGACCTTAATTCAAAATTAGTAACAGTGACGTCAACAATTTTTTAAAAATTTATTTTCATTGTGGGAATAATACGGTTGAGATCGATGCTGTGCTGGATAAATGACTCTCGACTTATGAATAGATTTTAGTGCAGTAAACAACCTTTTTTTATTTTATTCTTTGAGTAAAATGATTTGTTCTTGTCCGGGCCATGCTGTGAGTGCGTGATGCAAACACAGTCACGTGACCCTCTTTTTCGCAATTAGGCATTTCCAAAATTGTGCATCACTTATTTGTTACTTGTGATGCTTAGAGAGTTCGATCTCTGATTCGGGTTTCTAAACACTGGGGCGTAAAGGTGTTTCTTTTGTTGTGTCATTTGGGAATTCAATTTTAATATTTATTATAATTATTTGGATTTTAAAGGATTAATTCTTTTTACTCTTGAAATTTGTTTGAGTGCTCATTCATAATTCTTGAACAAAGACATTTCTTAAAATTTTTATTTGGATTTCCAAAACCGGAGTATTATTTCTTGTGTTTTTACAAGGAACTGTAGACAACAACATTGAACAGGATACAGCATACGTCATCGCCTTCCATCTTGGATTCTTCGTCGGGACTCGAGCTTGAAACCATTAGAACGTTTCAATATTAGTACTTCTGAAATTGTATACGTGGATTAATCTTGGATTATTTTTGGATTTGATTCTTAAAACCGTAAGTTCTTTTTTTTCTTCTTATTTTTACAGTACTTTTCCAGGAAATAGGTAATGTTTTAATTTTTTCAAAGCTTGTTGTTTTTACTCTTTCTTGTGTTACTGTTTATTCGAGCTTAAACACGTGACAAGATGCATATTCAAACAATTTTATTCAAATAGCTAACACATATTTGTATAGAAGCGATATGAAATGAATATTGCTATCAGTTGCTAATACATATTTGGGGACCCCGAGTAGCCAAGTGGTCAAAAACGCTCCCCGTTTCGGATCACTGCCATTTCATGTATTAATAACATCAGTTAGTGAAGGCAATACAGGATCTAAGCACTCAAGCAGCAGTGATGTTGGAATTGGATCAAGTTCATAAGACTTTGGTGCACTCTTCATCAGGATTGTACGTACGAAATCCATAGAGACAGGTTTAAATGCTGCTGATGGTTGCCGCTCAAATTATGTATCACAACTGTATGGTGACGACGAGTGAATTGAAATTGTGATGTCAAGCTTATCTCTAATGGTTTGTACTTTGTCACGGAAGAAATTTGCAAACATGTCCGGAAGGTCGACTGGAGAGAAGGTAGTTGGATCTGGTGTTGATTTGTTCCTTGACATTAGCTTGTTAGTAACATGGTATAGTTTCGTATAATTCGGTATAGGTTGGTATAATATGGTATAGCTTGGTATAATTTGGTATAGTTTGGTATAATTCGGTATAGTTTGGTATAATATGGTATAGTTTATTATAATTCGGTATAGTTGGGTATAATATGGTATAGTTTCGTATAATTTGGTATAGCTTGGTACAATCTGATACAATTTAGAATACATGTAGACTAGACTATTAATAATATGTTGTTTATTTTCTTTAAAAGGAGCCAGCGTAAATTTTGACACTAATTTTGGGGTGTTTGTTTTTGATGAGGAGTTATATATACCTTTACCGAATAACAAAATTATACTCCTGCTGTCCGTGCTGGTATAGAAAATGCTAAGTGGTATAATCATATTTAACATGCTGCTGTACATCGTTATTACTCGGCATTAAAACCGAAAACAAATAACAGAAGGGAGTACATTAAAGATGTGGTGGCGTTGATGGCACATTCACTGATTGTAGATTATATTTTATACTGGATGGTTTATACAGTATCACATTCACTGAGTATAGATTACATTTTATACTGGATGGTTTATACAGTATCACATTCACTGAGTGTAGATTACATTTTATACTGGATGGTTTATACATTATCACAATTGTTAATTGTAGATTACATTTTATAATTTTACGGTTCATATAGGGGCCCCGAGTGGCCGAGTGGTCTAAAGCGCTCTCCGTTACGGATCACTGCCATCTCACCTCTGTCTGCGTGAGTTCGAGTCCAGGATTCGGAAAATGTGGATATGTGAGAAAGCCTGCCAGTAGTTTCTCGTCGGTCGGTGGTTCTTCCCGGGGTTTACCCGGGTTCTTCCTCCACCATTAATACTGGCCGCCATGCATAGCCTATCGTGTGCTGAAAATGGCGTTAAACCCCACAACAACAACAACAACGGTTCATATAGTATCACATTGCTATAACCTAGAAATCAATTCAACGATCCGGTGACCCAGTAGTAAGAGCAGGGGTTTCAAACTCAAACCACCTTGAGGACTGCATGAGGGTATTTCAGATGGCCCAAGGGCCGCACCACCTTTGTTATCTCTCATGACACCTTGTGACGCCAATCATTTTGCGGGCCAAGGATACGGCTTGGCCGGCCGAATGCGGCATGCGTGCCGCGTGTTTGAGACCCCCGGATTGGAGCGTCCACGTCAGGAAAGGAGCTTGAGGGGTCGAACCCTGACCGAGTCACAAATAGTACTAAATGCTGCCTCACTAGACCCTTAGCATTAAGAGGTTAGTGTTAGGACTGGTCCACATGGTGTCAGGATAATGTGAATGGGTGAGACATAATGCTACATGTCTGCAGCATGATGCCCTAGTGCTAGACATCACTTTAAACGGGCAATATGCAGACATGACTGAAAAATTGGTAAATCTACTTTAAAAATTTAGATCTCTCTCTCTTACACACACACACACACACACACACACACACACACACACACAGCATTTGTATATATCTTATGTGTTCATATTATTCATCCATTTAATCAAATCGTTTGGTTTCGGTATTTCTACCAATATTAGGATCATTATGAGAGGCAGATGCAATACGAGCAAAAAAACTATCTACAGTCTTAGAATTGCATTCGAAGTCTTTTAATGTTTCAAAATAAGTAATTAAATTCTACAAAAATCTCAGGACATCCTCAAGATTTATTAAGAGAAAGAAATTATATTTTCAGAAAAATTCCAGAGACTGATTTTATTTTAATCCAGTGATCGCTTTATCATCCTTGATGCCCTATCATCTCCTCTACCGACCCCCCTCCATTTGCGGGCTTTGGGATGTCGAATAGGTCTGATGCGTTCTCCTCCTCTTTCGCGTCGTAAGAGGCGATACACGAGCCATGATCTACAATGACCCAGTGATCAGCGTGCTGATCTGTCAGCCGAAAATGTGCGGATCAGTACTCATTACGTATCCTATCACATGTATGTATCACATATCTTTAATGTACTCATTACGTTTCCTATCCCATGTATGTATCACATATCTTTTATGTACTCATTACGTGTCCTATCCGATGTCTGTATCACATATCTTTTATGTACTCATTACGTGTCTTATCTGGGGACCCCGAGTGGCCGAGTGGTCTAAAGGGCTTTCCGTTACGGATCACTGCCATCTCACCTCTGTCTGTGTGGGTTCGAGTCTCAGATTCGGCCAATGTGGGTATGTGAGAAAGCCTGCCAGTAGCTTGTCGTGGGTCGGTGGTTCTTTCCGGGGGTTTTCTCGGGCTCTTCCTCCACCATTAATACTGGCCGCCATATATAGCCTATCGTGTGCTGAAAAATGGCGTTTACTACAGCAACAACAACGTGTCACATGTATATATCACATATCTTTTATGGGGCCCCGAGTGGCCGAGTGGTCTAAAGCGCTCTTCGTTACGGATCACTGCCATCTCACCTCTGTCTGCGTGGGTTCGAGTCTCGGATTCGGCTAATGTGAGTATGTGAGAAAGCTTGCCAGTAGCTTCTCGAGGGTCGGTGGTTCTTTCCGGGGATTTTCCGGGTTCTTCCTCCACCAATAATACTGGCCTCCATGTATAGCTATCGTGTGCTGAAAAATGGCGTTAAACCCTACAACAGCAGCAACAACAACAACATATCTTTTATGTACTCATTACGTGTCCTATCACGTGTCTGTATCACATATCTTTTATGTACTCATTACGTATCCTATCACATGTCTGTATCACACATCTTTCATGTAATTATTACGTGTCCTATCACATGTATGTATCACATGCCTTTGAACAAAACGTGTTTTAATTTCTCAGTAGGCTGATATGTGTAATTTGCATAATCCACGCAAGGTAAACAAGGAAGTGGAACCTGCAAAAATCGCAAGTTTATCGAAATGTTCTATTTACGGAAAAGAGTTTATAACATCGTAAATATCCAAAACTACATTCCCCATACGGTAATGAAAATTTTCGAAGTCAAGGGCATTAGAGAGATGCATTCTAACCTGTTGATTAATATACATCTTGTCAATGAACTTATAAATTATTGACGAAAATGTTGCAAACATTTAGAATGCATTGCACTTCATGCTCAAGATCAATTTAGAACCGAGAAGGTTGAAAATAATACAAGACAGGCTATGATAACGTCTGCTTTGGGGTAAACAACAAAGCATTTGTCCTTGCAACATATGGATGGATGTTAAAAAATCTCCAACTGCGTATTTCTAGAATGGATGTAAACTTATTTATCGGACAGTACAATGCAAATTCCCATTCGACAGTGTACTTTATATATGGGAACCCCACGTAGCCGAGTAGTAAGGCTCTCCCTTTTTAGCGATCATCGCCATCTCACTTCGGTCCGCATGAATTCGAGTCTCGTTCTCGGTAAAGGTGAGTGTATGAGAAAGCTTGCCAGTAGCTTCCCATGGGTCAGTGGTTCTTACCAGGGTTTCCCGGATTCTTCCTCCACCAATTATACTGGCCGCCAATGTATAGCCTATCTTGCGCTGAAATTGAAACAAAAAAAACCAACAACAAAACAACAACTTTATATGTGCAGGATATAAGTATTTCAGCTACTCCTAGATATGTGATGGTTTAGTTTAGTACTTTGCAATAGATGTACATTATAGGATCAGTACGGTAAGAAAACTACTAAATTAACAAGTGACACACACCAGATTAATACTGCATTTGTAACTAATTGAGGGGTTTGTCAGCCATTTAATCTGCAGGCTATCTAACTGTTCTAATTATGTAATTTAAAATTTGCAACACACGCTACGACATCCCATAACTGAATCAGCGGTTCAGGATAGAATTACCAAAGCTGGTTATGGTGACAGATGGGTTTTTGAGTGCAATGGACGACGCTACTTTTGATGTCGGACAGGTAACATATATAACGTATAAACAATTGTTGGGTAAAATAGTACACATATATTATTTGGCCACAAAACGATGTCTAGGTAAATTATATTATGTATCAATCTATAGAAAAGATGTAGATATATGTAGACTGAACAAGGATGAAGTGCATGGAATACTATTTAATTTACGTGTACATATTGCTATTCCTATACATACACACGAATTATTCGACCATGTCGCTAATTCAGTATCTAATAATAGCTGTCATACCTTACCTCAAGGATAAACAAATTCCTACTAGTTACTTCGTCTTTTCATTGGTGCACAACATATACCAGTAATATAAAAACATGACCTATCGAATAATATAGAGACAAGGCACCTCGACGAGTTCACAAGAACAAAATGCCCCTCCTCCTCCCAGCTAACTTAAACACAGTTTCCTGGAATGATTTTGTCTGAGCCAACTGTAGTGGAAAGAGGTCTCTTTTTCTGGATGCAGCGGCGCCTTCATCATCAGTTTGCCATGTTTTTGGTTAGAACGTTTCATTTACATATGTTTCTTATATCTCTTGATAGATTAGTACCGTACTTGGTCAGGATTATCATGAAGCTAAAGCATTTATTTCTATTACACTCGCATTCACCCCTTTTGACAATGAAATCAAGGTCACATCCATAACAAGATTGGACTTATGGTTTTGGGCTACATTTGGCTTACATTTCCAAAATTCCTCGATGGATTTTGTTCATACTGGAACCGTATCTTACCAAAATTAAGACAATTCATTACGTGATACTCGCGATTGATCCTATGACCATGTGATGAAGGTCACATCCTTAATAAGTTTACGTTAAGGGATTGGCTAAATAAGTATTTCACCTGTTTCTATTTCGTTAATGTCTTAGTGCCTTTCATTCATACTTCAGGTGATCATTGCGAAGGTAAGGCAATATATTATGCGATATGATCGCTCAACCTATTGAAGTCAAGGTCAATTGGTTTACAGCAAAGCACCCATCTTGGGCTCTTGCCAATACATTACCTCATCGTTCGATTACTTATACAGCATAGACCAAAAACGACCCTGGACTCCTGCACAAGACAAGACTGTTCATTATATACATGAGCGTGATAATTTGAGATGTCCAACACCCGACCACAAGTGCCGTAAAGAAGCAACAGCGTTTGCAGTAATTAATTTTATTCGCTAATGATTTCTGAGTGGCAATTGCTGAGCATCTACTTCGTGTGGGGATAGCTGAATAACACTCAATGCATATTTAGTTTGTATGGGGCTAGCTGAATAGCACTTGATGCACACTTACTTCGTGTGGAGCTAGTTGAATGGCACCTGCTGCACATCTATATTGTGGGGCTAGCTGAATGACACTTGTTGCACATTTATTTGGTGTGGAGCTAGCTAAATGGCACTTGCTGCACATCTACCTCGCGTGGGGCTAGCTGAGTGGCACTTGTTGCATATCTATCTCGTGTGTGCTAGCTGAATGGCAAGTGTTGCACATCTATTTCGTGTGGAGCTAGATAAATGGCACTTGTTGCACATCTACCTCATGTTGCGCTAGCTGAGTGACACTTGTACATCTATCTCGTGTGGAGCTAGCTAAATGGCAATTGATGCACATCTACCTCGTGTGGAGCTAGCTAAGTGGCACTTGTTGCACATCTACCTCGTGTGGGGCTAGCTGAATGGCACTTGTTGCACTTCCACCTCCTGTGGGACTAGCTGAGTGGCACTTGTTGCACATCTATCTCGTGTGGGCTAGCTGAATGGCACTTGTTACACTTCCATTTCGTGTGGGGCTAGCTAAATGGCACTTGCTGCACATCTACTTCGTGTGGAGCTAGCTAAATGGCACTTGTTGCACATCTACCTCGTATGGGGCTAGCTATATGGCATTTGTTGCACATCTATTTCGTGTGGAGCTAGCTGTATGGCACTTGTTGCACCTTGCACATCTACCTCGTGTGGGGCTAACTGAATAGCATTTGTTGCACATCTACCTTGTGTGGGGCTAGTTAAATGACACTTGTTGCACATCTACATCGTGTGGGGCTAGCTGAATTTCACATGTTGCACATCTACCTCGTATGGGGCTAGTTGAGTGGCACTTGTTGCACATCTATCTCGTGTGGGGCTAGCTGAATGGCACTTGACGCACATCTACCTCGTGTGAGCCTAGCTGATAGGCACTTGTTTGTGTTTGAAGAGGGTCGAAGTTTTTTTTAAAAATGTAGACAAGATTTCGGCTTTGGAGAGTAATTTTAATAACGTCAACAAGGCTTTTATATTTCCCATACATTTTGTCTTTTTCTAAAAGTGGGCATTAATTCAGTCAAGAGCTTACATGTGTTGTCTAGGTTCAGATATTCTTTATGCTGTTATCAACGATCGCGAAGTTTCCAAGGCACATACTTGAATAAAGAGATAACAGTTAAATATAGCAATTTATATTTCATATCTATTAATATTCTTTAAAAACTGGCGTGAAAGAAAAAATGACAACAATTATCCATATTGTTTTGTATTATAATTTCAGACTCTGAGCATAGGAAATCAATTAAAATCAGCACGAGCAAAATTGTTTGTGCAACAAAAGTCATGATTGGGGGATCGTATTCTTATATGCATAAAAATTGCAATAAATCAGTCTTGACAAAGGGTACGTATTTCAGATTATCAGGTTTCATACATGCTCCAAACAGAGACACATCAAGGCTGTTGCCATGAAAGCAGATGGTTCCCAAGGAGCCTTGTATTCTATACCCTTGGATCATCCTCATCCCTTGTTCATCTGTGAAAAAGATAGGCTGGGAAAAGAAAAGGGACGGATGTGTTACTTGATTTAAAAAAAATCCACTCTAACTTTCATGGAGTCTAAATGTTAAAAAAGATATGTTATCATCGTACTAACGCCCTTATTTATTTGCTTTTGCAGCAGTTGCCATGCAGTCTGCAAAATAGAACAATCTTTGAAAAAGCCGTATATCGTACGTTTGGAATGTTTGGTCATTTTTTTAACGAGTCACATAGTACAATCTGTTTATACTTGAAAATACCAGCTTGTTAGGTTTTAATTTTAACTTTGGTTGTAAACAGACAAAGATATACAACGATCTGCAATATTCTGCAATTGAAAGGATTATATTTATCTCTCATGCGTAGTGACTTGTTTAATTTTAATTCAAGAATGCTTTCTTTCTGTTGTACTTCAGAAATCCTTTATATATTTTAGGCATCTTTGATGCATTCCTATCTTCATAAAGTTCTTATGACGTTGTGCAATTTCCGAAAAATATGGCAGTTATATTTCAAATGTTTGACATAAGACCAGTTAGGCATTATTTATGCACACAGATAAAGCTTATTAGCTGTTTAGTTTGCTGATATTGCAAGACTAAATACCCCTGAACATTACCCATGTTATTATCAATGTGGAAGGACAAGCATGTTATTATAGCAGAAACACCTGACCCTATAATATGAACAGGGAACCGCATGTTTCAACAATGGGTCTTCCTTGTTTATGAATACTGACTGGTTCTTTAAAAAGATAATTGATTTTTTTTATCAGTCTTTGGCTACTTCTCCATATCATAAATAATCTAGGGCATTTCAAAAGAAAATGGAAAGGAACTTAGATGAAGATGTAATGATAGCGTCAGCTTTGCGTTTTCTACAAGACGTTTATTAATTTTCCACTTTTTTGGTTAATATTTGACGAATGGGGAAGAGAGACACGTTTTACATGTGGTTATATGATTGCGTAATGATTGCCATTCAATCCTTAAATTACCTGCCTGACATGCGTATATTGCTCCTCCTATGTAATGCAGAACTTCATTCCATGAAGTCTGATATACTGCAAACACTCTGTCGTGAACAAATATGGTCATTTTTGTCAGAATAACGCTAACGTTTAGTCAGTATGAATCTTTTATTTTAGCAAACACCTTATATTATGCAACAAATGAATATATAAGCTGATTAAAATGCCAAGTAAATTTGACCGGTGATTCCAGACATTTTAAGGGGAGGTGAATCTGTCCGAAATTAAAATTGATCCATACATGTATTTACGTTTCTAATCATCGTAGTGTGATATTTTGTGAGATACTTTTCAATATTTTTTTCTTCTTCTTCAAACTGAATATTAAATGGAAGTCAATCATATTTCCAGAATTCGTCTGGTTGTCGGGAATTTATTTTGTCTATTCAGGTAGGGGATATAAAGTTCTACTTAGGAGTATGGTGAATCAACAATTCAAGTACCAGTTTTTATTTCACTCTTTTTCTCCAGATTTGCTGACTTTATTTAACATGCACAGGTCTTCGATAGCTGTCATATAGTTGTATTGAACACAATTCGAATTGGTTCCTGACAAAAGAGCTATTAGACTATTTTTTGTTTAATTGCAAACAATTATAATGCAAAATCCATATATTTATTTGCAAAGACATCATTCTCATTAATTATGTTTATTGCTGATGCTTTAACCATCTTTAAATCAGCTGTTATTTCTTTTGTTTGCCTCAAAACGTCTGCCCATTGCTTTCACTTCCGGCCTTGTATGTCCACGACAACCAAGAGTTGTCTTTCTTTTCATTGTGTGGATCTTTGAAATTCGATTTTTTTTCGTGTAGATAATAATAATAACAATAACTACTGATATCTATGCCGAGTAGATTTGAATCCATGGCATAAATTCGGAGATAAACCATTTAGACCAACAAGCTAATGGCGCCCATTATTCACAGAGCACAAATGTGGGTTTGTGAGCATTGCTTTAGGCACTGTACAAGGAGTTAATGTTGTATCAGGATGGTTTTCTGTTTTTACCTTGCATTACATTTCAGCATTTCCTTTTATAGTTTAGAAGCCCCAAGTATTAAGAGATATTGTAGAAAACCACAAGCTGCCAGTGGCTGTACGATTTGCCAGCCTCGAAATATATGAGGATGCGAAATACGCTCGAATCTCCACTGTCACAATTACTGAAGGATTTGATGAGATCTATATTCTGGGGAACAATATTGACGATGGTATCAGACGAGATTTACTATTGCAATGAAAGCAGAATAAAGATTTTAATAAATGTATGGCAAACGTTTATAAAGAAATGTCTTTATGATTATCAAATGTATATATTATCAAACCATTTTCAGAATGTTTACTAATATGGTAGTAAAGTTTGAAACTTTTTCAGCTGTTATCTTAATAATATCCTTAAAAAACTGAGATAGTTTTAGTTTGTTTGAACATTGCACGTACCTCATTTGAATCCTATGTTAGTATTTGAAAATATCGTTATATTACTATTCATTTCCCATCTTACATTTCCAACATCTAGGTAGTCTAAACATGGGAATAGCAGCTGTTCCAGTCAAGGGAACTGGAATGACAGTTGCGTTATTAACAGGGATACTAGGTCGGTCGGCTGAAGAGTGGTCTCAATGTTGTGCGGAACTTAATAAAGCAGTTACGTCATCAATCACTTTTAGTGACCGATATGGTTCTGCCGGTATGTTTTTCTTATTTAACTTTGTAACTAATTAAACAAATTCCCATATAACCAGGAGACATGAAGCGTTTGTAAATTAAATATGTTTGTCCAAAAACTTTTTACCGGCCGAACGTATAATTACATGAACAAATTTCATCATCAGAGTTATGTAATTACCAAAAAAGCATACAAGAGGGAAAGGAGTTGTCATGGGCACAACAATCTTCAGCTTACAGATAATACTATCTGTTGGCTATTTGATCTTACCGTGCTCAAATGCTATCCATTTAAACCCAATATTGTTCGCAGAAGACGTATTAATGCAAGCCAAACGTTTTTGTTTATATATTATAACTTTCATTTTTGATAGAAATCAAATATTCATAAATTAAACAAGAGCGGAAATTTTAAGTAATGGATAGATGAAGAAAAGGTTATCGGATGATACTTTTGAAATAATCGTAAAATAAAGAATCTATTTGACACCAGTCTAGTAATATGACTTCTTCTACCATAATGGAAACTATGTCCGGAGAGAATGGAAAATTTCAAGCTAATCAGCGCTGTTTGTTCCTTCGGATATAATATTAAGAATACATATCATTCGTGAGGTAGGAACGTTATTTATGGGTTCAGTCTTGGTTTCGCCTGAGAACGTAACACGTTTCCGCTTGACGAACAAAACTGTTTTTCTACACATGGTAAATATCCACTATATATAATTTACGTTTGAAGTGCATTATCAACCTGTCTATTATAACGCAAACATAAGCCTCGATGCAAACTCCGGCATCCAACCATCTTACTGTATCACAAAAAATGACTCAACTTGGGCCTTTCTGTTGTCTCTCTTCATCACAAACACGTTTCCTTTAATCCTAAATTTAATTTGTAGCCTTTGATTTTATATGTCTCTCTGTCTGTTTTATACCACGTTGTCCGTCTTTTAGCACTAGTTTGGGCTTTTCTTAGGATGCGGCGTTTCCATCTCCATTTTCTCTTATTGGCATGGGATTCTAGTCCATCACTGTTTCTTCTTTCTTCCAACAGTCTTATTTGTCGTTATCGTTGTCCATTTGATCCAGAAAGTGTATTGAAGACATTTGTTCATAAATTCTTATTTTGTCTAAATATTGTTCTCGTGGTTTTCCACATTTTTAATCCGCTTAATGATAGTAACGCACATCGATGTTACAGGATTGTCGGTGCTTCAAGCTTTAGCCACGTGATCGCACTCCACGTACAATTATTAATGATTTTTATTGGAGAAACAAGTGGAATGCAGAACTAATTTTTCGAAACAAATGCTAACTCTGCTTATGGCATAGTACATTGTGACTATGAACAAGATGAATATATTATGATGGTTCTTTTGCCATGATTTTGAATGTAATACATACATACCTACTCATATCACTGAAGACATAAATCCTTTACTTACCATCTGAAAAAGTACATGTCAGTTATATTAGGGGAGTCAGTTTTGACCCCAATTAGTTCTTCCCTAAATTAAATCGCTTTGACGAGTATAAAGTCAGTGGTGGTTGTTTTTTTGTTGAAAATTATCACTGTCTGACCACAAATGTCTGGTTATTATTAAACTTGATTATGTTATTAATCTAAATGAATTTGACAAAAATTCACTGCGCAACCTGCGGTGGTTTGCTGTTGGAGAAACCATGAGACAATACCACAAATCTCGAAGAAATTATTGAGTAGTTTGTGAGCAGCCATAAAGCAAGACAAAAATCTTTAGAATGTTTTCAGCTGATGAACACAACTTTAGGTTAATGATATCGCTCAAAGAACAATCATCAAGAAAGATTATCAGGCAACGTTGCTATGTCTCTGGGGTACGCGATTTGTTATCATATACAACAAGATGTTTAGTAACGACATCTGCTTCAAGAACATTCCGGGATTCAGGAACAGTCCAGACAGTTCAGTCATCACGGAGAATAAAATTGTCGTCCTGGAACTGAAGTGTCCATTTTCTCGCTCTGTTCACAAACGAGCCGAATATTTTCTCCCTCAGGTTTTATTAGGGCTTTAAGTGTCGCCGCCAGCTGCTTGTGGAATGCTTGTTAACACAGTTTTCAGGAAATGCTCGAAAGACTGCCGGGCATTTAGTTCGCACTACGACAGTTGGGGCTATGTCCAAAAAGATGCAGACAGGAGGATTCCAGTGGATAGACAAACGCTTTGAGCTGATGTTGTTTTCTATGACAACACTGGTGTCATCTTGACTACTCGGCTGAGCTGAATGAGTTCCACAACGACTATCTCCTGAAACATACGAATTTTAAAGTCAGCGATGATATGTTGGACTCGGCTAGTAAAACTATTTGTGAACAACCCTGGAGCTGGCGCTCATATCCTTGGCAAAGCTCGTGCTAGATCTAAAAAGAAAACTCAGGTATTTGGTTCACTACAAAATATAAGATAATATCTAGATCCGAGAATGCACCTGGTCGAAATAAATCGAATGATGAGGTATGATCAGCGTCCGTGGCCCAAGACGTACATCGACATCAACACAGCTAGACACACTGTAGTCAAGGCTGATTTCGAAAAAAATTAAGTTGATGAACAACAACGTGTTTTGCATGACCATGGCTAATATTCGGAAGCGAGTCAACGTCAGCATTGGTCAATATTGTGAAACAACATGACAAGCTTTAGTCTGCGCCAGCATTTGTATCCACGAAACTCTTTAATGAAAACATCTTGGCCAGAAGTTTGTCCTCCAGCTTGACAAGCCATTTACTGTTGATTTAGGGTACTCGAACTCTCAAAAACTCTCATTACGAGAGGGTGAAGGCTAACTACCAAGACCGAGTCAGACTGTTCTTCACAGACACCGACGGTCAGTGTTAAGAAATCCGCATCGAGAATGTTTGTCAGGACATGTACAGCGCCAGGGACTTGTTTGCTTTCTCGGATTATCCAAGCAGCAGTTGCATGCTTAATGATTCCAGTATCAAATAAGTCACCGGAAAGTGCAAGGACGAGACCGCATCAGTGCCTATCATAGAGTCAATTGGGCTGCAGTGCTAGATGTATTCGAAAACGTCACGGATGGGAGCATGAAAACGCGCCAAATAGATAACAAATATTGTTGAAAAATCTATCACGCATGATGACTACATAGCAGCGATCGCCGGTCAAAAACAAACAGCGAACATCGACAAACATGATAAAATCTGTAAGCAATATGACGTACATATGCACGCCCAACAAAATTGGGTTGACTTGTTATGAGGATAGGCGATAAGTGCTCCATGACGGTCTTAAAATGCCCACGCTGGGCCACGTACAGATAATATGACCAGTAGACGGAGACGTGTCGAGGTTCTCAGGTTAGAGCAAGATGATGACCTGAGACGAAATGTTGTTGTATTCGGCAACTATTTGTTGTCGCTCTGGCGGACAACCTATATTCAACTCATGTTATCGTGCATCGAAGATCTCAGCGATAATTTCAGTGAAAACACCAGTGCTACTCGATGCAATTTGCATCTAACTAAATGGTTCCCGATAGTTTTGTTATCAGTTAATGATCAATTACCGGTCTCTGTTATTTTAGATACGCAGTCATGTTACTATTCGGTCAGAGGGAAAAGCAAACCAGGTCGCAGATTGACCTTGGTGAACCTAATTTAAAGAAATAATGTGATCGGGTATAATAATAACAACGAATATGTGGTCAATCAGGTATACTAATAACCACGAATCTGTGGTCAATCTGGTATACTAATAACAGCGAATCTGTAGTCAAACATGAATACTAATAACCACGAATCTGTGGTCAATCATGAATACTAATAACCACGAATCTGTGGTCAATCAGGTATACAAATAACCACGAATCTGTGGTCAATCAGGTATACTAATAACCACGAATCTCTGGTCAATCAGGTATACTAATATCCACAAATCTGTGGTAAATCAGGCGTACTAATAACCACAAATCTGTGGTCAATCAGGTATGCTAATAACCACGAATCTGTGGTCAATCGAGTATACTAATAACCACGAATCTGTGGTCAATCAGGTATACAAATAACCACGAATCTGTGGTCAATCAGGTATACTAATTACCACGAATCTGTGGTCAATCAAGTATAATAATAACCACGAATATGTAGTCAAGCGGTGATTATTTTAAAAAATCAAGCTGGTCATGGTGGCTGCATTTAGAGAAGACGAAAATGGGAACAAAATGGCCTTTTCTAATATATCTCATTTCATGACGCCATATCATGCCGTCTCAATAGGTATAACAGGAATATCTTGACGCCATATCATGCTACTTCAATAGGTATAACAGGGATATCACGAAGCCATATCATGCCATCTCAATAGGTATAACAGGGATATCACGACGCCATATCATGCTACTTCAATAGGTATAACAGGAATATCTTGACGCCATATCATGCTACTTCAATAGGTATAACAGGAATATCATGACGCCATATAATGCCACCTCAATAGGTATAACAGAGATATCATGACGCCATATAATGCCACCTCAATAGGTATAACAGAGATATCATGACGCCATATCATGCCACCTCAGTAGGTATAACAGAGATATCATGACGCCATATCATGCCATCTCAATAGGTATAACAGGGATATCATGACGCCAAATCACCCACCTTAATATGTATAACAGGAAAAACCTGACGCCATATCATGCCACCTCAATAGGTTTAACAGGGATATCATAACGCCATATCATGCCACCTCAATAGGTTTAACAGGAGCCTCATGACTCCATATGATGCCACCTCAATAGGTATAACAGGAATATCATGACGACATATCATGCCATCTCAGTTGGAAAAACAGGGATATCATGACGCCATTTCATGCCACCTCAAAAGGTATATCAGGGACATCATTACGCCATATCTTGTCACCTCATTAGGTATAACAGGGATATCATGACGCCATTTCATGCTGCCTCAATAGGCATAACAGGGATGTCATGACGCCATATGATGCTATCTCAATTGGCATTACAGGAATATCATGACACCATATGATGCCACCTCAGCTGGTATAACAGGGATATCATGACGCCATATAATGCCACCTCAACAGGTGTAACAGGGATATCATGACGCTATATCATGCCACCTCAGTAGGTATAACAGCTATAGAAAAAGTCATCATTCATATGTAGTTTTTGGTAATTATCAATTTAATTCATTTTAAAGTTTTGCTTAGCCACTCAGTCAAAATCTGTTGTTGAGTGTTGCTTTTCATTATGCAAAACACATGAATGAATGAAACACCACCATTGTATTCTCCTTATGGGGCGTATCTAAATAATTATATACATCATTCGCATTTGTAGGAATGAATGATACATTGGATTATTTTTTAGAACAAAGTTGGATACATTTATATTCACGGTTCTCACGTAAACTGTGGGGACGTAGATTCTGTATGTGTTTGCTTGAAACAAGGGCAGAATGCATATATTATACGTATACAATTAATGTCTGCAGTATTTGGCGAATTTGTCTAATCGTGAAGTTTGTTTGTGTTTGAATTGAATTTGGGATCATTGCCTTATTATACAGGTATAAGACTATGACCTGACGTAACCTAGAACAACCAGCAGCAAACGACAGTCTCTACGAAGAATAAGCCAACATCTTTGCAAGATGTTTTTGCAACGTGGTTCTTTGGCAACACCGAAAGTTGATAAAGAGCTTCCACATTCTTTCTCTTTAACAAAATGCAAAGGTTCGTGTGGTGAGACAAATGTAGTTTCAAGGCGACCCATAGCAACCACGGTGTGCAGCAAAAGCTGTGTCCAATTATTGCTAAATTAACGATAAACACGTTAATTTTACATACGAGGGAAAAATAATAACATATGTGACTGATGTTTCATATGTACTGAAACGGTTAAAACCAGAAGAGCACCTGACAGTGTTCAAAGAACGGGGTATTGATGGACATGCTCTCTTGAAAGTAAGTGAACAAATTCTGGAAAAGGAATACAATTTTAAAAGGGTGGAATCTGTTAAGTTGATGTCCTTCATAAGAAATGGACACATACCAAAATAATAATTTTCACAACATTCAAAGTAACAACTTAAATGCATTAAAATATCACATTATGTACAGATTGTCAGACACGACTCCTAAGTTAAGTGTTTAAAATGACGATCTAAGTTCATCATGATTTTTTGCTAACTTTGAGGAAGGTGAAATACACAAAACTAGATTACCATACGTGAAATAGCGACTTGTTAAGGCAAACATATTTTCAAACAAGATATACATACTGACTATATATTAGCAAAGTAAATACGGAAATATACAAGTAAACGTTATCTTCATCCTTCTTTCAGCCATGGAAGATTGAATGATATTATAATGTGTGTGTGTGTGTGTGTGTGTGTGTGTGTGTGTGTAATGGTCATTCCATGTGCATAAGTTCGTGATGTATATAATTGTGTGATTATCGTACTTACCATACAAATACTGTTACAAAAATAAGAAAAAAAAGAGCTTTGAAATGCGCACTAAAAGTGGCGCTATCAATATGCATTTATATATTACACAGAAATTTGTCTTTCTGTGCAATCTGATTCCAAGAATGGATGCTGTACTATGGTATTTTTGGATCGGAATTGTCCTAAGAAAATTATATATATATATATATATATATATATATATATATATATATATATATATATATATATATATACAATTTGTATGTGCGTTTGACCGTAGTTAATGGTTGTTGATATATGTTTAGTGTGTACCTGATTTATATCTTGTTTGTGAGTTATAAATAGGTTGTTTACTTATATGTTCAAGGTATTATCTTTTTTGCAAAAGCTTAGAATGTTCTATATGCACACTTTTGACCCACGTCTTGGTCATTTCATTGTGTCTTAGGTTTTCAATTAAATATTTGGTAAACAAATGATTCCTTAATTTTTTAAGTTCAGTCTGTGAAGGTTTATCCTTTTGCGTTCGGATATAATTTCAGATGAATCATTTATTTAAAATATTGATTGGTGTTACAAAATGCACATTGACTGTTTGGACTTAAACACTCTTTTGGGGTTATTGTGAATTCTTTCAAACACATTCAGGTTATATCATTGTGATACATGAAGACTGTTGCTACATCAACCTATTCAAGACCATTGTTGCATCAGCATATTCAGGATTGGAAATCATTCAGGACACTCTGTTCTTTTGGACTTATGAGACATGTAGAAATATTTGGGATTTAATTCACAACACTGTAATCTCCTGTCAAATTGTCACGTTGAATTCTGTGGAATTTAGTTTTACCTATGTTGTTGGTTTCGCTTTCTTTCTGGTACTTAGTTTAAGACCACAGAGTCTCAAAAATAATAAATGTAACATCATTTGCAATATACATGTATTCGTATTACATTTATGACTAAGTTTAGCATAATCTGTCGAGTTAACATGTTACAAACAATCTGACAAAGCTGCACACTGCATGACAAAGTATGCTGCATACCAAATTAATAACTTTGCTTTCTTTGTCAATTAGCATCCATTAGGATTCTTTGACCATTTTCTTTGTCTATTGCATTTCTTGGTAATCTTTGACCTCGGATATATCGCACCTGTATCTTTTTTGTGTCATTAAATAACGTATTATGTCGTTGTCGAAAGTTATATTTCAAAAATTCCTTAAATTGCTTCCTGATGCTCGACAGATAATGACAGGCAAATCAACTATGACACAATATGCCCGTATAAACATCCCCACATCCATCCAATATTCATGTCGAACTGTGTTTGAAAGCGAACGCGGTGTCACAAGTGTGTTGCAGAATGAGCAACCGGCAGACATCCTGTCCAGTAGTGAAGTGGGGCTGGATAGGGACAATGGGAATTAGCATTACAGACCCCCACAGGGCTTGTATAGGGACAATGGGAAATTTAACATGGGTGGGTCTATACAGGGACAAAAAAGTACTGGGCCTGTATAGGGACAATGGGAAAGATAGCGTCTAACGTCACAGTAAGGGAGATTGGTAACACTGTAGCAACTAGGGCAGGTGACGTCACAGGACTGAGCAAAGAGTAGGGGTGCACAGAGATAACACAGACAAGAGACAAACACTGATACAACATTTTAAAAAAAAAATATTTTTTGAAGGGGTTAGGCAAGTAAGTCAATTTCTTTTCTAGATCAATGAGTGGCCCTGAAAAGGGCCTTTGGGTTTATCTTAACATACCATATTGTTAACATAGAGGGCATCGCTTAGGTCTCCTTCTTTCCCTCAAACTTTGTCTCACTTCTAGTCCATAAATCAAAACCCTCTTTAAACAACCTTGCCTCTCCACGTAGATTCTTCTCTTCCAAACACTTGTATCCGTTATCCTGACAATGGTCCACGATGATCGGACGTACACGGGTAAGTCCGTACGAAACAGCATTGAAGATACGAGAGTAGAGGAATCTACGTCGGTCCACATGTTGGTGACGAGAACAGGTGAAGGAATGCAGCGAACTGCGGTTATTTATAGGGGAAGGGAGGATCGAAACGGATTGAGTTCATTGACCAATCCAAACACGCGTTACAAAATTCAGTCATCACTCGCCCAATCTGAAGAGAGTAGTCTGTGACGTCACATTCCCTATATAGGGGCGCTAGCGTCTGTGCGCAGTCAATTCATGCGACACAGTTTTCAAACATGACGGAAACTAAGAAGACGATGAATTGGGGTGCACCGGCCGTGGAAACGAAAAGCGATGGAATAGCAGCGACTACCCAAGTCAACCCGGACTTACTTCCAGAAGAGGTTAATTTTAAATGGGATTTTGTGGATTTTCTTTCGCAAGAATTTGTTCCGGAACCAGTACCTTCGCCTCCTTCTCCTTCTTTACCACACGTGGAGAATTTTAAACAGACACAGAAAGAAGAATTGGAGAAATTTATACAGCAGCAAAAGGAAGCAGAACAAGCTTTTCTCCTTCAACAACAACAGCAAGAAGAAGAGGTAAGAAAGAAACAACAAGAAGAAGCAGCAAAGAAACAAGGGTGTGAAAGTCAAACGGTCACGGTACTGTTAGACATTTTAGCCGAGTTAAGAAGTCTGAAACAAATGTTGGTGGACGACCTTCGTAGCATTAAGCGTAGCCTCGTCCAGATTAACAACTCTCAAGACCAGTTGTGTTTAGCCAGGGCTATCGTGGTGGGACGAACCTATGCCAACAAGAACGACACGGTAGAATGGAAAAGGGCCTGGGAGAACATTGGAAAATTGAACCGAGCCAAACAACGAAGTGAAGCAGAACTCCTGTTACAACAAGCTGGCCTTTTGAAAGACACACCCGTGGCATTCCTGAAATGCAAAAATTGCAAGACGTCTTGGCTCTACGCAACACCTTGAAAGTGCACCCTCAAGAAGTGCTCAGGCCTCTGTTGTTTTTCAAGGGAAAGATTTTAAGGATGGAAAATAAATTCACGTCTATTATCACAATGAACATTTCGATGCCATTACCACTATCGCTGCATTCCTGTGATACTTTTATTATTGTGAGAAATGTGACTATGGCTATAACAATCGAGAGCAACACAAACAGTGTGGATCGAAATGTTCAGGATATTTGGCCTCTCAACCCTGTCTGGACAAAGGACAAGAACGAGTGCATTGCCCTGCTTGTCTGCTCACTTTTGTCAGCCCTGCCTGTTACCAACAACATTTGAAGACACAAGGTTCACAGCAGAAATGTGCTTGTCAACTGTTGAGATTGTGTCCTACGTGTGGCCAAGGTATACTTACCAATAATGTCAAGGCACACGTATGTTTAGGAAAGAAACGATGTCACATTTGTCACCAAATCGTGGACTTGGAACATCAATGCTACATATAGAAATACCAACCCCAAGAAGAGGAAGATGACCGCAAGAAGAAAGGGAATTTCATCTTTTTCGATTTCGAATGCATGCAAGAGACCGGCATTCACATTTCCTAATTTCTGCGTGGCTCATCGAGCGTGTGAGAAGTACATCCAACAGCCTATCTTTAGTCATTGGCCTCACTGCAGCAAGATTCCTGGAGGACGTGAAAAAAATCTTTCGGGGACCTAACACGCTAGCCGATTTCGCTCAATGGATCTTAGACCCCATCGACGAGACGTGGAGCCAAGAGGATATCAAACGTTACGGAGATTGTCTTTGCCATGCCACAGTAATGGCTCACAATTTCTCGGGATACGATGGATAGTTTCTTTTGAGGTACTATACGAAACAAGGCACCGAACGTCCTAAAGTCACTTTGAACGGAGCCAAAATCATTTCCATGCAAGTGGGACAAGTACAGTTTAAAGATTCGATGAGCTACTTGGCCATGCCTTTGAGACGAATGCATAAAACGTTCGGAATGACAGAAATGGCCAAAGGCTACTTTCCACACTTTTTCAATACCGAACAACGAGAAGCTTTCTACGCTTGGTAACAGACCCATGCCTCGGACCCTTTTGACTTTCAGGAAGAAATGTTAAAGTATTGTCATTCCGACGTGGACATTTTACGGCGTTGCTCAGGAAAATTTCGAGAACTGTTAATGGAACACGGAGGGGTCTTTCCTTTGAAAGAAGCTTGCACCATTGCCAAAGCGTGTTCCTTAGTGTACAGACAACTATTCAGGCCTGAAAACACACTGGATGTCATTAGCCCTCAAACGACCAACTTTGTCAAACGTCAATACTCGGTCAAAGCACTACGTTGGTTACATTGCTAGTGCGTCAAGGAAGACAAATGGATTTAGCACGTCCGCAACGGATGAGCAAAAAGACCATCGGATCGTATTCGGTAGATGGCTGGGACTCAGAAAACCCCAAGATCGTGTACGAGTTTAACGGTTGCTTATTTCACGGATATCCCGTCTGTTACCCTGAACGTGGCACTAAAAATCAGTTTTTACAACGAACCATGGAATGCTTGTACCAGACCACTTGTCAACGACGCCTAAAGTTAGAACAGCAAGGATACCAAGTGGTGGAAATGTGGGAACACGAGTACGATCACCGTTTGAAAACCGATCCCGAGTTTAAACGCATCGTAGAAAGTTACCAGTTGATGGACGCCCTGAACCCAAGGGAAAGTTTATACGGAGGAAGGACAAATGTCACCTGTTTGTTGTATCACGCTGACGAAGAGAAAGGAGAAGAAATCAAATACTTGGACGTGTGCCCGCTGTATCCTTACGTGTGCAAATATTGTCGGTTTCCTGCAGGGCTTCTGCAATTGCTGACGGAACACATCGACCTGGACCACATACGACAGTACGAAGGATTGATCAAGTGCAAAGTCTTGCCTCCCGCCGGCTTGTACCATCCCGTGTTACCTCACCATTGTCAAGGCAAACTGATGTTTCCCTTGTGCCGTACTTGTGTCGAAACGTGCAACCAAGACCAGCCTTGTCAGCACACCCAGGAAGAACGCGCCTTGACCGGGACGTGGGTTAGCGTGGAATTGTTCAAAGCTCTGGACATGGGATACCAACTGTTAGAAGTGTACGAAATTTACCACTTTCCCAAGACACAACAGTACCACAAGGGTGACCGAAGTCAGAAAGGCATTTTCGCAGACCACGTGGATGCCTTTTTAAAACTGAAACAAGAAGCCAGTGTCTATCCTTCTTGGTGTCACACTCCCGAAGATGAAAAGACATTCAAAGAGAAATACTGGGATCAAGAAGGCATCATTTTAGACCACATTGAGAAAAACGAAGGCAGGAGATCGTTTGCCTAAGTGATGTTAAATTGTTTGTGGGGCAAAATGGCACAACGACCATGTTTACCCAAGACGGAACATTTGACAGAACCTTCCCGCTACTTCCAGATGATTCACGACAAAACCAAATGCATGAAACACGAGGACGTCGTTCGCGAGGATTTGGTTTTAGTCAATTACGAAGAAGATCTGGACTTTGTACAAGCCGGCGAATTTGGGAATATCATCATTGCAGCTTACGTGACAGCCCATGCTCACTTAAAATTGTACGAAGCTTCAGAACTGTTAGTGGATCGTGTGCTGTACTTTGATACGGACAGTTGCATTTACATCGATCGCCCGGGTCAACATCATCCTACCATCGAAGAAGACCGGTTAGGAGCTTGGACGGATGAGCACCCCGACGAGAATATTTTAAGTTTCGCTAGTGGCGGTCCTAAAAATTATGGCTACGAATACCGTGACAAACAATGAGAAGTGCACGCCGAGTGTAAAGTAAAAGGATTGACTCTGAATTATCGCACCAGTCGAGAGGTCAACTTTGGAGTATTGAAAGAAGCCTTGCAATATGGAGAGGATGACAACTTTAAAGTGACGACCTACCAGCCGAACAAGATTGTACGTTTATCCACTCATCAAATCGTCAGTCGACCCTTGGAAAAAGTCTATCAAATCGTGTACCAGAAGCGAGTGCGACTTCCCAATCACTTGACTTTGCCGTATGGACATGTCGGTATAAAAAATTGGTTGTAAGAGGATAGCCACCCACCAGAAGGATGACTTCGCCACAGCAAGAATCGAGTGAGAAACCCAATGAGAACTCCAAGTTCAAACCCTACCACTTTCTGGTCTTCTTGCCTGACTATTGTGATTTTGCCCGTCGATTTGAAACGTTTCAAAAATTGCCCACGGATGGGGAAGTATTACCTGCTTCGAATGTTTTAGCTAGAACAGGATTTGTCTACTTGGGACCTGAGATTTTATTGGGATACGAAGTACAGTGTTTCGGTTGCGGTCTGAAGTTACGAATGGATATATGTATCTATAAAGATTCAGCCATTCTGGAACATACTCGATGGTCTCCTCACTGTCCTTACCTTTCTATGGCCTTTCCACCCATTACACTACGCTCCGGTGGCCTAGTGGTTAGAGCGTCCGCCTCGGATGCGGAAGGTCGTGGGTTCGATCCCCGGTCGAGTCATACCAAAGACTTACAAAAACGGTACTAACAGCTGCCTCGCTTGGCGCTCAGCATTAAGAGGTTAGTGTTAGGACTGATCGGCCCGGTGTCAGGATAATGTGACTGGGTGGGACATCATGCTACATGTCTGCGACATGATGCCCCAGTGCTAGACATCACTATAAACTGCCACATTGCAGACATCGTAGCGATATGACTGAAAAATTGTTAAAGCTACGTTAAAAATCCAAATCACATCACATCACACGTATCTATAAAGATTCAGCCATTCTGGAACATACTCGATGGTCTCCGCACTGTCCTTACCTTTCTATGGCCTTTCCACCCATTACACTACGGTACAATTATGACGGTACCTTAGAGAAGGTAGTACCGTTGTCCAGGAAGAAAAAAAGGAAGACTTCCAAAACTAGACATCAAAAGGAACGATGTACAAGCTTGAGACTTCATTGCGACTAGTATAAAAAGTGACAATGGGCAAGATCGATAGTTCATTGTGACTACCAAGGCCAAGCGAACACGATGAATACTTTCAGAGAAACACAAAACAAGTTCAGACAGGCACAATCCAAGTTTGGGGCCTCTGAAGTAGAATGCGATGCTGAGCCGTGCGATGTGAGCGACGCTGTACGCTGTGACCTCAGTGATGCAGTAAAGCATCATGGGAACTTTAGTGTCACTACCCCTATCATGGAAAGTGATGCTGTGCGTGTCAAACCTGATGGATGCGAAAGCGATGCTACTCGTCATCGTGGACACTTTACTGGGTTTCATGGTGTATGTGGATGTCAACCTTCACGTCTACCACCCTACGAATGTCATACAGCCCTGAGCAAACTCCTATCGATGTCACCCTACCCTTATCGAAACGAACCTGTGAAAGACGAATATTCGTTCCCTGTGCGTTTGCCTGAATACTGCGACTTTGAAAATCGTTTTCAATCGTTCAAAGGAAAATGGCCTAAATATCTGGGAGGACCGACCCCCGAAGAATTAGCCAGAGCCGGAATTTTCTACTTGGGCGAAGGGGATAAAGTCAAGTGCTTTAGTTGCGGTGTGTCACTTTACCAATGAGAACAACAAGATTCGGCATACATGGAACATGCTCGATGGTCTCTCAAATGTCACTATTTACCTTTAGTGGGACGATATCAGTAATCCCTGAATGGATACTTTACAAGAGAACATTTGTGGCTTGCCTGTGGAGTTGAGAGAACGCATTTACCGAGAACTGGTCAAAATTCAAGTCAAACGTAAAGAACTATTGCATCCGTTATATCACCGGTATTTAAACCACTGGTACCTGAATGCAATACAAGGACTGATTCAGTTGAAAGTGTTCCATTGGTCAGACATTCATCAACTACCCCTTGGTTTAAAAAAGGATTGGTTTGTTATTGATGATTCTATTTCATACAATGTAAACTTACTGCATCGAATTCCAGAGGAAGAGTTAAAGAGTTACCAAAATCTTTTACACAATGTCAACTTAGTGAAAGAGGAAACTTCTGAACGAGCCGTGATTTGCAAATTAATGAAAAACGATTTAGATTCGACAATGAAGTAAAATCATGTCTGTGTAGACAGTACATGTATTGTGTCAGACAAAAGAGGATTTAGTATGACCTGATCATGGATACTTTACAAGAGAACATTCGTGGTTTGCCTGTAGAATTGAGAGAACGGATTTACCGAGAACTGGTCAAAATTCAAGTCAAACGTATAGAACAATTACATCCGTTACGTCACCGGTGTTTCAACCACTGGTACCTGAATGCTATAAGAGGACTGATTCATGAGAAAGTGTTCCAGTGGTCAGACCTTGTTCGACACTGCGAGGTCGCAAATAATCCACATATTCGTGATTTTAGTTACTTCGAGATTCACCTACTGCAACGAATTGAGGAAGAAGAGTTGAAAGATTACAAACATCTTTTACGTAACATCTGCTAAGTGGAAGAGGAAAGTTCTGAACGAACTCTGAACTGTAGGTTACAGTTTGCAAGATTTAGATTTCCTAATGGAGAACGAAGATCTCTGGGTAGAAAGTACATTTATTTCTTCCGAAAAAAGTGAAAGAGGAGACTTCTGAACGAACTGTGATGTGCAAATTAGTGACTAAACCATTTGGATTCGCTACTGGTGTAAAACCATGTCTGTGTACACATTACATTTATTGCTTCCGAAAAAAGAGAGTATAAAAACAGGCTGCCATGCCAAGGCTTTTATCACAAGTGATTCAACAGATTCCGTGGAAGGAACTCAATGACACTATTCAAACCGTGGAAGATTACCAACACTTAGTACGACAACTGTATCCGCTGAATTTGGGTAAACGTGTCGTGTGTGTCTTAGTGACTTGTTTTCTGGGATTTCGTTTACCAGCCGATTCCGTGTGGGCTCTTTACGAACAGTACTTACCACTCAATCAAACATGAAAGTGGTGCCTTTAAATGGTCATGAGAGACTCATTTTGCTCAAAACCTTACGTTTTCATCTGGATACTTCTCGACCTCTACGGGGAAAAAAGATTCGTCAACTTTTATCTACCGAAGATGTGTATGACAATGTGTGTGTAGCTTGTGACTTACACCCCCATTGGACAGATGTACATGACTGGAAAAAATGGGGTTTTGAGGCTTGGACCCATGAAGTGGCCCAGTATGCACGAGAATTGTGATCCTTGCTTCCAACGTCCAAAGAAAAAATCTATTTTCAACCTGTGTTAGTGACAGTACCAGAAGAACCCGTCATGGACATTCCTGAAAGGCTCTTTCGGGAGGACACTTGTGTGACAATACCCCCTGTAGAACTTGTCAGAACATTACCCAGAACATGTTGTACAGAGACTTGTTTCTATTCCACTTTGATCGATTTCATGTGCATTTTATCATTGTACTGAAGCCTTTGGCTTTTATGTATTTTAGTCTTTCGTGTTCATTTTTAAAACATCAATAAACGTGTCCTGAAAAAAGTATAAAACGTCTTGTCTTGTCTGTTTTCGTGTCACAAGTGGCATTCCTGACACTATGGCTACCTCTACTGTCTCTGCTCCCTCTTCCTCTACTTTCAAAGTCATCGACGAACACTTAGATCGTGCCAGTTGGGAGGGTTTGTATCTTCGCCATCCCTTTAACATGCTCATTGCTGGACCAAGCGATTCAGGCAAAACCGAATTTGTAAAACGTTTGATCGAACATAAACATCATTTGATTGATCGTCCACCTCAACGAATCGTGTGGTGTTACAAGGAGTGGCAATCGGCGTACAGCCTCTTGCGAGAAAGTCAAGGCGATTCCATCGTGTTTGTGGAAGGCATTCCAAACGAAGACGACGGAATCGTGTCTGATCCCCGTGAAACCCATTTGGTCATTTTGGACGACATGTTAGGAGAAGACGAAGAAGAAATTAAACTTTGGTTTACGCGTAAAGGACATCACCGTAATGCCAGTGTCATTTACATCACTCAAAAGTTGTTTCAACAAAATAAAGCCCATCGCACCATCAGTCTCAATACTCATTACGTGGTCTTGTTTAAAAGCCCTCGAGATAAAGCACAAGTGCAAGTCTTAGCCAAACAGTTAGGAACGCCTTGGCTCACTCAGGCGTACGACGATGACACTCAAACTCCACACACCTATTTACTCGTCGATTTGAAACCTACTATCCCCGATTATTTGCGATTTCGTACCCATTTGTTTCACCATTGGTGTCAAGACGGAGGGCGTGTCCTGTACACGTCTCCGTCCTCGACTTAGCCCAAAAAAATCTATAAAAACCTCGGACACTTTTCGTCTGTCTCACACAATGTCAACATGACGTCCCTTCAGTCTCATCTTCCCGTCAAATTGATTCGTGGCTTCTATAGCATCAGTCGCGAAAAAAATCCACAAGTACGTGCTCGTGTCTTAGAAGCCAGTCTCAGTGAAGTCTTACGATGGTTCACAGTGACAGCACGTCAATTACTGCAAGGTATTATTCAGATTCCTCAAACACTCAAACCAAAAAACAAATCATTTTGAAACGTGGAGGGAGCGGTACTCTAGGATGTATCATCATTCGCTCCCTCTTAAGATGGGATCCTAATGCCCCCAATGTTCTCCCCAAGAAAAAAGCCAAACGACGCCCCAAGAAGAAAAAGAGCAACAGTATCAAGACCAGGTCACAACCCCAGAAAAAGAAAAGCCCCCAGAAAAAGAAACAGAAAATAAGTCCTCAGGAAAAGAAAAGCCCACGTAAAACAGCTTCTATTCGCAAGAGAGGCACTTCAGCCAGGACGCAACCTTACATTCGCAAACCACGACCTGCAACAGTTGTGACCGCGTCTCAGATAGCCTCAGGTTCATCCACTTCTCTGTTGATGACACCATGGAAGCCCGTGTCTCCAAGAACTTCTCCTCAAATGGTGACACCCTCCTCTTCTTTAGCAGCCGTGGCAGCTATTCACAAAGTACCTGCTCCCAAAATCAAAGTCCAAGAGAGATCGGGCATGTTACAGAGTTTACTGGATTTGTCCAAGCAAGAACTGGCTCGATTTAGTCCGTTGCGAACCCCTGCACGACGCGTGTTGCCTGGCCTCAAGTTGATACGACGTAAAGACAATCAGTGGCGACGCGTTCCAGTATAAAAAAGGCCTGCGACAAAAGTAGGGGTATCAGTGAACTCCCAAAAGATGTCACCTCAAATAAGTGCACAGCGCCACTATCGTCATTCTCCTGTCCAAACAAGAAAGAGACAAAGACAGTCTCGTCATCAGACAAAGCGCTTAGCCAAGCGTCGACGTTACCCTAAGAAAAGATACAGTCGTTCAAAGAAAAAGAGGAGTCACCAAAGGGGAGGATTCCTTGGCGATTTTGGAAAACACATTGTCACCTTTATGACAAAGCGATAGTCCAAAAAAAGATAAAAGGGTGTGTGCTTAGACACTGACGTTAGTGTATTTTTGGTGAATGTCCCGGAACCAACAAGCAAATATGTCACCCACTAGAAAACATCCCTCTTCTAAACCCCAAGGAAAGAAAAGGAAAGGACTGCCTCCTCGTTTAGTCAAACATGGGGACATGTTATCTATCCTGTCCAAAGCTTCTCCACCCATGCGATAACAAATCATTCAAACGGCCTCCAAAGATGTCATCGATATCTTGTGCGAATGTTGTTTGAACGTTTTGAAAGGCTCGTGCCTTTGTCCAAACACCAGAAACAATGCTTAGGCAAACATCGTCACGTTCTTCGCCAAATGGTTCAAAAGAATATTCCCATTCGTCAAAAGAAGACGATGTTGGTCCAACGTGGAGGAATTTTGCCACTCTTGTTAGGCCCATTACTGAATGAAGTCTTGGGAACCATGTTGGGAGGCCTCGTGGGAGCAAAATAAAAAGGCCCTCTGAAGTCCCAAGATCTCAGATGTAACCCTTGCTATCTAATGGAAGGACGAAAACTAGCTTTAGTGACTTACAAACGATGGATGGAGTACCATCGTTGGCAAGAACAACGAACCCCGCATTTGCCTCCCAATCGCAATTTGACCGAGATGTCCCAGTTGCAACACGAATTGCAGTCATTGGTGGATCGCCACGATTTGTCCGAAACAGAAAAATCGCAAAAGTACGGTCAACTCTTGCAGCGACTGCAATTCTTTCACCAAAAAGCTTTAGTCGAAACAGTTCTGTCCACTCTGAAAGATTTTAAGACCTTGATGTAAAGTCCATCCCCCACACCACCACCACCACTACCATTCCCATGGGTCACGAGAGACACTACCCCACGAAAGTCTGAGGAAGAAGAGATACGAGAAGTTTTTCAAACACCGTCAGCAGCTCACATTTCTAGTAAGATTGCAGCATCCTTGTTGACCCCTTCCCCCACACCCCAACGAGAAGAAATGAAAGTTTGGGTTAAAAAGATGATATCCACTCCTCCTTCGACAGAAGTGAAAAAGAAAAAGAAGACCAAAGCCATTCCATTACCACCTCAGCCACTACCTTCGACTTCTACACCCGTAGCCCATCGGACACGTAAACCCGTTTCAAAGCCGCCCTTTCGCCCCATTCAATGTAGCATCAGCGAAGAGTAGGTGCCTTATTAACAAGCAAAATAGTGGAGAAAGTGTTAGCCAGCATTTACTACGATCCATCCCATCCTGCAGGTTACTGAGGAGTTCAAAAATTGTGGTTGTTGTTGTTGTGGGGTTTAACGCCATTTTTGCAGCACACGATCAGCTATGCATTGCGGCCAGTATTAATGGTGGAGGAAGAACCCGGGAAAACCCCGGGAAGAACCACCGATCCACGAGAAGCTACTGGCAAGCTTTCTCACATACCCACATTGGCCGAATCCTAGACTCGAACCCACGCAGACAGAGGTGAGATGGCAGTGATCCGTAACGGAGAGCGCTTGAGACCACTCGGCCACTAGGGGCCCCTCAGAAATTGTATCGTATTGCCAAAACTCGACTGAAAAGTCTCCGTTTACCTCAAGTGCAACGATGGTTACAAGAACAAACTACCTACACTTTACACAAACCCATTCGATGCAAGTTTTCAAGAAGTCGCACCCAAGTGAAAGGCATCGATCATCAATGGCAAGCCGATTTAGCCGATGTCTCTCATTTGGCCACCTACAATCGTGGCTACAAATATTTGTTTTGCGTCATCGATGTCTTTTCCAAATTTGCCTGGTTCGTGCCATTGACTTTCAAATCAAGCAACGAGTTAGTGCGGGCCCTGCAACTGGTGTTAAAACAAAGTGGTGGTCACCGTCTTCGATGGCAAACGGACAAAGGCACCGAATTTCTGCTGAACCAAGATTTCCAAAAAGAATTAAAGAAACGTGATATTCATTTTTTTACCACCGAGAATCCTGAAACCAAATCCAGCATCGTGAAGCGTTTTCAACGCACTTTGAAAGAACACATGTGGAAATATTTTATGCATCACCACGCTCTGAAGTACATCGACGTCTTACCGCACCTGGTGCAAGCGTACAACCAATATTACCATCGAAGCACTGGACGTGCCCCGCAAGAGGTGACTCCCGACAACGAAGTGCTAGTTTCTGATCGCCTGTTTGGTACGTCCCCAACCGGGGCTGTCCCGAAGAAAAGTGGAGTGTTGGCCGTAGGAGAATGGGCGCGCATTGGCAAAACCAAGCGCACTTTCGACAAAGGTTACTTACCTAACTGGACCACTGAATTGTTTCGTGTCACTGGACGAGTGCATGGTCGTCATCCTGCCGTCTATAAATTGGAAGACATGAACGCAGAAGTGTTAAAAGGAACGTTTTACTTAACCGAGTTACAACGTGTCACCAAAAAAGAAGACGACGTGTACGACATCGAAAGCATTCTCGAATGCAGAACCCGTAAAGTGGGCAAACGACGTGTCAAAGAAGTCAAAGTACGTTGGAAAGGATATCCACCCAGTTTTGATTCTTGGATCGACGCTTCGCAAGTCATCAACTATAAAACGAAGTGACCATCATGCCCTTTCACACAGTTTCAGCTACTGCTACCACTGCAGCGACCACTCCTTCACCCAGTTCTTCTCTGCAAGATTTACAGAAACAACCCTTGTGGGTGTGGTGTGGAGAACGTGTGCCTTAAAAGCAAATCCTCTTTTTCTGTCAAATCTTTGTGGTGTATTGTGTCATCGGTGCAGCCATTGCCAATCTGAGTTTGCAACAAGGAGACAAACAATTGTGGACCATTTTATTGTGCAGTTGCATCGGTTACCTTCTTCCCAATCCCTCCCTGAACTCCACCTCGAACGGGAACAACGGGAATCTTGCGTCCAGCGCCAGTCACCATTCCAACAACAACTCCTCTGACTTCCAGTAACCCCTCGGACAGCCACAGAACTCTGGAATTATGAGTCACCATAACCAATTTTACTTAACCTTACCCAGTGACAGTTCCATGGGGACGTTTCCCAACAATACTATATGTTGTTACACGGCCCAATTACCTCAGGCCATCCAATTAGATCACGAAGCCCATTGGGAAGTGGCCTTGGTGGAAATGATTTACCCGACACAAATCAAAAACATCACTGAAACTCAAAACACTTTTGAGGTCGAGTTCTAGACGAAGCACTGCAACAAATCATGATTACCACTAAACAACATCACAAATTCACTGCACATCGACCAGTATCAGCCACAGCTCCTATAATGTATATCAATGAGTTTAAAATTAACCCAGGATATTATTTTAGTGGTCAATATCTGGTGGACACGATTGCTGACAGATTCAATGCAGCATATGACAAAGTTCTGACCAAACTAAACAAACCTGTTACCATTGAGTACCATAAAGTGGCTCATCGCCTACTGATGAAATTTGGAAGTGAGGAAAAAAGTATAGGTATTAGATTTTGCCCTGAACTGTATGAGAGTTTGAGAGGGGACCACAAGATGATCAAGGATGTCAAGAACTTAAGAGATATGCCAACCATTGACAGTAACCTGGAATTTAAAAAAACACTTTCGTCTCCCGGTAGAACTGAACCAGGGACTGAATTTGATCTTTGTGTACTCCGATGTGGTGGAGTATAAACGTGGTGGGACACACCTCCGTACCGTTACTGCGTGTCATTCCTTTCAAAGTGGATTCTGCCACGAACGATGACGAGGAAGGTGGAAACACTTATCACGTTCACTGCGAATTTGTACATCCTCACTATTTACACGTCAGCAAGTCTAGACACTGTCAACATTGCTATAAAAGGAGATCTGGGACAAAATATTCCATTCACCAAAGGGAAAGTCACGGTGAAACTCCATTTTCGAAAACGGTTCTCTAACGACTCCTAAGTCGTGTATCCAGTGTACCGAGGTGTTGCTCGACAGCGAGGACACGGTTTAGGAGATATGCTAAAATCAGCCTTTCGTTCAGTGGCTCCGGTGTTGAAACCGATGGTGACACGAGGATTGCACGCCTTGAACGATGCCGCATTGACACACGGTAAAGAATTTCTCCAAAACGTCATCATCGACAAACAAAACCCTAAAGAAGCCTTCTTGAGAGCAGGCAAAAATGTCTTGTTGCAAACGAGCAAAGACATTTTGGGCCGACGAGAAACGCCTATATATGCCCTGCACGCTACCGAGTCAGGGATTGCCGCTTCCCTGAAGCCACAGCAAGAACAAGGCATAAAGAGACGACGAAGAAAACACCCCTTCACAAGACTTCACACTTCTAAAGCTAGAAAGACAAAGAAAAGAAGAACCGTTCGAGACTTAAACGTTTTTGATTATTAAATTATTGAGAAACAGAAAAAATGATGCACCGAGAGTCTTGCGCTTGTTCCAAGTCGGAACTGGATCTGTTTGCCATGCCGCCTACCATGATGACGATGCAAGAATCTCAAGGGGTCCAATTTCATACCGTCTCCTCTTTGAAAGCCTCAGGTCCCATCAAGTTTGAAATCAAAGGACAGCTCGAAGATTACATTGATCTGAATAGCAGTTACTTGTACCTGAAAGTCAGCGTGATCGAAACGGCAGACAATAGTAATCCAGAGGAAGACGATAAGGTAGCTCCCATCAACAATTTCATGAATTCCTTGTTCAGCGAAGTGGATTTGTACTTGAATAACAAACTGGTCAGCAGCAGCATGGATACTTACCCTTCCCGAGCGTACCTGGAAAATCTCTTGACGTGCGGAAAAGAAGCCAAGAACACTCATCTGGATGCCTGTGTGGTATGGAAACCTGACATAGCGGGCAAATTCAACGATACAGATAATCAAAATAAGGGATTTGTCGACCCTAAACTGAAACTGCTTAAAGAGGGTAGTTTATAACTGATGGATCGTTTGCATCTGGACATGTGGTTGCAAGAAAAGTATTTGCTGAACGGTTTGGATATGTGATTGAGACTCAATCGTAGCAGTACTACTTTCCATTTGATAACTGATGATGCTGCCAAATACAAAACTGTCATCGATGAAGCTCGACTCTACGTGCGACGCGTGGAAGTGTTACCTAAAGTGTGTAACTAGATCAGTCACACTTTGAGCAGAACGACTGCCAAGTATCCGATACGCCGCGTGGAAGTGAAAACGTTCACCGTTCCCAAGGGTCAGAGATCCATGATCGAAAATCATCTGCTCCAAGGGCAGTTACCCAGGCGTTTAATCATTGGTATTGTCAAGAATTCAGCCTTCAACGGAACCTACAACGAAAACTCTTTCAACTTTGAGCACTTTGGCGTGTCCAAAATCGATGTCAGTCGCGATGGCAAAACCATGAGTATCAGACCCTTTGAACCTGTCTTTAATGTTACTGATGATGAAGAGAAAAAGAAGACGGCCAATTACTTGAGATCGTACTTATCCCTGTACGAAGCCACTGGACAGTTAGGGCCAACACCAGTCACGGCATTACGTATGACGAATATGCAGGAGGATATGCTTTGATTTCACTCCAGATCAAGGCAGCGACGAGGGACATTTCCACCCTATAAAATCCGGCCAGATTCGTGTGGAACTTCAGTTTAAAGTAGCGCTGAAGGAGACGGTGAACGTCATCCTGTATGCAGAATTCGATAATACCATAGAAATTAACAGTTTGAGAGAAGTCATTCTAGACTATTAGAAGCCATGGAAGACTGTTATCCCTCCTTACCTAGTGGAGAAACGTTGGACATGGAATGTGAGGAGACCATGAAAGAAGAATCCCAAGACAAAGATGAAGAAGTCATAATGATGAAGTCCCGATGGCCAGAACAAGAAGTACATTTAGTCTCCTGTTTTGCTACAGTCCTAGGAGATAAAATTAAGGAATGGATCAAGAAAGGTTACTATGGATGTCAAAACGATCATCCCAGTCAAATTCAACACGATGAATGTTTGATGCTGAGTCAAGAAGAAAAATTGGACGAGTATCTGGAAAAAGATTGGAGTCTCATCTCAGAAGAATTTGTGTTTGATCAGTGGTATAAAGGCTTGCGTAAATATTCTTGTCCTCCATTAACGCCTCTGGAGATCCGTCGCATTGAAACTCTCTTGGACAATGGTACGAAGTAGGAGCTAATACCCATTTACTTGTCAGACATTTTCCAAGAGAAAGTCAGGATAGAATTGATCACTTATTATCACCTGTGAAGAAATTTTTTTATTAAAAAAATGGATAACGGGGAGTCATATTACCTTTTGAACCACAGATGGTACACTGCTTCTTGGAATCCTGTCGTATGTGCTAAAGATGAACTCTCTCGTCGCAAACCTCAAGACCATCTAACTTATGTGATCAACACGGACGACAGTCATCTCCCAGGAACCCACTGGGTAGTCGTCTACTTTCCTCAAGAAGCATGTGTGGAATATTTCGATTCGTATGAATTGCCCCCTTTGGAAGACGATATCATTGACTTTATGTGACGAAATGCTCAGACCACACGATTCAATGATGTGAAATTACAATGCAAAGATTCATTGGTGTGTGGACAATATTATGTGTATTTTCTGCATCATCGCAATCTGGGATATTCTTTAGAACATTTAGTGACTTATTTTGATCGTCATTCTTCTAGAAACGATGAGAAAGTAGATCGATGGTTTTGTGACCATTATGCTTATCTTTTGTCTTTAGCTAGGAAACGTAGTGTACATCAATGGCCCAATGATTTCCAACAGTGGAAATCACAATTTCATTCACAACGTTGTCAGCCCTGTCGAAAATAGATAGTTAGTTGATAAAAAATTGTTAGCAGGATTGAATGGTTAATGTTAAAAAAGTTTGTTACTTGTTAGTTAAGCGTGATTGGAATAAAAAATGTTGTGTTTTGAAAAAATGCCTTTGCCATTTGTTTTGCTATGGGTATCATGATTCATGCTCTTTGACTTCTCTCTATCCCTCACATGACACTAATTTAGCGCTCCGACTCGAAAACCGTGTAGGGATGTTTTCCTTCACGTCCGCGCTTTTACAATAAAAACGGGTCAGTCTCCAGTCTGACCATCCATTGTTGACTCATATTCCTACGAAGATGTGCTCAAGATTATCTAAGCTGAACGAAACCTACGTCAATTTGCATCGTATCAGGCAAAGTCTGATACCAAAGCCAGAAGAGACAGACAATGTCAGAATGTTAAAAGTCACTGAAGACCTGATAGCAGAGCTCTTCAGAACGGAAATTAACAGGGAAAAAGAAGAATGGACGGAGAAGTACATACTTCAGAAACAGCAGAGAGAACAGAGAGAGCAGCAACAGCAACAGCAGCAGCAACCTGAACCTGACAGAGGTTTTGTTGACTGTCGTGTAGACACGAAAGAGTTCTCCTTCTCTTTCTGAAGAAGCAGACCTTATCCTGTGAGAAAGCCTGTCGTCAGAGGAGGTCGCAATCTTAGGCCCTAAAAGATTGCCATAGCTCCTCGTTCACACAAAAAACAGCCCATTTCAGGGCTACCCCATACTCTGGAAAAGAAATAACTATCCATTGCCTATGATATGTTAGAAAAATAATTAGAAGTGCGTCTATAAGCACATGATTTCTTTATCTTGGCTAGAAACTGTGACTCTAAGTCCTTCGTTTCAGTAAATAGTCAAATTTTTTAAAATAGTGATGGTTAGTAAAAGCGTGAGTGAGTGTTTCTTGTAGGTCTGTTCGTTTCTCGGTGATGATATAGGTAATGTACGTTTTGGGTCTTAGGTGATGTTTTCCTTCACGTCCGTGCTTTTGATATAAATATGAAAACACTCTTCAGTCTGGCTACCCATTGTCGACGAGAAATCGGTGAAGAATGAGTAATAGAATTGCAAAACTTCTTGAACTCCAGATGCATCTGGAATACGCAAGGAGATTATTGGATGAACTGGCTATGGAGGCAATAGCCGAAGAAGCGAGAATAGAAGAGGAAGAGGAAAAAAGAAGAAGTAAGAAGAAGAGGAAAAGAAAAGAGGAATCTTTCCTCACCCCATGGTAAGGCAAAGTTGTGAGGTGAAGGCCATGGTGAGGGAACCTCCACAGGCTATGGCTGCACCACAGCCAGTAGCCACACCACAGCCACAACAACCACAGCCGGTACCAAGAGCTGCTGTCCCCCAAATGGAAAACTTGGAGGAGGAACTGGAGAGAGAGAGAGAGTGGAAGCCACGGCAAGGACGACATCCTCGGGTGTGGCACAGAAGAAGAAGAGAGAGGGAAATCTTCAGAATTCTAGAAACTGAAGATTGGGGTGCTGAGGCTAACCATCAAGCCTCTGCACTCCCAGCCACATGAGTGAACTGGGAGATGACTGGAGTAGACGTTATGTATGTGTTGCCAGACCCGTAAGATGCAACCATTAAATAGATCCATCTGGAGTTCCAAAAAAAACCAGCCCTTTGCAGGGCTAACCAAAAATCTAGAAAAGAAACACTATTGAATTTGCCAATTGTATGAGTGTGGAGTAGTGTGAATATAAACACTCACTCCTTTCTTGGTGTGATTGTGTGTGTGTGTGTGTGTGTGATTGTAAGCGCTCACGTACTTTTGTGTGGATAGTAGATAAATGGTTTTGTAAGCGCTCACGTACGTTTGTGTAGATAGTAAAGTGTGTGGTTATAAAACATTCGCTTCTTTGTGGATGTTATGTTTGGGTTTTGTTTTTTGCTGCTTCGCGTGTGTGGATAGTAGATTATGGTTTTGTTTTTGCTCCTCCCCGTATGTGGATAGTAGATTATGGTAATGTTTTTGGTGCTTCGCGTGTGTGGATAGTATATTTTGGTTATGTTATTGTTGCTTCCCGTGTGTGGATAGTAGGTTGTAGTAATGTTTTTTGCTGCTTCCCGTGTGTGGATAGTAGATTATGGTTTTGTTTGTGCTCCTTCCCGTGTGTGGATAGTAGATTGTGGTAATGTTTTTTGCTGCTTCCCGTGTGTGGATAGTAGATTATGGTAATGTTTTTGATGCTTCGCGTCTGTGGATAGTAGATTTTGGTTATGTTATTACTGCTTCCCGTGTGTCGATAGTAGATTGCGGTAATGTTTTTTGCTGCTTCGCGTGTCTGGATAGTATACTTTGGGTTTGATTTGGCTTCTTCCGTGTGTGGATAGTAGATTTTGTTTATGTTTAACAGTCTCAGTACGTTTGTGTAGATAGTAGATAATATGAGAAGAGAAAAGTAGAGGATGTTTTCCTTCACGTCTGTGCTTTAGATATAAAATTCACAGCGTTCGTCGTTCGCGCCATTCTACGGAATAAGCAGAGAAGATGGAAGAGTCAGCGTTGTTCAATGATTTAAGAAATACTTACTTTTGGATGGTGGATGGGGAATATGCTATTGAAAAAATTGAAAGAGAATGGAGGTTAAGAAAAAGTCTTGACTATGTCAACAAACTAAAATTAGCCAGGGAGATGATAGAGGGGATAATAGAGGAAGAAGTGAAGAGGTTGAGAGGATTCATTCACCCAGAGTATGTCAGAGTGGGGACAATACAAGAGTCTCTGGACAAGGTAACAGAAGTCAGATGCTATTTGGAAGAGACAGAGCAATGGTCAGAGTGGCCGTTTGTCAAAAGGGGTGGTGAACAACGGAAGAAAGCGGTAGAACAGATGAGAAGGGTGATAGATGTAGAAGTGCAGAAAATAAAGGACAGGTGGGCAAAAGATAGGAAAGAACAAGAGAATAGAAAGAAAAGGGAAGAGTTTGAGAGGCTCAATCATAACTGGATGAAGATCGAACGGAAGTTTCGAGCCATGGGCCACCCTGACTGGATGCCAGAGTCTCTAAAAAAGGAGAAGAAGAAAGGAATAATGGAGAAAGTCAGGAGCTGGTGGAAAAAATGGAGAAAGTAGAAGAAGAAGAAGAAGAACCCAAATACCCTTTTCATTGATCTCGAAAAGAAATTGACTTACTTGCCTCAATTATTTTTAAAAGAAATGTCTGTTGTCTATGTGTTATCTATCTCTACTTTTGCTCAGTCCTGTGACGTCACCTTTCCTAGTTGCTACAATGTTACCAATCTCCCCTACTGTGACGTCAGACGCTCTCTTTCCCATTGTTGTTATACAGGCCCAATACTCTTTTGTCCCTGCATAGACCCACCCATGTTAAATTTCCCATGTTAAATTTCCCATTGTCCCTATACAAGCCCGGGGTGTGTGTGTGTCTGTAATGCTAATTCACATTGTCCCTATAAATCTTGTTCCTATACAAGCCCGGGGGTGGTGGTCTGTAATGCTAATTCCCATTGTCCCTATATAGCCCCACTTCACTACAATGCCCATTTCGTTCTGATATATTTCCATTATTATAGAATAAAGATACCAATAGGACTTTGTGACACCATGTTTAAGACGCCATTTCATGCACTTTCATATAAGTAGCAAGAAGTGAAAAATTGTAAGCTAGAGCTGGATTCCCACAGCAATGGATCCAAGCTTTGCTCCAAAAGTCACTATTCACTAACTGCATGAATAAATCGTTCATTAACATCGTATGCCTTAAGGATTCACTTAAGGAGCCAATTAGGAATAAGTCAGGCATGTACCCATTGCCAATTCTTTTGTACTTTACATATATATTCACAGTAATTGTTCTATAATTTCTTCACGCTTTCCTAAAGCAAAATTTATTGAAAATTAATAGATAAACACAGAAAACACTATAAAAGTTTACTTCATTTATAAAAATCTTAAATCATCCTCTACACACACACACACACACACACACACACACACACACACACACACACAGAGAGTAATCATTGGACAATGCTATTCCAACACTCCCATTCGTACCGGCCTTTAGATATGAAAAGGGTTGCATCTATTATTTTTACCAACAGCTGGCTCAGGCCCCAGAGTGGAGTCCATAAGTAGATAAATTGAAAAGGCACCTTTCATATTTCTAAATGAATCAGACACATTTTTCTTTTCCAAATCTTTAAAATGCAGCGACTGTTTTAAAATCAAGCATTCACAGACACGGTGACCTTGGAGTTAATTTTCTGTGATTCTTTGACAGTTGGTAGCTTTGCATTGCTTGTATTAATATTGTAATTTTATCTTCATTTTCAGGCGATAACAAAGCAAATTATCTACACCAGAGTTGGAAAATTGGATGACTACAATAATCTCAGCAAATATGTGGGGTCAACAGTTAAGATTCCGTCATCTTGGAAGAGACAAGATGGCCGCTATCGCTTAACCGGCTTGAAGCAGCTGTTCCGTTTTTTTAGTGCCGTTTTCATGATATTTGTAATTGTTGCCTGTTTCCAGCTTCGTTATTGTGTTCATTATGTATTGGCAGTTAAATTCGTATGTGTTTCTTCATCTCCTTGATTTGGAAACGAGAACAATTAGACTTTTTCTCAGCTGTCTTGCTACACTGTTTTTGAACAAACCGCCATCACGTGATACTCGCCAGTCATCCCGTTTATGCTACAATGGAGCCTCATGAAATGCTTTAAATGACCACTCCTTGGCTCTCCACACTGCATTATGCTCTAGACTAAACGAACCGGGACTACATTCATCATTACCTAAATGTAAACAGAAGCGAAAAAGAAACGTTGTTTCAAAGCTGGCCGGCGTAGAACGGGAAGAAGAATCCGAGTTATGTCCCTTATTTCGGCACAACCATTTACAAAAAATTGGACCGTTAATTTAGGTAACCTAATTCAAATCCCTATTAATTCGTCAAACTTTGTATCAACTATCCAAGAAATACCTCTGCGCATTGCATTATTCAATGCCCAGTCAGTAGGACCACCGGAAAAGCGCACAGAAATAGTTAATTTTATCAACGACCAAAATGTTGACATATTTTTCCTGACAGAAACATGGCTAAAAGCATCAGGCGATGAGCCGAAGTGTGCGGATCTAACACCCACTGGTTACTCTATCAAGTCGTTCCCCCGTAATTCTCGCGGAGGTGGAATTGCTGTCATCACAAAGAACTCCATGATAAAACGTCTTAAGTACACCACGACATTCAATGTCGACCACACATCGCTTGAACTAATCCAAACCACACTCAGACTGGAGCAAAGGTCAGTCCATTTTTTCTGCCTATACCGCCCTCCTCCTGGTAGAAAAAAGCAAGCTAGCTGACTCTCTCTTTTCGGAGCAGTTTCCGAATCTCCTGGAGTATGGAAATTCGATAGGTGGCAACCTGATTATTTTTGGAGATCTCAACTTTCACTTTGACTGTCCCGGAAACTCAGCTACATCAAAACTCATAGATTCCATTAATGTTTTCAACCTCAAACAGTCAGTTAACCAACCCACCCATAAACATGGTCACATTTTAGACTGGATTCTTCATAGACCTGATGATAACATTCTACGGTCTTCCCTGATATCTCATGACCTTGCATCAGATCACCTCTGCATTATATGCCATCATGTCGTATCAGTCCCTAACCCTCCATCTGTATCTGCTACTAAGAGACACCGCCGTATGATAAATAGAACCGAACTAATGCACGACATCCAAGCTAACCTAACAACTTGCTTACCTCCTACCGCAGAACAACTCGATAACTGTCTGCGTTCATTGCTTGACAAACATGCCCCAGCTACCAAGTGCAGAAGTATCAATTCAAAAGTCTTCTCCATGGTATAGCAGTGTTAGGGACCAGCTTCGCACTGCTAAAAGAGACCTCCGTAAAGCTGAGAGGCTTTGACTTTCCACGCGACTCACTATTCATAAGCAAATCTATGAAGTCGCTAAGAAGAATGTCACAAATATAGTCCATGCAGCGAAATCAGTCCACTACACTACTAAGAACATGGAAAGTTGCAGCTGCAAAGAGCTCTTCGAGATTACTAACAAGCTAATGTCAAGGAACAAATCAACACCACTTCCAACTACCTTCTCTCCAGTCGTCCTTCCAGACATGTTTGCAAATTTCTTCCGTGACAAAGTACAAGCCATTAGAGATAAGCTTGACACCACAATTTCAATTGACTCGTCACCATACAGTTGGGATACAGAATTTGAGTGGCAACCATTAGCAGCATTTGAACTTGTCTCTATGGATTTTGTACGTACAATCCTGATGAAGAGTGTACCAAAGTCATGTGAACTTGATCCAATTCCAACATCACTGCTGCTTGAGTGCTTAGATCCAGTATTGCCTTCACTAACTGATGTTATTAATACCTCTCTCTCTCATGCGGCGAAGTCCCATCATTTTTCAAAACTGCCATTGTAAAGCCTCTGCTGAAGAAACCAACACTAGACCATAACGATTTAAAGAACTACCGCCCAGTTTCTAATCTCCCATTCATATCAAAAATCTTAGAAAAGGTTGTTCTATGCCAGCTTGTATCTCATCTAAATTCAAACAGTCTTTTTAGCAATGTACAATCTACATATAGCCCTTGCCACAGTACTGAAACTACTCTTCTAAAAGTAGTTAATGACATTCTCTCTGCGTTGGATAGTGGAAAGATTACAGTCCTCACCCTCCTTGATTTGTCTGCAGCATTGGACACAATAGACCATGATATATTACTTCACCCTCTCCAGCATGTATTTGGCATTTATGATACAGCCTTACAGTGGTTCAAGTCCTACTTGGTCAACAGGACACAAATTGTATCTGCAAATGGAATACACTACAGCCTAGTTGATCTATGTTGTGGTGTTCCGCAGGGGTCTGTTATTGGACCTGTTCTTTTCATTCTGTACACTCAGTCGCTCGCAAGTGTCATAGATCATCATCCAGTGTCTCACCAAATGTACGCTGATGACACCCAGATATACAAATCTAGCCACCCAACTGAAGTTGATGCTACCATCCAAGATGTAACGAGCTACATTTCTGATGTGAAATCATGGATGACATGTAACAAGCTGCAGATGAATGATGATAAAACTGAGGCCATGCTGATCACAACACAAAAACTTTCTCATTCATATCATTTACCTCAAACAATAAATATCAGCAACGCCAACATTAAATTCACACAATCAGTACGAAACCTTGGTGTTCCTCTGGACAGTACTCTCACATTGCACCAACATGTCATGAACATATGCAAGGCTGCATATTTTGAGTTGAGACGCATCAGCTCAGTTCGCAAATATCTTTCAGTTGATGCCACTAAAACACTTGTGTGTTCATTAGTACTTTCAAGACTGGACTATTGTAACTCAGTTATGTCTGGTTCATCTCAATATCTGCTCCAGAAACTTCAAAAAGTTCAAAACACAGCTGCTTGGATCATACTTAGAGTACCACGATCAGAGCACCCCCCCCCCCCCGCTGCTCTCTACCCTACATTGGCTGTCCATTCGATCCAGAATCAAACACAAAATTTGTTCTCTGTGCTACGTTTCACTGTCGGACTCTAGTCCAACATACCTATCCGACCTCATCCATGTGTATACACCAGCGAGATACTTATGCTCCTCTTCTGACAATCGTATGCTCATTATTCCCACTATGAAAACAAAGTCATATGGACAGCATTCTTTTGCATACCAGGGCCCAGCAACGTGGAATGAATTGCCCACTGAACTTAGACACGAAGACACAGTGATCACATTCAAGAGGGCTCTCAAAACTCACTTATTTCGACTGCAAGAACAAACTTAAAGACCTAATAATGTTTCCTATCTGAAATATTTTCAGCACGTTTTTTAATTTTTAAAAATGTTTTTCTAATTTCATGGTGTTTGTTTTTGTGATAATATTAGTATATTTTTTTTTATCTTATAGGTGTTCTCTAATGTTGTAAAGCGCTAAGAGCTTCTAAAGATTAGGCGTTATACAAAGTCCTCATTATTATTATTATTATCTAAGAAGACTCCACGCTATAAATAATTTATCAATATACTCATCGTATGGCATCCAAGTTTCGCAATTTAAGGGAGATAACTTTTAATGCCTTGCATAAAGTAAAGGCCGTTACTTATTGGTAGGACAGTTTTAAAAAAAAAGGTTCATAGTTGTAAACAAACATAACAACATTGTCCTAGATAACAGCAGCTGCGTCGAAACAAGGATCACTCTATCCCAAAGCAACAGACCATCCAGCAGCTGACCGCCACAATCAATGAAAAGTCAGAAATTGTTCAGAAATAGAAAATGGCTCGAAACCGTTACTGTTGTTGTTGTTGCTCTTGTAGCGTTTAACGCCATTTTTCAGCACACGATATGCGCTATACATGGCGGCGATTATTAATGGCGTAGGAAGAACCCGGGAAAACCCCTGAAAGAACCATCGACCCACGAGTAGCTACTGGCAAGCTTTCTCACATACCCACATTAGCCGAATCCGAGACTCAAACACACGCAGACAGAGGTGAGATGGCAGTGATCTGTAATGGAGAGCGCTTTAGACCACTCGGCCACTCTGGGTCCCAACCGTTACCTTTACACGTTTGAAACTCTGCAGTATGCTAATACAGACAGTACAATTTTTCCATCGTACCTAATGCCGAACAGCACAAACTGACACTATTGTAGAATTCGGAATAAATAAAAGTACACACACACACACACACACACACACACACACACACACACACACACACATATATATATATATATATATATATATATATATATATATATATATATATATAGAGAGAGAGAGAGAGAGAGAGAGAGAGAGAGAGAGAGAGAAATACGTTGATCGAAGTACAATGGTAATGTACGCCACTTTATGTGTTGTTAACTTGTATTCGCACTAGCAACCTACTCCCCCGGTACTTGCTGACATGAACTCGTATGTGTTTAACCACATGAGTGATACTATTGTTGTCTAATTTTAAAGTATTCTAAATCCGACCTATTGGTCACATGACCGTTACATTTTTGTAATGTTTTTTGACAGACCAGATTATACATGCAGAGCCTCATCAGCACGAAATCCTGCTAACCAACTGACGACAACACTCGTTCAACCAGAACATAAGGTCTCACTGGATAGTTTCGTATTTTGACACCCACCATTATTTTTAAAGTAGAAGGTATGGACCTAATTATCACAAGCCTAACATTTATAAATTCACACATAAGCTAAATCAGTAATGTGTTTAGATTTACTTTGAGTTAGGCTTGGAAATGGGTTGGCTTGTTGGTGACTGCCTGTCACACTTAGATGATCATTGGAGATCAAATGCGTAACTTGGGCTGCAAATGAGCAGCGGACTTGGCTTACGTATTTACATGTGTCTGCTAAAGAGGTACTTATCTAAAAATCTTGATGGTTGAGGGGTGATGAAAAGTATGCTAATTTGTTATAGTACTAGTGAACATTATTCCCGCATAAGGTACGTATTGATTCTTGTAGCTGCCTTGTCACAGGAAAATATTCAAAATAGCCATTTCCTGTTAAAAATAAATGGAAAATTATGGGGTTGGTGGCAGTGTTGGTTCAGTATAAAAACCACCACTTGCATCAGGAATTAACCTGATTGCTGCAGTCATGATCTCACATGTATGCTTTCTACAAAAATCATTAGTTTGTTTTTATTTTTATCTTCAGTGTAAAATTATTTTCTGCAATAGGTCATTGTTGGATGAAAAGTCACGAGATGAACTGTCCAGTGAGACCTAAAGGCTTGCGTCTTGTATGCCATTTTATTTTATCACCTTTTGGAGTACATACTAGAGAAGATAACATTTATTGTCTGTGCGCAAAGAGTACATTCTCTTGAACATTACGATCTATAAAATAGTGCATATTTCTCGTAGAATCAAAAACCAATAAAAATAGTTAATGAAATGAGAGACACCTATCGGTAGCAATCTATGTATAGACATTTACCAACGCCGTGTTCGACGGAGATCTCGCAGACAGTACGGTTGTACTAAATATTTTAGCAAGCTGAATGACTACATCGTGGGCTATTAAACATATTTTATTTAATTAATTAGGGACCCTATCTACCTTAACAGTCCTAACTATATTTACTTATTCTATTCTAGTCCGCCACGTGCGGTGGGCCTGATGGTTTGGACTATTAACCACCTTATATTTCATTAGTTTTGAACCATATCTTTCTTAATAATACCAGTTGTTTATACAGTCTCTTAATTATTCTAAATCTTTGCTTATTATTTTACCGAACCCACCAACGGTCCACAAATGTGTTGTATTTTGTGTGTTTTTAAGTTTTTGAAAGGAAAATTTAAGAACAAGATCATACAAAAAAAGAAATAAAAAATTGGATTACACTTATCTTTCCCTATCAGTTTATGCTTATATTTTCCCTATAATACTCTGTTACTTATCGCATTGCGTCTTAGGCAGAATCCCATACAATTGATAGACGTACGAGAGGTAGTTGTCCTTTGACAATCGATGTTAGGTCTGAGTCTGCGCACCGGCAGAACTAGGTCCTATGTGGTCCGATAGCTCGCGTACTTCATCGATTGTTTCATTCCCCCTGCCCCTGTCTCAAGCCCTATATTGCACAGTACTCCGCCCATGTTCTGATTTATGAGTAGAAAGCGGATGTGGGGTTTAAGTGAAGTCATGGTTATTGTTTCCAATTTTCCAATCGATAATCCTCTACTATTGCATTGCCACCCTAGACTTAATTTCATTTAACTGTTGAAAGGTAAATAGCTTTACTGTGCTAATTAGTTTTGTCTAAGGTCTGATTGTGGTTAACTAGTGGGTACGGAGTATAGGGTGATTTGGTCAATGATTATATTGTGTCTGTTTTTCCTAGATCTGAGAGGAAATTGATAATATTTTAGTAATTCAAGCGTTCGTTAATGACATTTGGCAATCAAAATTACGGGTATGTACCTTGAGAGCCAATTTTGTCTTCATTTATCTGGAATAGTTTCCTCTGCTTTGCAAAATGAGTACATACACTGAAGACAGGATGTAAGTTTTCTACTTAGGGGCAACAAGGGGCAACAAGGGGCAACAATTTCCCCATAAGCTATTGATTGGCAAGTATTTACCAAAGCTTCCTGCTTGGAGGGGTTTTCCTCTCTTGATCCTATGGATTATCTTCAGATCTTTCATATTTTGTTTTAAATTTTGGGATGGAGATGTTTCTACATGCTCGTGTTTGAATATGGTATAAAGTTCTTCCTTTTGTGGTTTTGTTCCACATGGTTTGCCGTTTTTCGTCAATTTTCCTCCTGATTTGGCTGAAATATTTCCTGTATGCTATCTATTTCCTGTATGCCATAGCTGATTTCTGTGATTTCTTGTTCTTGTAATGTTAATGTTGCTTCCTTGTCAGCTCTTTCGTTACATGGTGTGTCTACGTGGGATGGAATCCACATAAATTCCACTACTTGCTGATTTTGATTTATTTTTTTAATTAATAGATTGGTTTCGTTTAGGAAATTAGATCTGACTTGGGGTTTACGTGATTCTAAGGTTCTTAACACGCCTAAGGAGTCGTTCAATATAGCTGCTTTTTGGATTTTGTTGTCAGTTATCCGTTTGAGGGCTTCGATAATTGCCCCGATTTCGACGGTGTATATTGAACAATGGTTTGATAATCTATTTCCTAGTACTGCGTTTGTTTCTTGTATATAAACTGCTCCTACTGTTCTGTTTATTTCAATGGATTTGGACCCATTTGTAAATATTTTTGTGTGATCGTTATATTTGCTTTCTATTGTATTACGTATTTCTAATTTCAGTTTCAATGCTTCGAGAGCTTTGTTCTCAAAGGTTAATGCCTCAAGATTGATTTTTTGAGTCTTACATACCCACGGGGTTGGGTCAATGTGCTCAATTTATTCTGCTCGGAGTTCAGTTTTTTTCCAATTCCTTTGTTAATTCATGTATTTTCTTCCCTCCTAGGTGTAGTGGTACATGACACCGACTGAATGGTACATTGCAGTTCTCAATAATTTTCATTCTTGAATATGATTTTCCACGTGTGGAGATTCTCGTTCCGTATCTTAATATGGCTTCCGCTCTACGTAATTTTTGTCGAAGCTCTCCTGTGATGATTTTTTGTTCTTCCAGTGAGGTAATATAAGAGTTCAAGTGCACAATTTTAGTGCGTTATACTGCAAGCTATCAAGTTTCTGTACTAGGTTTGGGCTTGCTGAAGCATACACCTGACAGCCGTAATCTAACTTCGATCTAGGTAGAAATGGGTAAAGTGTCAGTAATGATTCTTGATCCATGTTGTTCCTATTATATTTCTGAGGAGGGTAATGTCACAACTTCTTCTGTTGATGATGTCCTCAATACGTTGCTTTCACGTAAAGTTTTCGTCAAAGTACATACACAAGAATTTGGCCACTCGCTCAAAATGAATTTGAATCTTGTTAAGATATAAAATAGGTGGGATCATTTTCTCTCTTGACTTTGGGGGTGAAGGCTACTTCTATTGTTTTATCTGATGATATTTTGAAACCCCATTTATCAGCTCAATTTCCAATGTTATTCAAGTTATTTTGTAGTTCTCTAATAACGGTGTAACTAGATGGATTGCCTGCTTTCCAGGCATCATCGGCAAACTGGGATAGTTCTATTTTATTTTGCTTGATTGATTAGTCGAGGTCGTTAATCATCATATTAAATAATGTTGGGCTAATTACACTACCTTGTGGGGTTCCATTTTCTAATTGGAATAAATTAGAGTGTTCCTTCGTATTCTTACTTATAATTTACGATCAGTGAGAAAGTTTGTTATCCATTGATGCATTCGTCCTGATATTCCGTAATGATTCAGTTTTGCAATAAGACCCTTAAGCCAAATTAACTCATATGCTTTTTCCAAATCCAAAAATATAGCGTTTAGGTGTCTATCGCACTTGCGTTCTCCATTAAAGGCCAATTTAATATATGATTCCAGTCTTATTTGTTGGTCAAGTGTGGATCTCTTGTTACGGATTCCACTTTGATTTTAGGATATTAATTTATTACTTTCCAGATGGTATTTAAGTCTATTGATAATTGTTAATCGTTAATGGCAAAACTGGAGAATGAAACGCTTTATATTATAATGACACGGACGTGAAGGGAAGCATACCTCCGATTGAGTAAGATGAAGGTCACAGCATCTTTCAGATAGTCTTCCAGCTTGTCTCCCTGGCTCACTTAAAAAAAAACAACTATAATGTTCGTTCTGGTTAGGATGATCGATTTCACAAACATGACAATTTTCTCAGGTAATTTGTGTGATTATATTAGCCGAGCAACGAATAAAACAGGAGATTAAGTGTTGCTCTTGTTCTGACCATCTTAATATCATGACTGTATTTCTTTTATTGTTTGCTTATGGGCAGTGACTGGTATTGTTCTGGAGCAAAATCGCCCTCTTCACATATCCTCATAAATTTGTGTTCCATGTTTTTTTCTAAAAGTTTTGGACCACTTCTCGCACACTGTTGATTTCCGGAGGATTGGCAAAGTCTGCATACAAGATGACATTCACTGTGTTCGCCAGAGCTTCTGCAAACATAAGTTCCACACAAAGTTGGCCTGATTGTATAGCTTGGAAATGTATTTCGTTGGTGCCTTGGTCTGGAGTGAATTCAAAGCCCCACAAAACATACCCTTCTGCATAGTCGTCGTACGAAATGAGGTGTCTACTGCTGCTTCACACTTGTCAAATAGAGTAAAGTAACATGTCAAGCAATTTGTCGGGGCAAATATATGTTCAAAGTGTCCTGTACACCACGTCTGGACATATCTGGTGACTTCTATCTTGGATACGCTGATTGTTGGAACTATGAAGGACTTTAATCGATAGCTCCATTGACGGACGCCTTGCTAACTATGTCGATATGCAAACATTTTGGTAGCTGTCCTGGGAAAATGATCTGTGATCTTGGATCAGAGTCCAGAGGCAATGGTAAAGGTTTCAACTTCCACTTGTAGTAGAGAATACATGGCTCTTGTTCTTCATAGCGTTTGATTGATGTCGTTTTCCATTTTAGGTAAGACTTTCGTTATCATCAGCCATGAAATGGAACACCGTATTATTTCGATTCAGACTTAGGCGTGTATACACACCATTCAATAATAAACTTCTTTTGCAATCATATGTCCAGAGGCAATCAATCCTTTATTTCTAATGCACCTCCATGACTGATATTCCATTGGTGGTTATAAAATCCGATATTGTGATCTACACTTGCAGTCAAAACTGTGCCGTTGAACTTCTCTAAAGTGTCACGTTTCGACAGTACGGATGCATCCATATGTATGTTCTTTGCTTTTTCCGTACGTCAGGAGACTTTCCAGGTAAGCTCGGTGAGAAAATTGTGAAGAAATTCTTTCCCTTGCGTCAAAGATGGACATCATCTAATGACCATCGGTTTTATGATGGGTGCTACCATACGAATAGCTGAATTTAACATATCCCATTAAGCACAACCTCGTTTTGTAGTGACTTATTGGTGCACAAGATGCATCTATTTACAATTCCCGGGAGATTCTTGTTCGAAAATGTAGTTTCTCGGTGTATTTTCCTTTCGGGAACAGATTATTTTGTCCAAAATCTCCTTTTTTAATAACACTGACACTATCATAATACAATGTACGGACATGAGATAATACGGATAAACAAATTACACGTGAAAGTGATATGTGTCTCCTCCTTCGTCGTAAGCATCTGTGGCGAAATCCACTTTTAGAGGAATGACTCCCCGCAAATGAAGGGGCTGTGTTTTCTACCTTGTAATAGGCATCAGACTATTCAGACTTTAAATTTAATACTACGTTCTATTTGAAAAAGAGGCTATATTACTTGTGGAATCAATTATTGTTGCGGATGTCGTTCATAGGAACGATAAAGGTGTTTCCACTAAAAATAGCAACCAAACTGGCAGAACGAGTAATCGACATTGTATTGTTTTCGGAAAAATCTATTTCAAGACGATGAGAAATGGGATAGTATTCGATCTGTATACGTCGGAGAGATTACCCCAGTGTCTTGCCAAATTTTTTGCAGAAAATAGTTGAAATTGTATCGACGAGCATTGAAATAATATCCTGTAGAAATTCTCAAGGAATAGATATTCTAATGAGGATTGGCTGGCTATACTTTTTTGGATTCGTAGTTGGATCAGTTTTTTTCCGAATGTTGCTGAGCTTATTCTTTATAGAAATTCTCATGGTATATATATTCATTTCGGGATTGGCTGGTGATACTTGTTTGTATTCGTAATATGATCGTTTTATCAAGAGCTGCTGGACTTTTTTGTTGAGGATATCGACGATAAAAATGCGATTACCCCTGGTGATATTCATGAATTCTACCAAATCAAATCTACGGTGACTTTCGAAATCCATTCGAATGCTTTGATCTAATTAGGTCGTGAAACAACATAATGCGGTGATGGGAAACACATAAATACACTTGTAATGTGACATGAAACTATTCTGTCCTCCAGCCGGGCAAAGAACGTTTGTCAACAATTTGTTTTGTGTTCCCAATGCAACTCCAATATTCTGTGTTTAACATTTATTTGTTTTATCTAGTCTTGGGTATTCCAACAATCGATCAAACACATTAGCTTCGTTTTCAAGAGTTACATCTTCTAGAGCACATCCAGTGATACGATAGTACGGTTAGCCGCAAGCTTTCATTAGACGTGGTAACCATTCGAAGTATTTCAACGTTTGTTAATGTGAAAAATATTTACACATAAGTTACTTAGAAGTTGTTCGAAAACGTTTCACAACACTAATCTTTGTTTCAGAAATTTCAGTGGTGAAAAAATCAATTTGTTTTTTTTCCGTTCTTTATAAATGTTTGCTTCAGAAATTCGGTGCCTTTTTCTTTAGAAGAAGTCGACGTCTTTGATTCAAGATAAGTTCTAAAGCTTATACTATCTCATTACTTCAGTTTGACTTCTGAAAGTTTTGCGTTGAATAATTCTGTATAACCTGTACGTAAACGTTTGAATTTGGTTTTAGTCGCACGATACAATTGTTGAATTCCTCAATAGCCATCAGAATGAGCAGGATTATAGTAAATGATGGCTAAAAGTGTATCCATTTTGTTGCTGTTGGTTCTGCTCATCTGTAAGCTAACCAGCTTCAAACGATCGTTTATTAGTGTGGTATGTCTTTTTGTTATTGATTGCAATATCAATGCGATGCTTCTGTTTCTGACATATTAGTTCGATCCATCAACGACTGCAATACTTATTGTCACTCTAAAGCTCGGTAAGATTAGGATTTGTAGCTAAATTTTGTGTCCGTTGTTCGTACTAACGATGAAATTCCAAGCACCGTTCGTAAGTAAATAGTTAATTGTCATCATTCCAACAGGTCTAAGGGTAAAAGTGTGATATCTTTCCAGAAAAAGTGTCTTGTTTACCAATTTATTCTTCATTTCATTTCTCCTTCTAAAATAAGTTCAGGACTCGATCCTAACAAAGGTGCAACCACTTTTAACAACGGTCATATCAACATTGGAAGAAATTCTACATGGTGAACGAGCACTTTTTCTTTTGACTGCTTCATTATTAAACGAAGAACGTGACGATATGGTCTTAATAGATGTCTCTGTATCTTTTTCTTCATCAAAGGCATTGTTCCTTTCAAAACGTTTAGACAAAATTAATACAAGTTATCGATACTTTCTTTAGGTGCTTTCTGAATGATTGTTTTTGCGTCGGAACATTGTATTTGGCGAGTACTGACAAAACATTCCAATGATTAGCTAAATGAGGGAATCGTTATTTTCCTAGTTTATGGAAGAAGGTTTCTTCGGACATTGATGACGATGGCAAGACCTTAGTGACATCTTTGCTTCATGAAGAAAATTTAAAGTGAATCTTCTCCGACGCTTTTTATTCCACTAATTGTTACTACGTCGTATCAACTTGACTTTAGAGCACTACTGAGGTACTCACATGCCTAAATCTTGATCATTCTTGCTTGTACAGACCCAAAAAACGTTGTAACATTTAATGTACCTTTTTCTTAGGAGACACTACCTTTATGGCTGCAGCAGCAGTAGCTAGAGCAGTGGAAGAATACGCCAACGCAGTATAAGTTTATTTAGAAATGGGTTCACATTTTAAAATCGAATTAAGCAAATAGTCAGCAGTTTTTTGCTTGGGAGACATCATCGTTAGCGAAGTAGAAGTGGCAAGAGACTGCGTCAAGTCGGGAGGTTTCGTGAAAATGCGATCGTTCTAGGAGGAATACCTCTCTTCCCTGCAGGAGACGTTTTTGCTTTTTGTTTGGAGCTTTTCATTTTCTTCCTAGAGAGAGACTGTATTATACAAATATTCTGGTTAGGCGATATGGTTTTGTTTATTAGGCAGTCGTTTTTAATGTGAACGAATAGCGACACCTCTAAAATACCCATTTCAACCTGACTTCAAAATGCGTTGTTTTGCGACTTGTGTAATTGGCTATTGATTCCTAGATCCGCTAGGTGTGACAAAATTGTCAAGAAAAAGGTCATGCTATATGTTGTTTTGTTTAAAAGAAAATGCAGCGTTTTCGTTAATGTTGGGTTTGACTGATGCCTTGTTTGAGACTAGCTTTTAACAAATGTAAAAGTACGTGTTTGCATGCAGTGCTATAATTAATTTGGCATTTTGAATACTATTATAAAGAATAGAAGTGATTTATGTTTTAATATTTTTATGAGAGACAAAAGGTGATGTGTAAATGAAATGACCTCATTCTTGACATTAACGTTGAAACATTTTGTATAAATATTAAAAATAGGGGTGGTAGTATATAAATTGGCGAGTAAATTTGCATGTGCAAATTGAATGAAATCGTCAGAAGCATAGTGCAGCTAAGGTATTCGTAACTGTTTGGCTAAAACTTTGAGATTTGCCGCTTGAACGTATAAACAACACCGCATAAGGTGCATTGAAACTGACGATGAGATGCGGTTTACTTTGTTTAAATAAATTTTGAGTTGTTGTTGTAGGGTTTAACGCCATTTTTCAGCACACGATAAGCTATATATGGCGGCCAGTATTAATGTGGAGGAAGAACCCGGGAAACCCCGGAAAGAACCACCGATCCACGAGAAGCTACTGGCAAGCGTTCTTACATACCCACATTGGCTGAATCCGAGACTAGAACCCACGCAGACAGAGGTGAGATGGCAATGATCCGTAATGGAGAGCGCTTTAAACCACTCGGGGACCCCTAAAGTTTGAATAATGTGAATACGACCTGCACTGTGATGTTAGTTTCGTAAATACCAAAGTTTAATATCTTCTTTACATTCTTCTAATATGTAATAGAAGATGACAAGATGTGTTTGACTTAAGTTAGACACGATCTTATTGTCTTCGCGACGAAATTCTTTTACAAATGAGATGATACTCCTTGACTTTCTATCAGTGATATGTTAGCCGATTGCCACTCTTTGCAATACTACACAATACGCTATGGAGGACCATTATGATTAGCTTTACGTTTGACAAATTCTTTTTTGTCTGAACCACTAGCTCCAGCAGTTATACGTTTAAGGGATGCAATGATACAGTTTCCAAACTTTATCAATTAAACATTTCGTCAATCATTTTGAGGACGGAGGATGCAGCCATTGTGTTTACAATTCTGAGATTACATCAAAGACACAACATACTTTTTAATTTTTAAGTGTTTAATTAGTCCATTAACAGTGCTGTAATACAACAAAAGTTTTTTAAATGTCAAAAAACGTAGTTCTTGTTATCTTTTATTGTTGGATCAGTTACACTAAATATATATGGCATAGTCAGGCACTTTTTGTCTCCATGTGCTAAATCCAGAACTTTTCCAGTTACCCAGATTCCTCGAGTCTTACATCTGTTGGTGCAATTAAATATGAAGACTGTATATTGTTCATACATTTGCCACAAAGAATTCGCTAGCAAACCAAATCAACGAAAGGTAGTCACTAACACACATACAAAATTCATAAAAGTACTTGAGAATCCACTAAGTCTTAAAAACTGTCACTGACTTCCTTCCATGAAATTTAGTGTAACACTGATTACGAAAATTGTGGCGTAGTAAGTCTTATATTATATTCTCAGTTTATTAATGTCTAACCGTTTGAACATTTTCAAAGTAATAACCGTTTTTATGGCATTCATTTACAATTAAATCGTGTTTGCCATTTTGGACTCTAGGGTTCTTTGCATTTAACTTGAATCTGCACAAAAGTTCTATAAATGCATTCTCGTAGTTCCAAAAGAAAGCTCCGAGTCCTTTATTCATTGGATAGTGTTTAAGCTGAATTCGCCATTCCCTGTCAGCATCGGTGGTCACAACGATCTTTCTTTACCTCCTGGCACTCTTGATACTCAGAAATTGTTATCCATTATTGTGGAGTGTCGATAACAGCTCCTGTAACGGAATTCTTCTTCCCTCCACGTGTCACTTGTCGTCAGTGGGATCAAAAATCCATTTATCAAAATCGACAAGAGCACGAGAGCCCCCAATATCGTTTTTCATCTATCTCGAATCAAACTACAATTCATATAGTGGGCAAATAAAAGGTAACGAAATGCATTTGATACTAACTCAATGAGTTAAATAAAAACTGAACATGAATTCCAGTGTGTAGTAAGTTTCAAAGTCAGAAAGGTAAGAATCACACGATTCTTCATATTCTTCTTCTGATCGTCATTTAATACTTACCGAGTTGGTAGTATTATTTTTAAGTGTAAAAACTAATGATTGAAGTCAACGAATAGCTAAAAAAGGACATCAACAATAATAATAATAATAATAATAATAATAATAATTTCCCCACTTGCCTCTCTTGTCACCATTTCTGTCAACCATAAAACAGCGTTTTTTTTTATTAATAGTGACACAGATCACTAATTACTCGTGGATAACCCAAGCACGGACACTCATGCTACATGTAACTGGTCGTTATGATAATAGCCTATACAGTACAACATTGGTGTGGACCCAGTATCATTTCATTATTTACAATATAATTTTCTAAATTGGAACTGATGAAAATGAAACATTTTTTTGGTAATAAATATTAACTATTTATTGTTAATTTCATATAACATCCATATATTAAATGTGATAATACCTCAATACTATGAAACGTATTATGTTGTTATTTTTTTCTGTGCTCACGCATGAAGACTGTGTACTTCTGATGACACGGTCACGCCACAGCCCTCATTAACATATTTGTATTGATGCACCGCTTTTTGTTGTTGTTATTGTTATTGTGGAGTTTAACGCCATTTTTCAGCACACGATAGGCTATACATGGCGGCCAGTATTAATGGTGGAGGAAGAACCCGGGAAGACCCCGGGAAAGAACCACCGACCCACGAGAAGCTACTGGCAAGCTTTCTCACATACCCACATTAGTCGAATCCGAGACTCAAACCCACGCAGACAGAGGTGAGATGGCGGTGATCCGTAACGGAGAGCGCTTTAGACCACTCGGCTGATGCACCGCATTTAAACATTTGTGCGTAAACTATATTGCACAAGTCATAAGTTATTTTCCACTTTAAAGGAAATTATTGGGTGAGAAATAATCTATTTTGGGGTTTGGACCGAGACAAGGAAATCCCGGTCGTGGGGTTACATTTTATGTCTCCTCCATCAGCAAGCCTCGTGGGGAGACAAATAATGTAACCCCTTTACTGAGATTTCCTTGTCTCGGTCAAAACCCTAACATAGATTATATATGACTCAAGTGATTTTGTTTTGTCAGTTTCAGTTTGATCTCTAATCGTTTGCACTTCATCACGAAAGAAATGTATGTGGAGAGTGAAAGGTGCCTGAATCGTGTCTTAGTCTATCCACCAACTGTGAGTAGAAGTTTGAGGAGAAGAAAAATGAAGTAGTGTGGTATGTGTTAAAACTATTTATTAAATAATCCCATATGCTCTTTTATGGGGTGTTTGGGTCTATGTCTATATCTAATCACGACTAACTAAAACATAGTGCTGCGCCGCAACTTCATGTATCTTCCGATTGGCTGATTTTAGTCACAACACGTTATTGTAGTCGAGCGTGGCCATTTTGAGATGGCCCATCTTACATAATAATGCTCGTTACCCGTTACAATACAAGATTTTAAAATTAAATTACCTGCACAAACATTCGAAGATGAGAATAATATATTCTGGTAGGTTTGTCATAACTGATCATATTGTGTAATATTATGTTAAATTAGAAAAATTAAAAAATAGGTGTGTGTATTACTGTCGTGAGGTCATGTTCCGTCAGCATGGTCGATTTGGATTGGCCGATCGATTGCAGTACCCACCAATCCATGCTTTGTTTACCAGAATGCTTACACGTGCCAGTTGTATATATTGAGCGTAGTTGTTCCAAGTCGGAGACAGATAGGGGTAGGAAGATAAGGGGGCAGACGGAAAAAGGATAGTGGAAAGGAAAGCCCTAAAATAAAGATCTCAGCAAAAGATTGATCATGTCAGGAAAAACGAGAGATGTAATTGTTGAAAAACGAAAATTTAATGTATGAAATTTTGAAGAATAATTTGGAAATTAGACTTTAAACTACAATTTCTCTTAATTAGACGAATTTTCTATACACGAATTTCGGAACCCAAATTTGGATTCCGAAATTCAAAACTTCTTATTTAAAACAACATAATTTGCCCAAATTATACTTTTTTAACACTCAGGCTTAATTTTAGCATATTATGTACTTGTTTAGATAATCGAGATATACCCACTATGGTTCTATCTATTGGTATATTTCTGCACGTAAATATTTGAAACTGTAAACTGGTGTAAAGGGTGTAGTTTTTTTACAGATGAGAAAGGTTGGTTATTCAATAAAATAATAAAATGTAGGCCTTTGATAGCAGGGTGTTGAATATTAATCAATGGCTAATATTGAAAACGTAGATATTGTATTGCAATGAAAAAGTGAGTGTTGAATAGTTGATCAATTAATATTTGATAATAGCTAACGCAATGCTAAATTCCAGTCTGGACATATAGTTTCCCACAATGTAAACCAATGGAAATTTTTAACATGGAAGTTCGTGTATGACCCCAAATCGCTCCCTCGTTTCTCTAGGTAAACGTACGGCATAATGTTAAATCCCGATATACCACACAGCGCCCCATATTACTACTGTCAGTAACTGAGAAATCAAGTTCACGAAAGTGTGATGTATGGGTAAATATATGGGTAAATTAGATGTATAATAATGGGTAATAGATAGTGGTCAATATTTGGGTTGAATGAATGAATGAATGAATGAATGCACGAACGAACGAATGGATGGATGGATGGTTGTGGTTGTAGGGTTTAACGCCATTTTTCAGCACACGATAGGCTATATATGGCGGCCAGTATCGATGGTGGAGGAAGAACCCGGGGAAAAACCCCGGGAAGAACCACCGACCCACGAGAAGCTACTGGCAAGCTTTCTCACATACCCACATTGGCCGAATCCGAGGCTCGAACCCACACAGACAGAGGTGAGATGGCAGTGATCCGTAACGGAAAGCGCTTTAGACCACTCGGTCACTCGGGGCCCCCGGATGGATGGATGGATGGATGGAAATGGATGGATGAATGGATGAATAATGAATGGATGAACGATGAATGAAGTGCAATTAGTTATTGATTATATGATTTTATTCTAGGCTTGAAAGAAACAATGTATCATACATACACTAGAACAGGTGGCAAACATTCCAGATTCTCTGAGTCTTATCGAACACTGAATGTTTGTGGTCATCTCTTTTAGAGTAGGGATACTTCACTGGCACTAGTGACATGAATTTTGGAGGACGGATGTTATATTAAATAATATATTTCTGTCCACGCCTTTCAGAAGCACATAAACGCATCATATTTCTGTTAGGCATGATTGTAATCAATATTAAATTTACTTCATTTGTGGTTGCTGCGGTATTTAAATCAGGAAGGTCTAGTCTTCATTGTTGATTCACACGCTAATTATTTCCCAATGTATGGAACTCATAATGATCCCAATAGTGATTCCACATGAAGACCACCTCAATGCCTTTAGCAAACAGAACAAAGGCATCCTTCATTAGGTTAAACACCTTGAGCAAATTAACTTTTATCTATCTATACTTGCTTTAATTTATCGAAACAGTTGAGAAATTTTGTGATAGTCTCGTTTTAACTGGAAAGGTAGAAATTATAAATATGTTAAGGAGGTACACATACTAGGGGCGTTACGATAGGAACATTATCAAATAGGTAAGGTGTTAAAAACAGCAAGGATCAGTCTGGATTAATACAGTGACGCACTGTTTTAGACTCAAAGCGAGTCTCTCTAGCAATAAGTACGTAGACCGTTGGAAAAAAAAATTGCTATGGAATTTATCACTCACAGTACACGCTATAAAATTTCAGACTTTCACCAGCAATTCGGAAAGGACTTACCCAAGTTGGTTATGGTAACTGATGGATACTTTGGTGAAACGAAGGACACTACTTTTAAGGCAGGACAGGTATAATGTTTGGAGAGAAAAACGTAAGTAACGCTACGTATAAAATGTCTGACCGTGCAAGATGGAAGATGTAAAAAGTCATGTGCAACCATCTCTATATGTAAAGATTAACTAAATTACACTTTTAATTCCAGTATGATTCACTCATAAGTATCTCCTGCTTGTAAACATGTCAACACGGTAAAAAACAAAAAAAAAAACAAAAAAAAAAAAGAGTCAGCCATATTGCTAGTTTGATATGCAGTCATGCATATTAAGTAATTTATGTTAATTTATTTTTTGCACAACACCAAATTCTCTGCCACATATTGTGACAATCATTTGAGGGGTGGTGTTGGATGGTCGGGGAGGAAGGGGTAGAATGCTGTTCTGAAAATAAGCAAGAATGGGAAAAGTTTGTAAATCTTTATTATTTCCATTAAGAAACAAAATTAGATTCGGTGTGCCAGGTAACTATTTATATAATGTGCATTTCTCCCCCACCCCCGTCATTGAACTTCTTGTACATAAAATGAACTATACTGTATATACGTTCTATACTGAGGTTCGATGAGTATCATACAAACTTTTCAGTGTAAGTGAAACTACGTAGTATTATCTTACAATTGAGTGAATCTAACCTGATTACGGGCAAAATGACAAAGGCCACCATTCAGCTTCGAAACATATATTGTAGATTATACGGTTCCATACATATTCCCAACAAAGACGCATCAAGGCCGTTGCCAAGGAAACTGACAGTTCCTCAGAAACAGTGTATTCTATACCATTGGATTATTCGAATCCTATGATCATCTGTGACGAAAATAGACTGGGAAACGAAGGTATGCATTTAAGACACCTAGTTTAGGTGGGGTTTTAATTCCTTTGTACATTAGGAGTATTCCGGAATATGAACGCTTAAAGCATCCTACATTAACCAATAACTAAGGAACAAACTTTAAACAATGAACAATGGTGATATGTATATCTATTGCTTGTTTTTCACTTTTGTCCATGAATGAAGATTGTAAAGATAATTTGTTAACAATATATTACATAACAAACATTTCTCAATGATTGTGGCTTTTACTTTAAGATAATATTTGTAAACATGTTTACATGGCCTTTGGACCTTAGAAGGTTCTAGAAGTGAAATTGTTTACTAATTTGATGGGAAAATGACCCACATCCTGCTTATCTTATTGTGTCTAAGTTTTGTATATGTTGGAGATGCAAACAATATCTTTGTTCCTATTTCATTATGAGTCAAAGTGGAATAACGTTTGGTTGTTTTCAGATATAATTTGACTGGAATTATTTAATTCATTCATTGGAATTACTTAAAAAAGTCTCATTTACTGGGGTAAAACGGCTACAGTGGCCTAGTAGTCAGAGCGTAGGCATCGGATGCGGGAGGTCGCGTGTTCATACAGAAGACTTATAAAATGGTACAAACAGCTCCCTTGCTAGGAGCTCTGCATTAAGAGGTTAGTTTTAGGATTGGTCGGCCTGGTGTCAGGATAATGTGACTGCGTGGGACATCGTGCATCATGTCTGCGGCACGATGCCCCTGTGCTAGACATCACTATAAGATGCTACACTGCAGACATCGTGGGGATATGACAGAAAATGTGTTAAAGTTACGTTAAAAATGCAAATTACACACACACACACACACACACACACACACACACACACACATACATTCATACATACACACACACGTACACATGCATGCATGCATGCATACATACATACATGCATACATAAATACATACATACATACATACATACATGCATACATACATACATACATACACACACACAAATCACACACACACACATACATACACACATATACATACACACACACATACATGCATACATACACAAACACACGCACGCATGCATGCATGCATACATACATACATACATACATACTTACATACACACACAAATAACACACACACACACACATACATACATACATACATACATACATACATACATACATACATACATACATACATACAAATCACACACACACACTGGAATACATACAAATCACACACACACACTGGAATAAGACTATTCTGGCCAAGAGTTAATATTAAACAATGTCTAAATAATAAAGTTTCAATATTAAACAATGCATAAGGGTAGACATTCAATATCAATCTATGCATAGTGGGTAAAAGTTTAATATTAATGTATAAAGAGTAACCTTTTTCAATATTAAGCAATGTATAATGGGGACAACATTCAATATTAAACAATGTATAATGGGAAAACATTCAATATTAAACAAGGTATAATGGGAAAACATTCAGTATTAAACAATGTATAATGGGAAAACATTAAATATTAAGGAAAACAATTTCTTTTCTCTGTTTATTTAAAATGGAATAATATTTTGTATCTCTTAGCTTTCGTTCTTCTCAACACATCAGTCGTGTACGATTGATTATCGAACCTATATAACACACACTCTATGTCTTGAAGTCCCTAGTAAGATTTACACATTTTTATCTCGGCGTCTCTAGTAAGATTTTCTTGTCCTAATCATGACGTCTCTAGCAAGAATTACGTGTCTTTATCAAAACGTCTTTAGTAACATTTACGTGTCTTTATCATGATGTGTCTAGTACGGCTTACATGTGTTTATCTAAAACACAAATATAAATGGAAAGTTAAACTTTCCCAAGTCGGACAGTTAGGAACACACATTTTGGCTGCTTAATAGCGGTGGCCTGTGTTTGTAGGGTCGACTAGTATCAAACGGTTATACTGGGGCAAAACTATTTTAAACGTCTGCAGAGGAGGTATGTTAACAGACGACCAGTTTAGGCAAAGTTTCACTCTAACGGATCAGCGAACCATTATCTATGCTGCTATATTGTCATATAAACGTCAATGACAGTACAGGTTTAGTTGCATAACCGAGACATTTACACTAGCACATGAAACATGTAACTACATGGTTTACCTAGGCGTATTCTATATTTAAGCACAATGCTCAGGTGATTCATTTCATCGATCTCAATTGTCTCTGAGTAGTATAGTGGGATACTTTAGGGTCTATGGAAATCACAGTCAAAAAGGTCGTGGGACTGTTCAGGGTCTATGGGTTATTTAACTTGGGGCAAAACCTTGGAGGTGTATAGGGTCAATGTTAGTCTAAGTCAATAAATTGTCCCAGCACAATGGGGTCTATGGGAATTTAACATGGTCGGGCATGTATAGAGACAATGGGAATTTAACATGGGAATGACACCTCGGGAATTGAACATGGGTGACGTCACGGTGTTTATAGGGCCAAATCTATTCATAGGATGAAATGCATTTATAGGGACAAACATAGATATACAGAAACAAACAAATACACATTCAAACAAAGAAGATGGAAGCACACAGAAAAGAGGACAGAAATATTCTAAAGAAGGACACACATATAGAATAGAGACTCGAAAAAGAAAAGTCTATGGTATGGGTACAAAACATGTATTCAAGTATATACATGGGCTGTCTGGCATGTGCTTTGGTCTAAGCACTATCCATTTAAAACATAAACAGTTGGACATGAAACAAACCTATTTACGAGTTATTTAGTTCTTAGTTCTAGTAAACTACTTCTTAAAATTAAAGTTCACGCCTTTCTAAAAATCACTTCATACACAACGTATTTACATTAAATGTTCCTTTATAAGAAAAGGCTAAAACAAAACAAGTAACAAACAATCAAATAGGACAAAGTTTATGTTTCTCTCTATATCCGTCACACACGTTGTTTAAAATCTGGTCAGCTACCATTTGTGTCCCAGCGTAGATATTTCCCATCACGTACTTCCTTTCATTCGTAAATCTGCTGTTATGTCCATTGTGCTAGGTAAACTTATCGATAAGCAGATCAAGTACGGTCATCGTTTTCTTCCCATGGAGGTACAACGCATGCCATATGAATGGTCACTTTTCCACCGGTGATGTCAAATATTTCTCTCATCGTCTGCACGTCTTCAATAGCCCTTACAAGTTTGGAAGAAGTTAATTCTGCAGGTGCGCTAAACCCTAGACATACAGGCGAGTTCAAACTGTCGTGATACATAGATAGGCTTAAACGACCTCTATCTTTGACTTGGCACTGACGTTTGAATTCCTCTAACAGTGAGTCAAGTAGGTCTGTAATAAAACCTGCTGCTTCTTCGGGTGGAACGTCAATCGCAAAATATTTAAATTTCACCATGAGAGGCCAAACATCGTTTTGATCCACATGCTTGTGATGCTGTCGATTGTTATAGCAATGATCACATTTTCTCACAATAATAACCGCATCCCGGGACTTGGGAGATACTAGTGATGGCATCGATATGTATTTTCCGTCTTTGATATCTTTGCCTCGAAACAAAAGAGGTTCGCGCACTTCTTGAGGGTGCACTTTCAATGTGTAGGGTGGAGCCAGGACATCTTGCAAATTTTGCATTTCAGGAATGCTACAGGGTGTGTCATTGGATAGCCCCACTTGCTGTAACATGAGTTCTTTACTTCGATGTTTGGCTCGGTCCGATTGTCAAATGTTCTCCCAGGTTCTTGTCCTTTCTGCCGTGTCGTTCTTGTCGGCTTACGTTCGTTCCACCACGATGGCACGATGTAAACACATCTGGTCTTGAGTATTGTTAGTTTGAAAGAGGCTCTTTCTGGTGCTGCGAAGTTCGTCCACCAATAGCACTTTCGCGAATCCTGTCTCTTGGGGAAGAGAAACGTATGTCATGAAGAGTGTCGCGTTTCCATCGGTGATGTGAAACTTGTCGTTGGATTGTTGCACGTATTGAATCTTGTCGATGACTTTGAAGGTGTCACTTCTGCTGGACTGCTAAACTCCATCAAAACGAAGGACTTCAAACTGTCGTGATGAATGGAAAGTCTCAAGCGATCGTCTTCTTTGGCTTCACATTGCTGTTTCAGTGTGGTTAACAAAGAATCCCACACATCGGTGACGAACCTCACTGCTTTCTCGACCGGTACGTCGGACTTAAAATCTTTAAACTTCACCATATACTTGTAGGCCGTGGTTTGAAATTTTCTAGAGGAGCGCTTTTCCGTCTCTCGAATGTGGTATTATTTTTCAGGGTTTAGTGGTGGTGATGGACTTCGGTTTGGAATATGCTCTCTCGGTCTGGTTGACGACGTGGAAGTATTGGTTCAGGTTATCTCATGTCTTCGAATTGAGCGAACACTTCTTATCGTGTGTGAGGCGATATGTCCCGTCGCTGCCTCTGACCTTCTTCTTCTCTTTCACTGAAAATGTGCGATCGTTTCATCCCCATTGCTGATTCAAAAATGATTTAACCAAGTTCGTTCTCTCTGCATATATATCCCTCTCGACTACTTGTTGTTACACTGACATATTTCGCAAGGGCAAGTAAACGTCCAACCGCTAGGAACCCTGGCCATAATGCCAAGGCTCACGTATGTTCTGGAATGAAACGATGTCACATTTGTCACGAAATCGTGGACTTGGAATAGGAACACTACATTCAAAAATACCATTCCAAACAAGAGGAAGACGTTGGCAATTAGATTAAATTAAATTTCGTATTTTTCAATTTAGAATGCATGCAAGAGACTGGCTTTTACATTCCTAATTTCTTCGTGGCTCACTGAGCGTGCGAGAAGTGCACCCAAGAGCCCATCTTTAGTCATTTCCCTCACTGTAGATTCCTAGAGGACGTGATAAAATACTTCGGGGACCTAACACGCTGGTCGATATCGCTCAGTGGATCGCCAAGACGTGGAGCAAAGAGGACATCGAATGTTATGGAGATTGTCATCGCCATGTCACGGTGATGGCTAACAATTTCTCGGGATATGATGGACATTTTATTTTGAGATACTATACAAAACAAAGTACTGAACGTCCGAAAGTGAATTTTAACGGAGCCAAAATCATTTCCATGCAAGTGTGTCGAGTGCAGTTTAAAGATTTGATGAGTTACTTGGCCATACCTTTGAGTCGATTGCCTAAAACATTGGAATGACAGAAATGACCAAACGCTATTTTTTTTGCACTTTTTTAATACCGAAGCCAATCAACACGCCGTTATACCCCATTTGCCTGAGGCTCATCTATACAGTCCCGACAACATGCGTACCGAATAACGAGAAGCTTTCTACGCAAGGTACCAGACTCACGCCTCGGACCCTTTCGGCTTTCATGAAGAAATGTTAAAGTATTGCCGTTCCGACGTGGACATTTTACGGCGTTGCTGTGGAAAATTTTGAGAACTGTTCATGGAACACGGAAGTATCGATCCTTTGAAAGAAGCCTGCATCATTGCCAAAGCGTGTTCCTTAGTGTACCGCTAAATATTCATGCCCAAAAACACTATGGCTGTCATAAGCGCTCAAGCGAAGAACCTTGTCAAACGTCAATACTTGGTCAAAGCCCTATGCTGCCTATAATCTTTGTGCGACAAAGAAGACAAAGGGATTCAATATACTCGACAAGAAGGAGGCGAAAAGACCACCGTAACGTATTCGGTGGATGGTTGGGACTTAAGAAGCCCCAAGATCGTGTACGAGTTTAACGAATGCTTATTTCACAGATGTCACATCTGCTACCCTCAACGTGACACTAAAAAGCAGTTTTTACAAAGTACCATGGAAGACTTGTACGAGGCCTCTTGTCAGCGGCGCTTGAAGTTAGAACAGCAAGGACACCAATTGGTGGAAATGTGGGGACTGAGCACGATCACCGTTTGAAAACCGATCCCTAGTTTAAATGCATCGTGGAAAGTTACAAGCTGGTGGACCCGCTGAACCTAAGGGACAATTTGTACGGAGGACGGACAAATGCCACATGTTTGTTCCAAGCCGACAAGTAGAAAGGAGACAAAATCACATACTTGGACGTGTGTTCGATATATACTTACCTGTGCAAATATCGTCACTTTCCCTCAGGGCACCCGCAATTGCTTACAGAAAACATCGACCTAGACATCATTCGACAACACGAAAGATTGATCAAGTACAATGTCTTGCCTCCCACGGACTTGTAACATCCCGTTTTACGTCACCATTGCCAAGGAAAACTGATGTTCCCTTTGTGCCGTACTTGTGCCGAAACGTGCAACCAAGACCGACCTTGTCAGTACACACATGACGAACGCACCTTGACAGGGACGTGGGTCAGCGTGGAATTGTGTAAAGCTCTGGACCTGGGATGCCAATTCTTAGAAGTGTACGAAATGTTACCACTTTCTCAAGACAGAACAGTACCACAATGGCGACGAGACTCAGAAAGGCATTGTCGCAGACTACGTGGACGCCTTTTTGAAACTGGAACAAGACGCCAGCGGCCATCCTTCCTGGTGCCACACTCCCGAAAACCAAAATAAATTTAAAGACAAATAATGGGAGCAGGAAAACATAACTTTAGAACAAGTGAAAAATATGAAGGAAGACGATCGTTTGCCAAAGTGATGTTAAAATGCTTGTGGGGCAAAATGGCACAACGGCCGTGTTTCCCCAAGACGGAATATTTGAACGAACCTTCCAGCTACTAACAGATGATTCACGACAAAACTAAATACATGAAACACGTGGACGTCCTTCGCGAGGACTTGATCTTAGTCAATTACGAAGAAGACATAGACTTTGTAGAAGCTGATGAATTTGGATATGTCATCATTGCGGCTTACATGACAACCCATGATCGCTTAAAATTGTACGAAGCTTAAGAAATGTTAAGAGTTTGTTTCCTGCACTTTGACACGGACAGTTGCATCTACATCGTTCGCCTGGGTCAACGTCACCCTGACATCGAAGGAGACCGTTCAGGATCCTGGACAGATGAGCACCCCGACGACAACGTTCTAAATTTTGCTAGTGTCGGTCCTAAAAATTACGGCTATGAATACCGGGACCCACAAGGAAATGTGCACACGGAGTGTAAAGTGAAACGATTGACTCTCAATTATCGCAACAGTCGGCTGGTGAACTTTGGCGTATTGAAAGAGAAGCTTTGCAGTCTGGACAGGATGAAAACTTAAAAGTAACCACCTACGAACCGCACAAGATTGTACGTTTGCGCGCACACCAAATCGTCAGTCGACCCTTGGAGAAAGTCTATCAAATCGTGTACCATAAGAGAGTTCGGCTTCCCAACCACTTCACTTTACCTTACGGTCAAGTCAATATTGGTAAACATATAAAAAGGAACAACGTCCAAGACAAATAGTTCATTTTAACTACCAACGTCAATCAAGAAAGATGAATCCTTTAAAACTGCAAATATCGAGTGTAAGACTCAAGTACAATGAGAAACTCAGGTGTGATGCTATGCCTCACGATCACATCACCAATGCAGTACCACATCTTTGTTGTTTATGTAGGCCTACTAACGCCATGACAAACTGCGTACAACCAGTGCAACTTTCAGACCACAAGACTTTACCTTATGGACATACTGATATCACCAAGTATTAAAAGAACGACTTCCACGAACGACACTTCATTGCGAGGACAAGCGACCTGAAAGATGAATCACTCAACGCAGATGAAAAAAGAGAAGGAACAATTATCGTTGACCTCTTTCACCACCATACCGTCACAACAAAGTGCGTCCAAGAAGGGAAGGATTGAGTAGACATAAAGGAGTATTTTAGCATCCAAATGACTCAGACAGCTACTTCGAGAAATTTTAGGACGACAACTTACACCTACATGGTGTAATTTAACGACTTCTCCTCTGAAGTACCAACCGAGGAAGCAGCAAGTTTCATTACGGACCTATCTGACTCACTGTTCGAGGAACTCGAACGTCAGTACCAATTCAAAGATCGAGGTCGTTTGAGCCTATCTATGTATCACGACAGTTTGAACTCGCCTCTATATTTCGGGTTTAGTACACCTGCAGCATTAACTTCTTCCAAACTGTTAAGGGCTATTGAAGACGTGCAGAAGATGAGAGAAAAATTTGACATCACCGGTGGAAAAGTGACCATTCATATGGCATGCGTTGTACCTCCATGGGAAGAAGACGATGGCTGCACTTGATCTGCTTATCGATAAGTGTACCTAGCACGATGGCCATAACAGGAGATTTACGAATGAAAGGAAGTACGTGATGGGAAATATCTACGCTGGGACACAAATGGTAGCTGACCAGATTTTAAACAACGTGTGTGACGGATATAGAGAGAAACATGAACATCGTTACGTCACCCATGTTCAATTCCCCAGGTGCTATTCCATGTTAAATTCCATAACAGTCTTACGACCTTTTTTACTGCGATTTCCATAGACCCTGAAGTATCCCACTATACTACTTCTCTGCTTTATGATTCAATGTTTCTTATTTTCAGCGTGGAATCCATTATTATTAACAGACATCATAGACAACCATAAGCTGCCATTGAGAGTACAATTAGACGAGCCCGACAAGTGTGAGGACACGACATCAACTCGAATTGCCACGGTCACACTCAAAAAAGGATATGATGAAATCTGCCTTTTGGGGAATACCATTGAGGATGGTACAACAGGGGATCTGTGATTTCAATTAAAGCAAAGAACGTTTTTATTTTGTTCTAACAAAGCTTTAGCTATCGAAAAAGACATGAAAGTATTGTGTTTTACCACCAATTATACTATTTTCACTGCTAGTGTAATAATAATAATAATAATTATTATTATTATTAAGATTATTATTATTATTGTTATTATTATTATTATAAACACAAATTCTACTATCGCTTGCACTGTTATTACTACTACTATTACTACTCCTACTAGTACTACCACTACTAGTACTGCTACTACTGCTGCTGCTACTACTACTACTACGGCTACTACTACTACTACCTACTACTACTACAACTACTACTACTATTACTACTACTACTACTATGGGTGCTTCATTACTAGCACTACCACTACTAGTACTGCTACTACTGCTGCTGCTACTACTACTACTACGGTTACTACTACTACCTGCTACTACTACTACAACTACTACTACTACTACTACTACTACTATGGGTGCTTCATTATTACTAAGGCCATCACCAAAAACATACAATTACTACTTCCAAGCTGGACTATGTGCGATTGGGAATCCTTATGCAATTGGGCATCAGGAAAGAATAAACCACGCCAACAAAACAAGGTTCGCATGTTCATTGCATTTCTGAAATGTCTTTTGAAAAAAAGTCTCCATCACTTGAAATTTAAGTTACGCGGACGTGAAGGAAAACATACCTCTGTTACTATAGTGTGCTCTCTTTGTGTTCATTCTAACCTTCCGGCAAATGTGACAAATTACAGGCCATGAATCGGCACACGAAGGGTTCAGGTCAAAAGATTCAAGTAATCATTTCAGTTAAGAATGCCTGGAGAATATTCTTCGTGTTCCACGAGTACAGACCCTGTCGTTCCAAATCGCACGTATGTGATCACCTGCAAATTTTCATACATAATTCGTGCCGCTTTTATATTGACTCATCTCCCCAAAATGGGTCATTTTTGATGGGGAAGGATCGTGTTTCTTAGTTATAGCGTCCAGTAGTAGGACAATGACCATTGTCTTTACGTTCCTTTAGCTTTAAGAGTGGCTTAGACAAAACCAAGAACAATATAAACAAGTACAAACCAAATTACAGTACAACGAAGCATTGATAGGTGTTGTTGCAGCTTAGTATTTGCACTGCCACTGCCACTGCACAAACAAATTTATAAAATTGAGCTTCTGATCCATATAAATTGTTTAACGAAGTCAATGCTATCGGTAGTTCCTACAGAATAACTTAATCGCATGTGTTCACTTAATTTATCAAGAGTAGGACAATAATTTGGGCACATTTAGAGTTTTAAAGTTTGGGGTTCCAATATCTGTTAATTTGGCTTGGTACAAACTTTGGAAAATCCCTAATACCTACGTAATTATATATTTTCACACCATCGAAGATGATTAATGTCTCAACAAATTCTTCTTTTAAAATCATCGAGACTCTCTTTGGGATGCTTTATTTGTCTTGACTTGGGTCATATATTGCCATCGATATATGAAATTATTTTTAAAAATAAAATAGTTTTTCTATATCAGCTATATATTTAGGACATTTATCACACGAACCTGAGTACTTATGTATCTATGTTGTACATGGATGGTCTGCACTTACTCTTTTTAGATGGTGTATTCAGACATGACTCTACTGAACATAAAAATCAGTGGTTATCTATTTCATGAACGTTGAAAGAAGCTGTTTTATTTTTAATCCATACAGCTATGCTTTCATTTGATCCAGCTTGTCAACGCAAATATGCAACTTTTCAATTCTTCTGAAACACATTTAGTACTATCCATGATTTTGGTTTCTTGTTGAAGTCATGGAGCATCATGTTTAGTTCCTGATTTATTCTCGTGGACTGATGGATAGATAAATCTATCCATTTAGAGTCTATTCCTGATTACCCTGAAACTTGTGCTATAATATTATATATATATGTATCTATATATATATATATATATATATATATATATATATATATATATATATATATATATATATATATATATATATATGTATGTATGTATGTATGTATGTATGTATGTATGTATGTATATATATATCTTCTACCCTTCTACCCTTCATCTCCTACCCTGCCATACCGCTCCGGTGGCCTAGTGGTTAGAGCGTCTACCTCGGATGCGGGAGGTCGCAGGTTCAAACCCTAGCCGAGTCATACCAAAGACTTATAAAAATGGTACTAACAGCTGCCTCCCTCGGCGTTCAGCATTAGGAGGTTAGTGTTAGGACTGGTCGGCCTGGTGTCATGATAATGTGACTCGGTGGAAAATCATGTTACATGTCTGCGGCATGATGCCCGTGCTAGACATCATTACAAACTGACACACTGCAAACATCGTAGCGAAACGACTGAAAGATTGTTAAAGCTACGTTAAAAATCGAAATCTCACACACACACATACCCTGCCATTATCTCCCTAAGTATGACTTTGAATTCAAATTGTACTTTCACTTTATTTTCTTTATTGTTTGTACATGTTTTGTTTTGCGAGCGTGTAAAACAAAGAAAATAAACTATAGAGGTTTATATGGCTTCCTTTAGCAAAGATTATACGAGAAGATAGCGTGAGTCTTCTTTGTGAGCTGAATCTGTTTCTATCGTTGCACGCCTTGCGCGACTCGTCTTAACATCTTTGTTTACTCTATGTTCTTACTTTGTTGCTCTATTACTCTCTGTTACTCTCTATTGCTCTATATTACTCTCTATGACTCTGTTACTCTCTGTTACTCTCTATTATTATGTTACTCTCTATTACTCCCTATTAACCTCTGTTTCAGCCTTTTTAGTTTCACTTTAAACTTCTTATCTCTTGAACATGTTGCCATCGCTCAAACCCTTTGTATATTTTAACAATTGGTAAAGTGCTCTGCTTAAATGTCTTGTTTTACTTTCAGCCGTTGCCAATGTGCTACACTAAAGATCGTGTTTTATTTTTAACCGTTGGCAATGTGTTACGCTAAAGATCGTGTTTTACTTTCAACCGTTGACAATGTGCTATGCTAACGACCATGTTTTACTTTCAACCGTTGACAATGTACTACGCTAACGGCCATGCTTTACTTTCAACCGTTGACAATGTGTTACGCTAAAGATCGTGTTTTACTTTCAGTCGTTGGCAATGTGCTACACTAAAGGTCATGTTTTACTTTCAGTCGTTGGCAATGTGCTACGCTAAAGATCGTGTTTTACTTTCAGTCGTTGGCAATGTGCTACACTAAAGATCGTGTGTTACTTTCAGTCGTTGACAATGTGTTACGCTAAAGATCGTGTTTTGCTCTCAGTCGTTGGCAATGTGCTACGCTAAAGATCGTGTTTTACATTCAACCGTTGGCAATGTGCTACGCTAACGACCGTGTTTTACTTTCAACCGTTGACAATGTTTTACGCTAAAGATCGTGTTTTACTTTCAGTCGTTGGCAATGTGATACGCTAAAGGTCGTGTTTTACTTTCAGTCGTTGGCAATGTGATACGCTAAAGGTCGTGTTTTACTTTCAGTCGTTGGCAATGTGTTACGCTAAAGATCGTGTTTTTCTTTCAGTCGTTGGCAATGTGCTACGCTAAAGATCGTGTTTTACATTCAACCGTTGGCAATGTGCTACGCTAACGACCGTATTTTACTTTCAACCGTTGACAATGTGTTACGCTAAAGATCGTGTTTTACTTTCAGTCGTTGGCAATGTGATACGCTAAAGGTCGTGTTTTACTTTCAGTCGTTGGCAATGTGATACGCTAAAGGTCGTGTTTTACTTTCAGTCGTTGGCAATGTGCTACGCTAAAGATCGTGTTTTACTTTCAGTCGTTGGCAATGTGCTACGCTAAAGATCGTGTGTTACTTTCAGTCGTTGGCAATGTGCTACACTAAAGATCGTGTTTTACTTTCAGTCGTTGGCAATGTGCTACGCTAACGAACGTGTTTTACTTTCAACCGTTGACAATGTGTTACGCTAAAGATCGTGTTTTACTTTCAGTCATTGGCAATGTGCTACGCTAAAGGTCGTGTTTTACTTTAAGCCATTGGCAACGTGCTGTGTTAAACATTTAGTTTTACTTTAACCGTTGGCAACGTGCTATGCTAAACATCGTTTTTAACATTCGCGCATATCTTAGTATTTCTGTTAAGATTAAACATTCATATGAAATGATAGCATATAGGTGAAATCTTTCAACATATAAACCTTTGATCTTTTATGATTTTTGCTTTTTCGTATTTTTCATACAAATGCTGCATTCCCGTGGTAAAGTATTAATCGTTAGCACAAAATGTCTTCGATCGTTCACTCACATTATCGTCATATAAATAAATTGAGGAATTTAATATCTTGAACAATTCAAATATAAATTCAATAAGGTGAAATGTCATTCATCAGTCTTGTATGCATTTTCAACTTTGCATGTTGATTCAAAAGAGTTAATTTGAACAATCGTGTTACATTCACATGCTGTATTTTCTTCTGGTCTTAGGTGACCTAGCCCTTACATTCCATTCAGCCCTTTGTTTGTTCTTTTTGTTGCACAATTTACACACAGCATCCAATCATCACTTTGGTTGTTTGATCAGTTTGTAAACTCCATCCGACCATCATTTTGTTCGTTGGCACATTTTGTACACTGTATCTAACCCGCATTTCGTTAGTTTGCACTGTTTGTAAATGCATCGAACCCTGGTTTTGTTAGTTTGCACGTTTTATACACTACTAATATGCAGATAACAGATGTCAGCTGTTTCCTATTTAGTTTTAAAGCTCTACAACTGGTCAGTCACATCACATGTATTCGCGTCTGATGAGAGAGAGAGAGAGAGAGAGAGAGAGAGAGAGAGAGAGAGAAAGAGAGAGAGAGAGAGAGAGAGAGAGAGAGCGAGAGATGGGGGGGGGCAGAGAGAGAGAGAGAGAGAGAGAGGCAGAGAGAGAGAGGGGGGCAGAGAGAGAGAGAGAGAGAGAGAGGCAGAGGGGGGGCAGAGAGAGAAAGAGAGGCGGGGCAGAGAGAGAGAGGGGGAGGGGCAGAGAGAGAGGCAGAGAGAGAGAGAGAGATAGAGATAGAGAGAGTATATAATAGTACAGAAGCTTCGTCTTCACTGGAGGATGAGAAAGAGAGGAGATAATCTCTGCTTTGCATTGACGAAAACGAGGTTTCATAAAAAAGCAAATAGAAGTAAAGCCTTGACACCTGCTATATAGTCAGTCAAGAGACCCAAGAGCATAATAAGCTGATTAACTTGCAAATACGTCGTTACGTTGGATGTGATACCACAATCGCTAGTCCTGACAATAATAGCTCTGTGAGATTTGCGAATCACTCTACATGGTTTTCTCGTTTGACCCGAGTTTATACATTGATCATAATGTAGAAAATTAAGAAAAATTAAACACGGTTTAGGTAACACTTTTTATGTTAAACAATTGCAGTGCATATGTAAGACGATGGATATGTTGGCGGTAAGATTAGTGGCTTGCCTGAGTTTCATCTGATCGGGATTTAGAATCAAATAAGCTTATACGTCGTTTGGGTCATACAACGAAGAGAGATTATTGCAGGTAGAAAAAAATTGCACATAAAGATTGATGAATTAGCAGTAAGCTTAAATCGATTACATGATAGGATTAATTATAAATATTTTGAAAAATAATGTGGGACAGTTTGAAATGTATTTATTGAGTGAATAATAAACATTATGATGAGAATAGAGGAAGGTTTTAAATCGATGCCATCCTCTACATATATTAACTTGTCTGAGTTAAACAAAATCTCCCTCATTAGTTCAGATTAGTTACCAACAGGATTGCATTTTAAGTATGTTACGGTGTGGTGCAGTAATAAGAAGTACACTAATAGGTCACTCATAATTCTATTTTGGTTGCAGATGTTCAATGTAAGGATACGGAAACATTATGACCTCACGAACGATACTGGAAAGAGAACATAGTAGTACATAATTTGAGAGTTCAATGTTAGTGATATTGTTTTTGACTAGTTTTGTTTCATCTAAATCTTGCATTAGTAATCAGTATTTGTTCGGTTTACGTTTATGTAAACATGACCCTGCAACATCTCTCAAGGTCTGAATTAATTGTAGATTTGGTTTCTAGGCCATTTGAAATTTATTGTAGATTTAGTTTCTAGGCCACTTGGAATGTATTGTACATTTGGTTTCTACGCCACTTCGAATTTATTGTACATTTGATTTCTATGCCACTAGGAATTTATTGTACATTAGGTTTCTAGGCCATTTGAAATTTATTGTAGATTTAGTTTATAGGCCACTTGGAACTTATTGTACATTTGGTTTCTACGCCACTTGGAATTTATTGTAGATTTGATCTCTAGGCCACTAGGAATTTATTGTACATTTGATTTCTATGCCACTAGGAATTTATTGTACATTAGGTTTCTAGGCCATTTGAAATTTATTGTAGATTTAGTTTATAGGCCACTTGGAACTTATTGTACATTTGGTTTCTACGCCACTTGGAATTTATTGTAGATTTGATCTCTAGGCCACTAGGAATTTATTGTACATTTGATTTCTAGGCCACTTGGAATTTATTGTAGATTTGATTTCTAGGCCACTTGGAATTTATTGTAGATTTAGTTTCTAGACCGCTTGGAATTTCTTGTTCATTTGGTTTCTAAGCCATTTGAAATTTATTGTAAATTTAGTTTCTAGACGACTTGGACTTTATTGTAGATTTAGTTTCTATGCCATTTGAAATTTATTGTAGATTTAGTTTCTAGACGACTTGGAATTTATTGTAGATTTAGTTTCGAGACCACTTGCAATTTATTGTATATTTGGTTTCTATGCCACTTGGAATTTATTGTAGATTTGGTTTCTGGGCCACTTGGAATTTATTGTAGATTTAGTTTCTGGGCCACTTGGAATTTATAGTACATCTTGGTTTTCGGCCACATGGAATTTATTGTACCTTTGCTTTGTTCTCCATTTTGTAAGCAAATATTCAGAACCAACAGCATGCGTTCTACAATATACAACTCCTGTACTACTGATTACGAGTTTGTGATGACACCGTGACTAATAAAATATGGATGGCATTTTAATGTTGTTGGTGGTGTCGGTGTTGTTTGACGGTACAAAAACACTTTGAAGGTTATATTGGGTAGGGCAAGTAGAGTACGTTGCCTTGCCCAGTGACGCATCATGATAGACAATCAGACCCACCTATATATCATCACAGCAAATCTGTGCTACTGACACACCTTGATAGCCAATCCGGTGTCTAATGCTATTGTGGCAATCAATCCCACACCTTTCATGTTACTGAAGCATTGCTGTTTTTCATTAGAAAATATGGTTTTAACAGCAAAATGGGTGGTACAATATAAAATTATGATCAGTTTCAACATTTTGATCTTTAATTTTGCGTCAAAATATTTGCCTGAAAGTCTGTACGTACAAACTAGATCCACTGTATAATTCATCGTCATCAAACCAAGTTTTGACAGAAACAGTATATAGCTGAAAAATGTAGTAAACATCCGTTCTTTGATTTCTTGCCGTCAGGTTTACCCTTTCCCGGTTCACTGAAGCACCGTGTTCTCAATCACAGGTTTTTGTGGTGGCTACTACTACTGCTACTACTATTAGCAACAGTCCCAGAAGTATTAATAGTCATTTCTTTGCTACTGCCAACACCACAAACACGTGATTTCCGCTACTATTTGTTCATTTTCTCCTACTACTTTCTACTGCAACAGCTTGCTTTCTGCGTAACTCCATCGCCGCTAATATTACTAATAATTGTTCACAAACACGACATAAATAGAACCACTAGTACACCAGAAACACACAAATAAAAGTACTAATACTACTATAATCACTACTACGTAGACAATGACTACAATCTTATCCTTGGATATAAATTCTTTGTTCCTGTTTAGAGTTTTTCTTCCAGGTTGTCTCAACATGAGAATAGTGTCTGTTCCATTGAACAGCGAAGGGATGACAGTTGCTTTGGTGTTAGGGATACATGGTCGTACGGACGAAGAGTGGTCCAAGTATTGTACGGAACTGGATGAAACCGTAGTGTCCTGTATCAGCTTTAATCATCGATATGGACCTTCCGGTATATTGGCCTACTTTAAAGTTTTCTTTAATATGAGAATATAAATAAAGTAGAAATTGCTAATAAATTATGTGCAAAATTACCAAGGTCGGTATTTGTGCATTTCTCAAGTAAAATAAATAAACCGAGGTAAAATATGTGATACCGCAAAATGTCATCCATTTTCTTCAATCGATCTAATCTTCTATTCGTTCTTTACTGACCCCTCTTTACCACAAGCAAGCTCCGTGGGGCTATCCGGATGAATTTTGTCGTGGCCGTGGAAGAACGCTCTATGGAGTATGCTTACTGGATGGATGCAGTGTTTTCACTGCGGCTGAGTAAAGAACTCGTGCGGCTTAAGTGCTTCTCGATGTTGACGTCGAGGAAACAACCCATGGGCGCATCAGCAGGAATGCCTGCAAGCTGTCCAATGAGCTGCTCCGTCACGGTTTCTTCCAGCCAGTGGAGGGGCCCCGAGTGGCCGAGTAGTCTAAAGCGCTCATCATTCCCATCTCACGTCTGTCTGTCTGGGTTCGAGTCTCGCGTTCGGCCAGTGTGGGTATGCGAGAAAGCTTGCCACTAGCTTCTCGTTGGTCTGTGGTTCTTACCGGGGTTTTCCTGGGTTCTTCTTTCGACATTTATACTGGCCGCCATGTATAGCCTATCTTGTGCTGAAAATGGCGTTAAACTCTACAACAACAACAACAACAATAACCAGCCAATAGAAGCCGCCCGTAGGCACTACATGTGTCATGATCGAGTCCTAGAGATTGTTCGTATAAGCCATACAAATATTTGGCTCTTAGGATCGTACCTGATGCATAACAGATTGTTCGCTCTGACTTACTGGCGGCTCACCATCGATTATGCCGCCTCTGGGTCGTGAAAAGTTCCAGAAAAATATACTGAAGCTCAGCTTTATGACCAAATAATTGTATATAAAATATTTTTAAAAAACGCTGAAAGCACGCAGCAGTACGTGAGAAATAAAAACCGCGGCCCTAGGTCTCCCCAGTTAACATGCCCACATTACATACTTTTTAACATTTTGGGTAGAATGTTCAGCATTTAAAAGAAAAAAGTCCATCTAGAACATTGGCAAAAAACTGCCTTTTCCCAACTAATCCACAGGCATTGTATTCGCAAATAGTACTAATGCGGTTCACACATTACACGTGCATTACTAAAGCCTGTATATAATATGATCGTATATGCAGCTAATCTATAATGGATATGTACTTTAGGGAAATTAGTATCACCTATTTAGGGAAATTAGTATGACCTATTTACATCTACGACCGGGTATGTAATTGACTATATGAAGTTTGGAACACCGATATAATGCACTTCGTATTGCAAGTACTGCTTGGTAGTAGATATCAACATTTTAAGATAACATGTTATATTTGAATTGCATTATCGAACTTTTCGTTATATTTCAGGTATAAGACTATATAACAAGAAGTCAACCCTCCGTAAACAACAACCTCTACGAAGAATTAGAAGACAAATTAGCAAGTTGTTTCTGTCACGTGGTTCCTTGTCAATGCCCGAAACCTATACAGCATTATCGTATTGTAACTCAACGACAGAGGATGATGGTTTGTACGGTGAGACAAACACAGGTCTTCAAAATAATTCAACGTTACGTTTGACGAATAGATCTGTATCCTGTTATAATAGAATCGACGACAGTCAGATTCCTTTAATGTACCGTGGAGAAACAATAATAACGGTGACCGACGTTTCAAGTTTACTCAAGAAGTTAAAGCTGGAACGATATGTGACATTGTTCGAAGAAAACGGCATAGATGGACAAATTCTTTTCACGCTAAACGAACAGGTTTTGCAGGAGAAATACAATTTTAGAAGGGTGGACACTCTGAAGCTGATTTATTTCATACGAACTGGACATATACCGCAATAAAAATCGACAAAACACAAAGTCACTCGGAAAACCATAGAAAAAATGACTTTTTATTTATCATTTGTAAAAATAAAGATTGCATTTTGCTAGAGTGGCTATCTACTTCGGTGACGGTGGATGCTCACATAATTATTTTTCAGAAAAGTATATAATTACAAATTAAATGAAATAAAATTAAATCTGTATTTCGAATAAACAGCGCGAACTAGTTTTCGTCATGATATGACATATTTTGTTTGCACACGAGTTTTTAAGTTCAATGAAATCAACAGAAATTATAAATTATTTTGACCATGCAGACGCATCTTTTACTTCAGTGACAGATCATAAATTTGAAGTGACATAGACTTGGACCCTGAAAGGGTGTGCTGTTAATAAGTTCTGAGAAATGACCAAGATGCCTGTAATAGTAATTTGACACAATGCAAACGACCAAGTCATCCCTTTTTGTGTCTTATTTAAATTAAATTAGAAAACAAACTTCCATATCACGTACAGTCATGAATGATGTGGGTGCAGAATAGAAATAGAAATTAATCTCAAATGGACAGTTATGATGAATCATTGCCTTTCCGATCAAAACCGTTTACACAGGATGTAAGTCAAAATATTTTAAAACAATTTTAAAATATTTATATTCTGCTTACTAAGAACTACTGGTGAGTTACTGGCGTAATTGTTAGTTACTATCGATTGAATTGGAAATTAACAAACAGAACTACCATAATAACATCAAAAGCAGCTGGAGCCCCGAGTGGCCGAGTGGTCTAAAGCGTTCTCCGTTACGGATCACTGCCATCTCATCTCTGTCTGCGTAGGTTCGAGTCTCGGATTCGGCCAATGTGAGAAAGCTTGCCAGTAGCTTCTCGAGGGTCGGTGGTTCTTACCCGGGTATTCTCGGGTTCTTCCTCCACCATTGATACTGGCCGCCATGTATAGCCTATCGTGTGCTGAAAAATGGCGTTAATCCCTACAACAACAACAACAATCAAAAACAGCTATATTGACAGTCTGTGGTAAAATGCTCTATCATGTTTACCATTCCCATGAAGAGTTAGCCGTAACTAGTTTCTCATGGCTTATAAAGTTCTTTACAACATGTGTATTAAGTACATTAAACAAACATCATATTTTAAGTATTCATCGAAACGTCTCTCATGACCAGTACACATAAAAATGTTACGCAACCATTTAATAAAAACCCACACTTCAGTAGTGTTGGACATGTGAAAGTGTCGGTCGACAATGTAATAAATTCAGAGATGAAAGATAGAAAAACACACTAAACATGCTAATGAAGAAATTAAAATATACTAAACCAGTCCAAAAATGCGCCAGCGGGTACAAAGACACCGCTACGGATTTAAAGACAGAGGTGGCTCAAATTAAGGCAGTAAAAACAATCAACAACAAGCAACAAAAGCAAATCAAAGTATATATATGTATGTATGTATAACATACACACACGAAAACAATGATTATTAGTTTGGTTGCCAAAACGCAGCAGTACCTTGCCTGAAGTTATTGGTAGTCATAATTTCGTTGACTGGGAATACTCCTTAAATTGCAATTTTCGTTAGTATTATTAGGTTTCTTATTTGATTTTTATGTCATCAAAGACGTAAATGAGGCCTATAAAATAGCAAGTGGTACATTATCTATGCCAAACGTTAAACCTTCTGTCCCTAACAAACATGAAAATAAAAATTAAGAACAGTTTATTTCATGGTCAGATTTTATCTCTGCACTGGCCTTGTCCTTTGACTTTACTAAATGGCACTGGCCTTGTCCTTTGACTTTACTAAGTGGCACTGGTTTTGTCTTTTGACTTTACTAAATGGCACTTGCGTTGTCCTTTGACTTTATTAAATGGCACTGACGTTGTCCTTTGATTTTACTAGATGGCACTGGCGTTGTCCTTTACTAAATGGCACTCGCGTTATACTTTGACTTTATTATATGGCACTGGCTTTGTCTTCTGACTTTACTAAATGGCACTGACGTTGTCCTTTGACTTTACTGAATGGCACTGCGTTGTCCTCTGACTTTACTAAATGGCACTGGCTTTGTCTTCTGACTTTACTAAATGGCACTGACGTTGTCCTTTGACTTTACTGAATGGCACTGCGTTGTCCTCTGACTTTACTAAATGGCACTGGCCTTGTCTTTTGACTTTACTGAATGACACTGCGTTGTCCTCTGACTTTACTAAATGGCACTGGCCTTGTCCTTTGACTTTACTAAATGGCACTGCGTTGTCCTCTGACTTTACTAAATGGCACTGGCTTTGTCTTCTGACTTTACTAAATGGCACTGGCCTTGTCCTTTGACTTTACTGAATGGCACTGCGTTGTCCTCTGACTTTACTAAATGGCACTGGCCTTGTCCTTTGACTTTACTGAATGGCACTGCGTTGTCCTCTGACTTTACTAAATGGCACTGGCCTTGTCCTTTGACTTTACTGAATGGCACTGCGTTGTCCTCTGACTTTACTAAATGGCACTGGCTTTGTCTTCTGACTTTACTAAATGGCACTGGCCTTGTCCTTTGACTTTACTGAATGGCACTGCGTTGTCCTCTGACTTTACTAAATGGCACTGGCCTTGTCCTTTGACTTTACTGAATGGCACTGCGTTGTCCTCTGACTTTACTAAATGGCACTGGCCTTGTCCTTTGACTTTACTAAATGGCACTGCGTTGTCCTCTGACTTTACTAAATGGCACTGGCCTTGTCTTTTGACTTTACTAAATAGCACTGGCCTTGTCCTTTGACTTTACTAAATGGCACTGGCCTTGTCCTTTGACTTTACTAAATGGTTATCTGTCATCGTACTAGGGATGGGCGGCAGAGATGCTTAGTGTCCGACAACATTTTGCGGCAGTTACAATCTCCAAGTAGAAATATCTTCATCCTAATCCTTCTTCTTCGTATAATCTTAGCCAACTTTATATTTTGTGTGCTCTCTACAATTTCATGTGGTATTAAATGGTACTGGCGTTGTATTAAATGGTATTTGATGTGGTATTTGATTAAGTTGCCTAATAGTCTTTGGAATACCTCTGATTGTAAAATCGACAATGATGGTAGAAATTTACATTTGTTTGCAGGAGTCACAGTTATATCCATCAATAATATTGTTTTCACCACCTTCTCACATGGTACAATATTGATAATGTCGCCTCTAATAGCACAATCTACTTTGACGTTTGAATATATGATGTACTGTTCAAATTTTACCATGATATTGCCATCGCTCTGGTCACCTTTCCGTCTTCAATTTAATGGCTTAATTAGTGTTTTATTTTTAAAAAAAAGAAAGTCTGACACTATCCAAACAAACTGTGTAACAGCTGTACTGTTTTGTACCTGTTTACCTACGATACAGATTTAATGCTATTTATCGTTTTGACATAACACTAATACCTTCATCTATCGGAACCTTTCTATGTAGCAGAAAGATTCTCAAACTATGGATTCGTATTTGTCTGTCCAATAATTAGTTGCATTAGCTGGCAATGTGTCCTTTATTGAACGGTACCGGCTCCATTGATCCGTTGTAAGCCACTGACACAATTACTGTGTTCCTTAATTGGGATGAATCTGCTTGTATTTCTCTTTTTCTCACTATTTATTTTTGCGATCAGTACACATTCACTTATCATTCCTGTATGAATCATTTGATTTAAAGCATGTCTAAAAAAAAGATGTTGCATTATAAAACAAATCTGGTTATCATCGTAATACTCTGTTTTCCAGTACTTTGACACTGCTATAACTAAATAGTGCCATATATATATATATATATATATATATATATATATATATATATATATATATATATATATATATATATATATATATATAGCTAGATAGATAGATAGATAGATAGTATCAATATGAAGTGAAAATAAAATATGTTTTCAAAATGGAGAATGAATATTATCATGCAGTTTAGAGAATTTTTAATTTGTGCTCAGTTGAGATTCTAACCCATTCTCCCTCAGCCCCAAAAAGGATGCAGCAAATTCGCTGATAAAGGCATTCATATATAGCAAATGCACCAATTTATCGACACAGTAATTAATTCTTATTGTAGTAGACAGTCGCTCAAGATTCCTGCGACATAAATCAAGGTATATTCTATGTAAGATCAGTGTAACAAGTTACAAATATAGGTTATGTATAGTCACGTAGTCATGAGTTTAAATTCTAGGTATGTAGAGGTTATTATAGTTAGTTACAAATATAGACCATGTAGTCGTGAGTTTAAATTCTAGATACATGGAGGTTATTATAGTGAGTTACATACATACGCCATGTATAGTCACGTAGTCATGAGTTTAAATTCTAGGTATATGGAGGTTATTTTAGTGAGTTACAAATATACGCCATGTATAGTCGTGTATTCATTGTAACGGAAATGTGTAAATCCCTTTATTTATCAAATACATGTACTTGGGTTTCGTTTTTTGTGTACAACGATACCCGAGGGTAATTTATGTACATTTTACAATATTTCGAAACAGTTAGTTCGGTTCATCTTATGCCGCACGTGCGAAGTGCTTTCGATGCAAAAAACCGAATACTTCCAGCGTACAGATGATGTAAGGCTGCAACGTCTTTGTATAAATGTCTCACCGAAAGACTAAATCTTCACATTGCGGAACGTCTTGTGAGTGAGAGGTCTACTTAAGGACTTGCACATCTTCAGCTGTAGAGGTATGCGAGTTATTCATTAATTTCTTGAGTACAAATTATAACTTTTGTACTGCTACGTTTATTTTTCTATAATGTCTATGTAGCTTCGGCTTACGTAGTATAATGCAAATATTTTCTATTCTTGTTTGTGACTTAGCAAGAGATTTATATTAGCGATAAAGTTGCTTTTTATTAAGTACCATAATATTTTTATCGGACGCAGGTAGGTTCACTTCTCAACCTGTTTATTGCTTTGTAATGTCGTGCCGATAATGTAATTTGTATAGCTTACCGTATATAACATCAATACGTGTTATCGTATATGCCCGTGGCATGCATAGTACACCGTGTTAGATGTATTTTCAGCTGATCGGAGTCGACGTGGTACCAGCTGTAAAGCTAACCATAGAAGTTTACCAAAGCAGCTGTAAAGCTGAACCATAGCAGCCGCAGATCTGTGCGAACAGTGTTGCTGGTCGAGTAGCAGATGATTGAGCGGTGCTGACCGATTGGTGGGCGCTAATTGCTTTTTTGACCAAGGAGTTGAATGGTGGTCGGAGACTACCTGGAATACTGACTGCTTGGTTGACCAGTGTAACTGTTAGCCAAGTGTGCTGGTGACGGAGTATGTAACTCCATACATGTAATCGTTTAGTCGTGGGCTATCTTTGGTGTTTGTAATATCCAGTGTTTTGGAGTTATAAAATTATTTTGTATGATATCTGTCATCTGCAATCCAGCCCGGTTGTCTTGTTACAGTATTGAGTTTAAATTCTAGGCATACAGAGGTTATTATACAAACACACGCCATGTATAATCAAGTAGTCATGAGTGTAAATTCTAGATATATAGAGATTATATAGTGAGTTACAAATATACGACATGTAGTCATGAGGTTAAACTTGTATACCATTAAAGTAGAAGAGTAAATGCGGCATATGAGTGTATATTTGTCGCTGTATACGTAATTGAGTTGAAGATGTTTTCCATTGTTTTCAAGATAACAATGGCTAGGTTTTACTGTTAATTTTATTTACTATAGATTGTCCTTGAGGAAGAAGTACCGCAACGTCTTCGGTTCGTTTGTTTTTATATTTGAAGCTGAACAGGTCTATTGTTTAAATTTGAATGCTTACATTACACCATTCACATTTTTTTCTTGTTCTTGTGCTATTGTTTAGAAAGTTGAACTTCGTCTACTCCATTTCGACGCATCGCTTTATGTCCGCCTGCATAAAACAATTGATCAGCTCTCTCCGAAGCCCAAGTTTAAGGAGAAAAAAAAAAACAACAACAAATTGAACTAAAGAAGATAGTGATGAAGTTATCCTAATATGACTTTTTTCAGACCTTTTCCACCCTATGTATCTATCTGAAGTCTTATGTTTCTATTGAATTGTCAATCTAACTACCGCTCCTGTGGCCTAGTGGTTAGAGCGTCCGCCTCGGATGCGGTAGGTCTGGGTTTCATCCCCAGCCGAATTATACCAAAGACTTAAAATATGGTACTAACATCTGCCTTGCTTGGCGCTTAGCATTAAGAGGTACGTGTTAGGACTGGCCGGCCTGGTGTCCGGATAATGGGACTGGGTGGGACATCATACTACATGTCTGCGGCATGATGCCCCAGTGCTATACATTACTATAAACTGTCACACTGCAGACATCGTAACGATATGACTGAAAAAAAATTGTTAAAGCTACGTTAAAAATCTAAATCACACAGCCACTCAATCTAACTGTCCAAATATCTGATACGGAGTGGAAAAGGTCAGTAGTATGCCGAACCTATCTGTCCGAATATCTGACACAGTGTGGAAAAGGAGAGGTGGGAATACCCATCCTAACTGTCCCAATATCTAATACAGGATTGAAAAGGACAAATGTGCATTACTCCATCTAACTGTCCGAATATCTGACATGGGGCGCAAATGGACAGGGGAATACCCAATCTAACTGTCCGAATATCTAACACAGGGTGCAATAGGACATCAGTCAATGATCAAGTCATTGTTTCACTCCCCGCCCGTCCCGCTCGTCCACGTTAGGGAATTTTGGCACTATACTGATAGGCAGTAATTAGTTTTAATAATATTTTTATTATTTTCTATTGGTTCTTAAATAACTGTTATTTTACAACATTGAGACATTAACAAGCTTAATTTTCAATGCACACTACCATTAACATGACTTAATATGGATACAGATAAATGTTAACAAGACTTAGCATGGATACACACTAACATTAACATTACTTAATAAGGATACACACTAACATTAACAAGACCTAATATGGATACACACTACCATTAACATGACTTAATATGAATACATACAAAAATTGTCAAGACTTAATATGGATACAGACTACCATTAACATTACTTAATATGGATACATACAAACATTGACAAGACTTAATATGGATACAGATAAACGTTAACAAGACTTAGCATGGATACACACTAACATTAACATTACTTAATATAGATACACACTAACATTAACAAGACCTAATATGGATACACACTACCATTAACATGACTTAATATGGATACATACAAACATTAACATTACTTAAATTGGATACAGACTACCATTAACATTACTTAAAATGGATACAGTCTACCATTAGCATGACTTAATACGGATACACACTAACATTAACAAGACCTAATATGGATACACACTACCATTAACATGACTTAATATGGATACACATTAACATTAACAAGGCCTAATATAGATACACACTAAAATTAACACGACTTAATATGGATACACACTAACATTAACATTACTTAATATGGATACATATAAACATTGACAAGACTTAATATGGATACACACTACCATTAACAAGACCTAATATAGATACACATTACCATTAACAAGACTTAATATGGATACATACAAACATTAACAAGACTTAATATGGATACACACTACCATTAACATGACTTAATATGGATACACATTAACATTAACAAGACTTAATATGGATACATACAAACATTGACAAGACTTAATATGGATACACACTGCAATTAACATGACTTAATATGGATACATACAAACATTGACAAGACTTAATATGGATACACACTACCATTAACATGACTTAATATGGATACATACAAACATTAACAAGACCTAATATGGATACACACTACCATTAACATGACTTAATATGGATACACATTAACATCAACAAGACCTAATATAGATACACACTACCATTAACATGACTTAATATGGATACATACAAACATTGACAAGACTTAATATGGATACAGATAAACGTTAACAAGACTTAGCATGGATACACACTAACATTAACATTACTTAATATGGATACACATTAACATTAACATTGCTTAATATGGATACACACTAACATTAACAAAACTAAATGTGGATACACAATAACAATGACAAGACTAAATATGGATGCACCCTACTATTAACAGGACTAAAAGTAGATGCACGCTTTCATTAATAGGACTAAATGTGGATACACGCTACCATTAAGACGACTAAATGTGGATACACGATACCATTAAGACAACTAAATGTGGATACACGCTACCACTAAGACGACTAAATGTGGATACATCATACCATTAAGACAACTAAATGTGGATACATGATACCATTAAGACAACTAAATGTGGATACACGATACCATTAAGACAACTAAATGTGGATACATGATACCATTAACACGACTAAATGTGGATATACACTACCTTTAACAAGACTATGTATGGATGTAGCTACAAGTCTGCATTACGGTTTAAGAAAGTTGAAGATTCGTATTAACGATCAGAGAGATTGTTTTGACATCTTGAACGCAGATTCTAGTGATATATTCAGTTTTTATCCGGCATACCGACTGATATGTTTTGGGGCAAAAAAATAAAATAAAACAAAGACATAAGCAAGATTGAATCTAAAATAGCCATTAGTAAACGACACATGCCAGTCGAAACGGTTTTAAAATAATTCATTGAACGGTTTTAGTTAAAGACATAAAAAGGGACAAATATATTGTAAACAATTTTCATAATTCATTACAAAGAATCAATTTGAGAGAGAGAGAGAGAGAGAGAGATACATAAGAGTATCGATTAGTCATTAAGTACAATTGGTAACCTTGACATTTACACTTATATTCAGGAAATTTAAGTATGGGATATTTTATCAGTTAGTGAATGTACACTGATCACTGCCATGGCGCTAGTTGACCCGCTTGCACATATAAAACTATATGTAAATTTGAGGTAAGTCACTATCGTTATGAGACAAAGTATATATTCAATTATCGCCATCCCCAGGGGAGTAGAACATTGTAGATCATATTTTCATTGACTATTTTACAATTTAACATTACTCATCGGCTCGAATTCTCTGACGTTCTGAGAAGGAACTCAAGCTAAAAATCCAAATGTATTGAGTTTCTTCAAGTTTAATTCAAGCAAAGTTATATTTATCGAACTTTTCGTTTTTCTTAAGTTCTGTTTTCCTACCAGATTGCCAATTTTGATGATCTAGTTGTAAGCTAAGTGTCATGTGTGATTTTGAAATTTTGAACATTAGCTTGAGCATACTTACACTATTTTGAAAATAATGGGTTTTGATGTAACTTGTATGATTTTCTTCTCTGAATAGTCATATGTTGCACCATAATGCTTTAGAGTTACGGACTGTCTTTCTGAATAGTCATATTTTGCACAGTAATGCTTTAGAGTTAAGGACTGTCTCTCTGAATAGTCATATTTTGCACCATCATGCTTTAGAGTTATGGACTGTCTCTCTGAATAGTCGTATTTTGCACAATAATGCTTTATACTTACGGACTGTCTCTTCGAATAAGTTTAAATCAATGTTAACTTTGTGTACACTTCACCATAAAGGCTTGGAAAGAAAGAGTTGGAAGTCGGAACGCGCTTTGGGGGCTTCAGTTTACGCAGCGTTTGCGCCGAAAATGGCACTTTTAAGGACGATAAATCACTGTTCCTCGGTAGAAACACATTTTTTATTGTGATCCGCCTTGTAATCCGCATTTTAATCTCTATTTGTGATCCTCAATTTTGTAATCTATGAGTAGTAATGATAAAAGGTTTTTTTTAGAGCATTTCCATCCGCGTCCATCAATTTCCATCACAGGAATGCTTATTTTAGCCTAAAAAGACTTAAATAACATTTTTTAATAGCCCCATCAACGCTTAGTATTTCTGACATATTTTACATCCACAGCGTAAAAAAACGCTTGCAAAAATAACATTTTTTAAAATTATTTCACTCGTCCGCGATTGAAAAATAAGTAGCTTTCCGAGACATACTGATTTGTAATTATGATCAAGTAAATATATTTAAAAAAAACAATGAAAAATATTACGAAGACGTGTAAGGTTTTGAGTAATAATTCACGGTGCAGAGTTTTAATGCTACACAAGAACGCAATTTATTGTTGTGTTTATCAGATCAAGCTTGCTTACCAATATTACTTTTCCAGTATTACCATTAATCATCTATAAATTTTTTGTTACTTGATCAATTAAGCAATTTATCGTTAACTAATCATCCAGCAATTCATCAATCACCTCACGAAAGAATATTTTGTCCAAACTCCCGCGAGAAAATAATTCGCTACAAAGACTAGATGCCTCTGTTATCATCTTGTAGTTACACCGTCCTGTCCGTTTTTTTTTTTTATATATGTCAAGAATCTCTCCAATCTGTTTCGCTTTCCTTGCGATATCATCAAGTGGTTTACCGGACTCTACAAATTCATCAATAAATTTTCGATACATTTTGGTTTCCATAAGACCACCTGTGAGCAACCCACGACAAATATCACTGGCTTCGTTTATTATTTCAGGTGAATTGTTACCAGCTCGTATGGCGCTGACAAGTACCTATAGTCTGTCAACATCTCGTATGATGTTTTCAAGACAGATTTGGTTAACAAGTCCGCTACTTGTTTTTATTGTGTGCTATCTGCGGGTGTAACCATCTGCGGTGATGTTGGTGGTGTTGTAAAATCTGAAACCAGTTGCTGCGGACTCGCAGGTGTAACATCACTTGGTTTGCTGAATATGTTTAAAAGTGTGACATCAATTGGCCGACCTTTTAGTTGGTAGTGAACTTAAGTCAGCAACGACAACGGGACTTCCTATTATTCGCTGTTTAACCTCTTTTTTGAAATCATCAAACTCATTTTCATACCTCGTTGTTACACGCTTTATGCTTTTGTGTGTTGTAAAAACCAACCTCTGCCACTGGTCCAAACTTAGCGAAGGTGATCCTGGCTCAAAATAAATATCCCTGTCGTTGTAGTTATATGCGAGATCCACAGCTGTGTCGTAGTTTCTTAGTGTGATATGATCGGTAATATTATCAAGCATTTTAGCCACACCACGTCGGTATTCTGGTGGTTTGACATAATAAACCGGAGGAGTGTCTTCAACCGCGTCAACAAATTCGTCAGCTTCAGGTTTTGCTCTTTGATTGATTGTTCTATCGCGGCAGTAGACCTTAATGCGACCTCAGCTGATCTTTACAGCGGCTTCAGCAGATCTTTCAACTGCTTATGACAACCGCGTTGATGTGATTTCTTGTTTACCTAACGATTCGATTGCTGGCTTAAATAACAGCTCAGTTGCTTTTTTTGTAAAACCCTCTTGTGCTTTGTCCCGCTTGTAGTGTTTTCCTATAAGCATATCTCAAGGGGAGATATTTTTTTATTGCTTCAAGGAGCTCACGGGCTAACCGAGCAGTATATGACTCTGGGTGGACCATTATTTCATATATTAATGTTTAATAGTATAAAGCGTTATTTTAAGTAAACATGATATGCTATAAGGATTAGTAACAGAAAGGCTTAAATTAATAAACCCTTATAACAAAATAGGTTCAATTTGATACAAAGTCTTATTGCTACAATAACAGTGAAAATAAGTTTAAACCCTTATAACAAAATAGGTTCAATTTGATACAAAGTCTTATTGTTACAATAACAGTGAAAATAAGTTTTATAAAGTTAAACAAGGCAGTAATTTTTTTTAACAATAATGATTGTTACAAGTGTGTTGTTGCTGTAATTTGTCTATTAGCTAAAAGCTCCACAACCGTAGAGTGTTTTCTCGCTAAACAAGGTGTTTTGGGTTTCTTGCTTTGTAATAGCACATCAGCCATCGATAGCTGCTACGACCACAACCACCACTAATCTGATATGGACCTTTTACACCCTTACCGCAACCGAGGCACGGTTTTGGTTCTTGGTCCTGCTTGTGGATTTTTCTTTATCAAATAATGATGAAGTCCACAGTATTCCTTATTTTGTAACAGTCACTTGCATTTGTTCATTCCAATCTGAAATGGCATTATATTTATAGTAATCTATTTTTTTTAATTCATCTTTATTTTGTTTGTAAAATAATTGATACATAATTAGAGATATAATTAATAATATAATGGCTGGTAAGGCGAAACAAACACGTCATTTGCTAGCAACAAGACTGCAAAATGAGTATCTAACACTTACAGGTAAAACTAAATATCCTAAAACAAATATTGAGTTCAACCGCCTCAGCGACGCAGTTGAAAAGGAATCTATAAAACGAAATAAATTTCGCTTCAAACAAGTGCTTCAACAAATAACCGCCGGCGTTAGGTTAGCGCCGACTGCTGAAAAAACTACTACGAGTCAAGGTGATCTAAGAAGAAGTTTAGTCGAGGAATTTAAGCAACTATCTGGAAAGACCGTCAAATATCCTAAAACAACTAGTGGACTTGACCGGTTAAAACATAAGGTTGAATCGCTCAGGCGGAAAAAATCTAACCTCGTAGTAGTCGATTCAGCGTTCGACGGATATGATAAAACATAGCAATGGACACCTCAGGGAAATATCAGCTATAACTTAAAACACATCATTAGGTCGATTTTACAGGACAATCCGAGCATTAAGCTAATCGTTGAGGTAGAAGCGTTATTTCAACATGCTGTTAATCCTGAAAAATACTCGCTGTCTAAATTGACCCAGACACCTTGTATCGTCCTGTTAGACGAAAATGGCTCTTGCTGACCAAATTATGTCCGAGCACGATTTACACGTGGATGAATACAAAATCTCAGGATCATATTGGGTTTTGATTGAGCTGCAGCGAGTATTTCTTCGTGTTTTCAAATATGATCCGTTACGTGTTGGCACATTTGTTGAACTGCCTGAAGAAATAAAAAAATACTAGATGTTGTATTAATGTTGTCAATGATAATGATAGGTGTATAGTATGGAACATTTTAGCAAGACTGTTTCCAGTGTCTAAAGACCCAAATCGTGTTTCAAGGTATTACGAGCTTGAATCAAAACTAAATTGGACTGGAATAAAGTTCTCGATGAAAATCGAACAAATCGACATCATTGAAAAATAGAAACTGAAATGTTACCAGGTGGGATAAATGTGTTTGGGGTTGATGACAGCCTTAAAATCTTTCCTCGACGATTATCTAAACCCGCAAACAGTAAAACAATCAATCTGTTGATTTATCGAGGGAATTTTTCGTTAATAAAGAATTTTAACGGTTGGTTGTCAAACAATTTAAACATCATAACACGAAGAAATACTTCGTTGCTTATGGAGTTTTTCCAAGGAAGAGCTACTAATGGAGCATAATGAATAATGTGTCCATCAGCAGCGAGTAACATTAACAAATGAACGCTAAGAGATCGTGAAATTTAAAAATCACAGAAAGAAGTTTGTTATTCCTTTCACAAGTGTTTATGATTTTGAGAGCCAATCTCGACGCAAATAAGTAATGCAGGATCTAGAACAACAATCCACACCTGTAAACACATTCTGGTGTATGTTGCTTATTAGGTTACTTGCACGATTGATCCTTCATTGTCAACACCGGTAAGATTATATCGGCGTACGCGCATCGATGAAACGGAACCAGCTGTCTGGTTGATCAAAAATCATTTCGCTGAGGTTCATAAAATCTTTATGCGGTTATCAAATCTGACTCCGATGAAACAGTTAACATCACAACAACAACTCGACTATGGTGCAGCTACATGTTGTCATTTCTGTGAAGAATTATTTGGTAAAAAAGTTGATGATAGCAAACAGTTTGGTAAACTGCCGTTAACTGACGATGATTTAGGAGACGTTCACGATCACTGTCAAATAACAGGTGAATACCCAGGAGCGGCTCACAATATTTGAAATCTCAAATTTCACGCTGTATGATTTATTCCTTGTGTAGCACATAATTTCCGTAACTATCATGGTCATTTTATCATATCAGCGCTTGCACATCCTGATATCATCAAGCTGTGTAATGGACGAAATATAGATGGCATACCAACTAATTCTGAAAAATTTATGGCGTTGTCAATTGGAAAATTGCGTTTCATAGACAATTTACAGTTTATGCCCTCTTCGTTGGATCAGCTTGCAAAACATTGTAGTAATTTCCCATCGCTGACTGAGCATTTTGTTAATAAGACAGCGCTAATGACAGAAAGGTATTTTTCCATTTGAGTATCTAAACAGCTTTGTGCGCCTCGATGAGACCGCACTGCCGGGCCTTGATAAATTTTACTCGTCGTTGGCGGTTGAAAATGGCATCCATGCTGAGTTTGCACATGCGCGCTGTGTTTGGAATGAATTTGGTTGTAAAACAATCGGTGATTATATCGATCTGTATTTGATCCAGGATGTGTTGTTACTCGATGATATATTTTTGAGCTTTCGCCGGACAAGTATCAACTAGTACATACCATATCCGTGTTGTTATTTCTAATCACCTGGCTTAGCTTGGGATGCAATGCTTAAGCTTACCAAGGTCGAATTGACGCTGATAAACGATGCCGACGTGTACTTGTTTATCGAAAAAGCTGTTCGAGGTGGATTAAGTGTCGCAACTGGAAAATGCACGCGCGCAAATAACACTTATCTATCTGACTATGATCCATCATCGCCGTCTGTATACATCGAATAGTATCATAAAACAATCTATATGGTTGGGCAATGTCGGACCGCATGCCAGCTTGTTGTACTTGTTGGGAGACTTTAGAAAACTTCCTCGACGCAACAGATATTTTAACTACGGATCTTTCTGATTCGGATTTTAGTTATTATATAGAAGTTGATACTGACTATCCTGAACACCAGCATGATCAACATAATGATTATACCTTCCTGCCAGAAAAAAATGATAATACCGGATAGTTTATTATCTCATGAACAATTTGCCGCGCGCACGGGGAAACCCTACATGATTGAAAAACTAGTAGCTAATCTAGCTGGTAAGAAAAATTATGTCTGTCATGATATAATCCAGAAGCGGGCTCTTGATCATGGAATACCCGTTACAAAAATACACAAAATCTTAAAGATCGATCAATCAAGCTGGGTGGCAGATTATATTAAATGTAACACGGATACGAGAATAGCAGCTAAAACCGATTTTCAAAAAGATTTCCTCAAGCTGATGAATAATGCAGTATTTGGCAAGACCATGGAAAATATCCGTAACAGAGCTGATATCAAGCTCGTTAAGAACACTAAACCGCTCAGTACATTAGTTGCCTTAGAAATGTTTGCTGGAAGAATTCCGATTACTAAAGACCTCTCAATGGTTAAAAAATGTAAAACAAATCTGATTCTTAACAAGCCTATCTATGTTGGTTGGTCTGTGTTGGAAATCTCAAAGTGGCTCATGTTCGATTTTCACTATCGCTTTGTAAAAGAAAGTCTGACCAGGTGCAAGATTATTGTTTACTGACACTGATTCACTCCCGTATGAGATCACTGGAACAGATGATGTGTACCAGGATTTATAACTACCAAGATGAATTTGATCTATCTGATGTCCAGCCGAGCACCGGATTTCATGATCCTGCTAACAAAAAAGTAATCGGAAATATGAAAGACTAATTATGTTTCGACCCGATTATCGAATTTGTTGGACTTCGTAGCAAAATGTATTCAGTAGTGTCGTTGAACACAAAAGAAAAACATGATGAAAGCGAAAGCTGTTAAAAACGATATTGTCAAGAAAACTTTTACTCATGATTTGTTCAAGTAGGTGTTATTCTGTGAAGAAAAATATCATTGCTGAGATGACCGCGAATAGGTCAGTAGAGCATCAAATCAGAGCGGAACAACTATATAAGCAAGGACTAATTAACTTCGACGATAAAATATTCTGTGTAGATGAGTTAACACACATGCTCAGGGTCACTATAAGACGATGATGACTTCTTGACAATAAAATTAGAATATGGATAATATATATTTACTTCTGGAAACTCCGGCATAGTATACTTGACGGGAGGAGTGCAGTTGATTTTTAATAAGAAATCTCTCTTTGATTCTGGAAGACTGCTATCAACATGTGTACAAATATATGTAAACGGATCGCTTGTCCAATCTATTAATCGTGGATCAAATATTTAAAGGCAGTCCAATATGAGCCACCAGGTGTTTGAAAATAATCATTACCACCAACAGCACTATGAAGGGCGAACATACTAGCACCAATAGTTTTTAGCACTGTGTTCAACGATATTTTGTCTCGTTAAATTTATACAAATCACACAAATATTAGTCATAGGAAAACCGTGAATATCAAAATCACAGTACAATTCTCTGGTTCTAAGTCTATCCTGGAAAGTTTTTGAAAAAAAGTCTCCTCATTTAGCGTAACGTAGATAGTCAGTATCATTTTTCATTATAGTTATATAAATGTAAATTAATCTGATAGAAAGTCTCATCTGTGCTTGTCCTGTGCATACACTATCATTAAAACAAGTTGATGGAAATCGTTAAATTGCGCTAATAGTGAACAAGCAAAATGGATTTTTAATCGTCCAAGCTAAAGCTCTGGGTGTATTGTTGGTAGTAACAGTATTGCTTGTATTTAATCTCGTTGCGCTTATAGCGAATAAGCGAAATTGATTTTGGACGGTTCTTTGGCGTGTTGTTGATAGAAGTGTTTAAAATACTATTTCTGCTTTATGATACTTTAATTTTTTTTACAGCTGGCCATTTTACTTTCTACGTGAAATAATAAAAAAAACGTTATTTTTGAAAGCGTTTTTTGCACGCTATTGATGTAAAATATGTCAAAAAATACTAAGTGTTGATGGGACTATTAATTTTTTTTTTTAAGGCTTTTTAGGCTAAAATAAGCATTTCTGGGATGGAAATTGATGGATGCGGATGGAAATGCGCTGAAAACCCCCTTCATTATTGCTACTCAATGTGATTCCCATGTTAATCTCTGTTTATATTCGCATTTAAATCTTTGTGATGTGCATTTTAATCTCTATCAGGGGTAGACTGAGGCTTAGCGCATCACCTGTCAACACACTGTACCATAATAACATACAATTAAAAGGTAATTGCCAAGAGGTGGACCGCGAATGCAGATTAAATACTCATATTGTCTTCCTATTTCACTTTAAATGGGTTAATGTACAGCAGAAATACATATTGCAATAGTTTATTGCAAACATAGACTACTTTAATTTCCAGACAATATGATATTAACGTGATAAACTAAATGTGAAAAGCAGCTGTGGTTGAAGGTGCTACGTGGGTAATAATGACGTGAAAACTTAATTCACAATTTATCCGTCAAAATAAAGAGCCATACATTCGTGCGTGAACTGTGTTGTGCAGCTGATAATTTGAATGACTTCGGTGATTATCCAGTGACCGCAATAATAATAATAATAATAATAATAATTATTATTATTATTATTATTATTATTATTAAAGACAAACTTGTGCAAAGGCAATGAACGCCATGAGTTAACCAATAGGACTGCGCTACAAGACATAAAAACCATTTTTGTCACGGCGTGATCATTGCTAACATAAACGTGATATGAAAACTTGTGCTATAATTATTTTATAAGAAAAATAATAGTTTTTAGTATACATAAGTTGATAATCAAACTTGTTACAATACTTCAAATATGGGGGTTATTCATAGCGAAGTTTACCCCAAACAAATATGTAGCAAACGATGAATTATCCAAATATCGAGAATAAGTGCGTACAATAATATGAGAGAGAGAGAGAGAGAGAGAGAGAGAGAGAGAGAGAGATCATTACTAAAGGCAATGCATTTTAGCAAAAATATTATCAATAAAAATAGTACATTTGGGGACTTGAAATTTAGCATTTTGTCATGTTTTCAGTAAATTGAATAATTTGAGCGTTTTACGGTCCAAGTCACTGACGCCCGCTATATAAAATATTTTCAAGAGTGTATTACTGATATGATTCGATTTCTGAAGACATCATCTTTTAGAAATTAACAATTAGGCATTAAATACGATAATGGGAAGATTAAATGAATGTATATACTGCAGTACAAGCACATTACGATACAGACACGATACAAAACTCGATGAGTGATTTCTTGTACACCAAAACATCAAATAGTTTAGACAACATTGTCGTTAGACTCATGGTCTTATACAAGGATACGTTTTATTTCCACGTGGCTTCTTTCATTCACTTTATTCCATCACATCTGGCCAGCTTCTCTTTCACTTTGCTCTAAGGCGACTAATGGATGCACAAGGCATGATAGTTAAAAGTGGTTGGCGTGCCGGACAGGCAATTTGAAAGGTTGTAGGTTTTAATTCTCCTATCGGATCATCTATACATTCAGCTGGTATTGGGAAAAGTACTTTACTCCAAATTCCAATTGTCCTGCACAAAAAGCTAGAGTTAAAGTTGGGAGGCCGCCTAACTGGTCTGGTTGTGATACGATTTATATTTCCAGGGAGTATCAGTCTCCCATGACTATGATCAATCAATTCAAATCGATGCTACTACAATGTTCGAAAGATTTAAGTTGCTGTTGTAATGACGAGGTCCTTACTTCAGCAGCAGGATGGGTTGCCAACTGCATTTGGTTGCTCCCAAAATTAATGATGCTCAGGTGACCATTACATATTTCATCTTCTTTGTTGTTTACAAATAAACCTTGTTCGTAGACACAAATATACACAACATCTTGCTGTTTAAGTATAAATGTGTTATGTATATTTCATTGTGTGCCTAACTTTTGTCTATGCTTGTAAGTTGTTAACATAATGTTTACATAGCATTAGAGTCCAGATCATTCATGCCCCAGCCTTGTTTACAATTAAACTGAAATTTTCCGTTGGAATGATTCACATTTAGGTCAAGTGAAAATGTGTGTCACTTTGAATTTGATAAATTATTAATTCGTTCCTGTTCCATGACAGTCAGTGAGTAGCAATGATCAGACTTTGAAGTCGTGTTGTTGACATCAGAGATATACTTCAAGAGGAATTATTTATTTAAAATATTCATTAGAACTACTAAAGTGCTCATTGAATTATTTCTTTATACACATTAATTTGGATTATTGTGAACTAATTCAGAGACATTGCGGATCGCATCATTGTGTTATATCAGGAAATTCAAGACTATCAGAATTCATTACTAAAATTCTATATTTGTTTACTTCTGATGGGACAATTATGATTATTTGGGATATATTAACAATGCTGGGAGTGACCCTTGAACTTTCACTCTATATTTGAGAGTTACATTGCTTGTTGATTTCACTTAAATGGTTGGTTTCGCCTCTTCCTGTTAAATACTTTAAGACCTAGAGTCGTAATGTATGTATGTATGTATGTATGTATGTATGTATGTATGTATGTATGTATGTGGGTATGTATGTAGGTATGTAGGTGGGTATGTATGTAGGTAGGTAGGTAGGTGGGTGGGTGGGTGGGTAGGTAGGTAGGTGGGTAGGTAGGTAGGTATATAGGTAGAATGGCTGCCTGGGAGATAGATAACTAGGTAAACAGCACCGTTTGATGCAGGCAAATTCGTTTTTCAACGTTCAATGGATACCCTTTTAGGTTTATTTCTTAAATCTGCTTTCATTGCAGAATAATTCAATTGCGCCAAGAATGATGTTCGAATGTGACAGCATGTCTTACCAAGTGTCGGAATTTTTTGAGAAATTCCAGCACCAATTTCCCACGGTTGCGTTCCTAGAGCACGGCGTGTATGGGGAAATTGAGACGGACTCGTTTTCCAGAAAACAGGTATCCTTTTAATCGATGGTTATTCCTTTTCAAGCTTTTGAGTCTCTACATTTGAATCATTATTCATCAATCTATTTTCTTATCCATCCATCCACAAACACGTACACAGCGATCCACATCATTCCTTTCTTCCATTCATCCGTCTATTCATTAAATAATGTATCTACTTGCTTAATACTCTTCATGGCTTACGCATGGATTTGACTAACATGATTTGAAAGAGTATGCTTTATGTCCGTAATGGACTTCAGTTTAGCACATCATGGAGAAAACGTGTACATATGTTCATAATGGACTCTAGTACATCATGGAGAAAATGTGTACCGTATATCTGTAATGGACTCTAGTACGTCATGGAGAAATGTGTACCGTATGTCTGTAATGGACTCTGGTACATCATGGAGAAAATGTGTACCGTATGTCTGTAATGGATTCTATTTAGCACATCTACGAGAAATGTGTACGGCAACTAATATATCACAATGTGATAGTAAAATACCCCCAAACTATCAATGTGCTATGTGGTATATTAACCGGTAAAGAAAAAGAATATGTATTTTTGAACACAGAATTTAAACAGTAGTACATTTCCACATTAGCAAAATCTTTTTATCTGCTCCTATGACATTCTGCGATATTGCTTACACTATTTTCTGTTGTTGATTTTTTTTTGACTACAATCACAGCTGTTAAAAAGTCGACACAGAATTACTGACAAGGGAGTATGAAAAATGTAATCAATCAGCAAACAGACGATCCCACATAAGTAAATCTAATTTATTTCGCTATAACCAATTACCATGATACTGCACCGACCAGACTCAAATCGTATGTCAAAGGTTTTACTACCTATGTTTAACTTTGATGATAACTCATATTCAGCAGGATTGAGCATTGCAAAACTTATCGAAATATTCATCTTTTAATTGAGTTATTTAGGTAACCAACATCGTCGTTGGCAAGATAAAGTAAAATTCTCAATTTGAGGAAATGTTCGACAAAAAAAAATGATAAAACCGTAATCATGTCCATGAAAGAAATGAATGCAATTTAAATAAACTACCTTCAGGTGATTAGGATCCACACCTCTTCCAGCCAATGCCGCGTGGTGGCAGTGACAGCAGAGAAAACTGGCTGGAAGTGTGACAATTACAGCATACCCTTGGACTTACCATTAAAATTTTGCGTGAAAAAGGGATTCAGATGGAAAGGTATGGAAATATTAGGGTTCATGTCAGTAGAATTGCATTCAATCTACAGCATGAGTGTTTTGATTTCCAAAATGCAAATACGCGATAAACACACATGCATCATCACTATATAAATCCAAATTTTTTATGTTATCAAATATATATACACGTCTAGATTATGAACTTAATTGTTGGGATAACTTAGATGGCAGGAATTTGAATGGAATATTCACATACATATTATATATATATATATATATATATATATATATATATATATATATATATATATATATATATATATATATATATATATATATATATATATATATATATATATATATATATGAGCATGACTATAAGTTTGTTTGTAATGTTGCTAACAGGCGCTATTTAAGACACTCAATGCATGGAACCAGACATACAAGGAATCGAGACTGCTTTTGTTTTCTACAGTTCTGTCTATTATAGCAATAATCGTCTGTGGCATGTAAGAGTCAAAACTAATAGTGGGATTATGGTTTAGTGTGTACATGGCCAAAATTAAATATTGTACCTCAGGTGGATAGCATGTAAGACATTAGGTACTTGCGTTCTATTTAAATTGACGGCTTTGTGACATAATGTACATGGACTATATTTAAATTGACGGCTTTGTGACATAATGTGCATGGACTATATTGAAATTGACTGCTTTTTGACATAATGTGCATGGACTATATTTAAATTGACGGCTTTGTGACATAATGTGCATGGACTATATTTAAATTGACGGCTTTGTGACATAATGTGCATGGACTATATTGAAACTGACGGCTTTGTGACATAATGTGCATGGACTATATTTAAATTGACGGCTTTATGGCATAATGTGCATGGACTATATTTAAATTGACGGCTTTGTGACATAATGTGCATGGACTATATTGAAATTGACGGCTTTGTGACATAATGTACATGGACTATATTTAAATGGCTGAGTTTCATTATCATTTATTTACGGTGACGTATTCTTTCATCTGAGTCTACCCCCGCCTCGAGGGGCCCCGAGTGGCCGAGTGGTCTAAAGCGCTCTCCGTTACGGATCACTGCCATCTCACCTCTGTCTGCGTAGGTTCGAGTCTCGGATTCGGCCAATGTGGGTATGTGAGAAAGCTTGCCAGTAGCTTCTCGAGGGTCGGTGGTTCTTTCCGGGGTATTCTCGGGTTCTTCCTCCACCATTAATACTGGCCGCCATGTATAGCCTATCGTGTGCTGAAAAATGGCGTTAATCCCTAAAACAACAACAATAACCCCTCCCCGACACCACCCAACAAAACTCCTCTGCTGCTAAAACAAACTAAAAAACAAAACTAAATAACAATTATACAAAACAGGATAAAACTATAACAACAAAACCCCACACAAAAAGCAATGAAGCAAACAATACAAAGCAATATATATATATATATATATATATATATATATATATATATATATATATATATATATATATATATATATATATATATATATATATATATATATATATAAGAGAAAGCGGGCTCGAAGAACAATTTGGTGAAGCTAACAATACCGAGACATTGTCTAAAAATGCTGTTACTACCGTTTGTGATAACAACTCCCCGTAATCTGATTATGGACGAGGGGAAAATCCCTTCCACTGTTTAACGTATCGCAAGTCTGTAAAATAATATGTAATGAAAATATATGGTCAGAAATTTAGTCATGTTTGGCATTAAATCTCCATTAATGTCTTCTTTTTGCGCAGAGAGTAAGGAGTTTTCTTTGAGTGAAATAATCGAGAAAAACAAACTTCCCGTTGAAGTACGGTTCGCAAAGGATGAGACAATTACGGTCGGATCAGTGTCACTCAGTACAAGAAACTTTCCTGCCCTCAAACTTACTCATACAATAGAAGAAACCTACATGCTGGGGAATTTCATCAAGGACGGTATACATGATTAAATGATTTTACTTAGATTACTTGAATAACCGGTATTTTCTTGTCGTTTTATTTATATGCTAACTTAGCTCGACTTAAATTTGCTTGTTTCGATATTTTCCTTTTCTCTCATATTCAGTTATCTATCCTCCTATTCTATTTGAATATTTTCTTCGAGTTTTTTATATTAAAGAACCATTATTTCTACTGGTCAATTTCAGATTCCCCCTTACAAACTCTATCGTCAATGTTTAGAAAATGCTGGGCAAACACATTTGACTACTACTCACCCATAGCTGTTTTCCAACTCACCATCAGCGTCTGTATGATTCTGAAAGAAATTGTCATAAGTACCGAACTTTTTGTGATCTTCATTTCTAACGATTATCAACGGATCTGATTCTTTTAAGTGAAACGTAATGGTAACAAGCTGCGTGAAGTAAAAGAGCACTTTTTAATTACAATGAATAATTTTGATAAATAATTTCTCTCAAATTTTATCTGAATACAACTGTTAATGATTCCACAGACTGATCTGAAAACAGGAATGAATAATTTGTTTACCAAACCTCCTTTTATACATCCCCACTTGACTTAAGACTTAGGCATTGCAATGGAAAATTTCATCCAACTCATACACAGGTCCATGGCTTGAACTCAAATTTTAATACACACACACACACACACACACACACACACACACACACACAGATATATATATATATATATATATATATATATATATATATATATATATATATATATATATATATATATATATATATATATATCTCAGGTTTTTCCTGACACACAATCAAACACTGTAGAACTCTGATAGTTCATTGTGAATAAGTACCCAGACGTTGCTTTGGTCATTTACTTTGCTATAAAAAAAAAAAAAAAAAACCAGATGGCACCATATCTCCAAATTGGAATTAGCAATCAAAGTGTGTTTGTTCTAACTGTTAATATGAAATTTTTTGATGAAAGCATGATGCATATTAGCTTAGATTTTCCATATGATGTTAAATACGACGAACGCAGATGCGTTAAAAGTGTGGAAGACCAATTTAAATGTGGTCAGATGAAGAGAAGACAAATAAAATTAAAATTTTAAAGATCTGCTTTACGTAGTACACTTTTTAGGTCAGCAGAGGTAATTTTATTTTTGTTGTATCTGAAGAAGATAATATTCTTGCATTTGTTTCAATTGACATGAGCGATGACGATAACGATGATAACATGAACGATAACAATAAATTAAAATACTATGAATAACTTTATAATCATCACAGATGACGTAGATCTAGATTATGTTCGGATCCCTCTGTACCTCAAAGACCTTCGCCTATGCCTTATAACAGGAATAAAGGGTCAGACAGCCGAGTATTGGAAATTATATCAAGATGAGCTCACTGCCAAAATGTCGATCACTGATGACGGGAATGATGTACAAAAGGGTGAGGCAAAAGAATGTATATATATACATGTATATAGTGTTAACATGACATTAATGAATGAATGAAGCGATGGTGATAAAGATACGTTTCAGATCTATATATAAGCAAATGAAGATATCATCAATACACCATACTTAAATTGGCCTGCTGATCACAAAACCGGTAAATGGTAAATTCCTGTTAATTGCAGCTGTTCATATATTCAGTTTTCTCGTATTAGGTCGACTTTCTGTTTATTCACATCATATATCTTAGAACAGTGTCAGTTCATTCACAGTTGTAGCTGCGTCATAAACGTGAAATATTTATTACCTTTCAGATATGACAGATATCTCGGTAACCTTTGCTAAAGAGCCTATCTATGAAGAGCTTGGACCTTCTTTGTCTTCAGTGCAGTATGAACATATCCAGTCGTTTTCATTCTATAAACAGAAAAAGAAACCACCGTCAGTACCAGAGAAATCCGACAGATGCCTAGATAGTAAAGTGTATAAAAATATTCCTCCTGAGCTTCCTCCAAGAAATTCGGAAACCATGAAAAGAAGTATGGTTCAAGTTGGAACATCGGATGAGCTATTATTTTCGACCAGCACAAGGGAGATAACTAAAAACACACCAGACAATGCACTGCCAGACGATATCGAGCAGTACAAGATTAAAGATGTGAGCAAGGCACTGAGGCTTCTAAAGTTAGATAAATATGTCCAAATGTTTGTAGACGAGATGGTGGATGGAAGAATGTTACGATCAATTGATGGGAATTTTCTTCGAGACGAATTTAAGTTCACAAGAGTCGAGGCACTTCGACTTATGAATTATGTCAAAGATGGACATATCCCGAAGTAGGGCCATTTCCTTTGGAACCTTTTGCAACGAAGAGTAGGAGCTGCATTTCTGTCATAATAATTTAAGTTTTCATTTAGTTTAATGATTGCAAAATAATTCTGCTTCCTCATTTTTGTTCATGGTATATTTCCTGCAAAATAATACAGGATATATTGTGGAAAGATTTTGTTGTTGTCCGTGTATAGATTATTTAAAGCCCCAAAGCAGCAGTCAAGTGCATAAATTCGCATATGCCAAATCGTCTTTATAATACTAAATCTTGAAAGATATTACCTTTGTCTGTGAAGTATCTCATTTTTCACACCTTTTTATCGTTAGATTTCACGTTGATTCATATGCATACTTACGATGAGCATCACGCGACGCTGTGTTTCTAACACTGCAATATGGACTTGTTTCTAACACTGCGATATGGGATTGTTTCTAACATTGCAATATGGGCTTGTTTCTAACATTGCAGTATGGGATCGCGTAGACAAAGCATATTTAGAAGAATGGTTCGATGCCCTCGTTCCCTTGGGTTATGTTCAAAATATACATCAAAGTGACTGGACTGAGAAAAGTATATCATTATGACCTCCTTTTGCCTGTGATGAGCACCATATGAAATAATTAGATCCATCGAAATTCATGACTGTGTCAGAAAACCTGAACTAAATACACATATCTAACGTTGATATTTAGGCTATCGACAACGACAACACTGTCCGAAAGGTGGTACCTGTGTCATGTCTATTCTTCGAAGGCGAGACGAAGGTTAATGATTGTTGAGTCAAGGAAGTGACGTTACCGATTTTTTTATTTAAAATACCAAATTCATTCACTGTACTTTTTGGCATGGTGGTATTTTACAATGTCAAATTTCAGAATAGGATAATCCTAATCTCATATTTTCTTGCCTTTGCGCGCAGAGATTTGGTCACACAATCATGAAACGGCATTTTGTAACGGTTTGTATGAAATATACAACAGATTGCAAAATAATCATTACCTTCTGCAAGCAAATGGCTTTTCAAATATATTTGCCGAAAGATCTTATCTATTACCGCTTTGAATGATTAGCAGACAAAAAGAAAGAAAAGAAAATGTAGAATATTTCGCCTTTGCTATTTCAGTACTAAATTTCTGGTTACTTTGTTTTATCTATTGCTTTCTAACTCATTTTAGCGACTTTTTGAGCGACCAGGGTAATAAATAAAAGAAGGATCAATCAGATTACAATGACATAAAGAACGAAATAATATAAAATGTTGGTTATTGGAGTTTCTTTCTGCTAAATTATCAGATTACGTATAGATCAGAAACTCGTTTGTGAAAAGATTCAAAAGTCATTTGTCCAAGATAATTAATTATTATTTTCTGAATAGGTTGACAAAGTTTTCCAGAAAATACTTGAAAGGCGGAATCAGGATGGAGTGACCAAAGTTTATGCAAAATGGGGTACGGAGGGTGCGAACTGTCAAGGCCAGGAAACTTGAGTACTGATTATTGTAAATATTTATTTATGCCTTTATACAGATAAAAATCATTATGTCATACAGATAAGAAGTAGGGACACATAAGCACTAGGGATAATACTTTACGGATGTTGGCATTTGGAGCTAGCGATTTGTACTTGGAGCTTAACTCTTTAATATGCGATGGAAGCTCTGTAGTATCCACTAGAGATGTCGACCGTCGTTGCCTAGAATGGCATGACAGATGGAAAGGCGATTCCAGTAAAGATATATGATTTACCTATTCATTTTCTAAACTATGAGGAGTTACTCAGAAAATAGATATTTAATATTTTAAAGATTTATATCATGATTTATTCAGTAAATGAATCAACAGATTGATCGCTTATTTTGTCCCTTGCTTTCGGGTTTACTATTGTATAATGTTTGTCATCCATTATCTGTCTATGTTTGTGTGTTTGTATCTGTATCTAAGAGCCTGTGTGCGTATTTTGTAATTCAGTATGAATTAAGATAGTTGTGTTTGCGTTTTGCATTTGACACCAGTCTTATTTAAGATATTTGAAGATATTAATATTTGATTTTGACAGCAATAACATTAAAACTGCTCTTGTTATTTTGTAGACTTTATCTTAAAACCTGTAACTTTATAAAGTCTATTTCAAACATTGAAGAGACTTGTCACTATGATCAAGAAATATTTGTATGATGTCCGTATAGACAAGTTTATCTGGGACTGAGCCAATTTTCATGGGCGCTTCCATTTTCTGTCACATGGTATATCAGCCATTACACTAATGCGAACTAGTCTGTCGCTATCAGCTGCTTTGTGTTTACATTTTGTGTTTCTCAATTGTACATGTACAGACCTTTTTATAATGGATATAAATAAAAGCAAAGTATAAAAGAGGTAGAGGAACTTCCTGTGCAGTCAATGGATGTACAACCAACTCAAGAAAAGTAAATATAAAGAAAGAATCCTTACGTGAAACACACAAAAATAATCAACAGTGAATGCTCGTGTTTAGCTCATCATTTTGTAATAAAATTCACGAAGGCGCAATATCTGATTTTTCACAACGTGATCGTCATACTTGGCATCTATAAATTGTGGTCATCTTCACTATGCCCGATACAAAGTTTTCACTTTCTCAACACTGTGCAAAACATATTTAATTGAATTTGTAAACAAAATCCTCTGCCTCCTTTAACTTTTAATATATTGCCATTTTCACTCCTTACATCATATTTGCAACTAGCAAAGAGCTGCTTTAACACTGCCCATTTAGGATTAGGAAATGTAGTTTTAAGTTCTAGAACAGTATTTGAATCTAAAATCCCATCAAGACTTGCACAGTCAGTTACGTTATATCCATTTAAATTTAAAAATCGTTTTGCTTTAATCTCACTATCCTGTCCATGTTTTGTAAATTCGCTGCCAATACATTTTGCTTGAAAATGATCCCTTATGAAAATGATGCAATTAATTGACTTTTTAATGGGTACTTTGTGTGCAATGCTAGCTGTAATTCTCAGTTTCAAGAGTCTCTTCACGAAGGACATTTACAATGACTGACAGTTTCATTTTGCAGTCTATTAATATGATTTCCATCCAGGCGTACATACTTTTGAAAAACGCTAAATATTTCCCACACGAAGATAAGCTTTCATGACTGCTATGATCATGAAGGGATGTATCACCTGTACAGTTCCAAGGTTCACTTGTGAAACGTTTGTTCATTGTTGTACATTTAATTTGAAGTAACTATTTAAATGGTAAATTGTCAACAGCGGTTTTAAACTCTGCCTTTGTCAAATAAAATGGTGTGTTTCGGCAACTGGCACTACTTCATCTTTAATGGGACTGTCAACAATTAAAAAAAATTAATGTTTGTTTCGTTTTTAACATTTCTCTTCTTACCTCTGCTTCACTTAGCTGTCTTATCAATACAACTGACCCTAGTAAAATTATTTCTCTCAGTATGTTCTATTTTTCAAAACGAATTAGCGGCATGATTGCACGCGTCCTTTCCTCGCCATACATGTCCACCACCCATTCTCAGCAACCTCTCCATGGTACAAATAACGTAAGCTTCGGTTACTTTATTTACTGACTGATGAACGTATTTCTCCTTTCAAGATAATTTTATTCTCCAAGTTCAATGTATTGTACAAAATTGTATCCACATTAGCAGCAGAGAGGGCGAACAAGCTCTAATTGGTTGAATTGGTTCACCTGTATTTCGCCAAAATACACCTTCCTACGAGATCACAAAAATCGTATTAAAAAAAAACGCGATATCCAGCGTAAGACAACTCCGTCGATGACAAATTGGCTTACCTGTTATTGCCGATATGTTTTTTTTTTCTTTGTTGCATCGAAGGAAAAATACGCGATTATTCGGTGACAAGTTGAGAGCGTCGCCTCCTCTGCTGCTATGAATTAAAAATTGCTATACCAAATAATGGTACATTCGGAATCTTACACAGCTAGCCTAGCTAGAGAGCGAGAAGAAGCACTTAAGAAATATATCTCTGTAAAGGAGGATTTAAAAAAAAAATGTGCAATCGCGGCAACAAGCACAAGTTGAATTCGCGGCTGGCACAGAACAATTATTTAAACCCTTTACAACAGCTACTGAAAAAGCCGCGGCGGTCACTGAAAGAGCTTTATTGGGAGATACTGAGGACGAGGAAAGAAAGAAAGGTATTCTTTCAATATTAAAACAGACCGCTGAGCAAGCTGAAAAAATAGCAGCAAGAACCACAAAACAAAAAAAGATTTTACGAGATCTTCCAACTGACATAGCTGCAGCAACACCGCCCGGAGAAGTTTTTGTAGATGCGTCAGAAACGCTACCTGGAGCCGAAGCTCCGCCGCAATAAAAACCCGGTAAAACAGAAATCAAGGAGGATACGGCAAAAAATATTAGGATGAAAAATTACGATACCGCTGTTGATCTTGTAGGTGAATTTAATAATTATGAAAACTACTTGGAGCCGGGTTCACCGCCGTTAAAGTATAACCAATGGGAACGGTTGGTGTTTACTACACATAAAGGTATTCAGCGGGTTACGTCAAAAGACGAAGATGATTTTAAACATTTTAAGAAAGATGTTCAAGCAAGGAGGGTTGCAAGCCCTGTTGTGACTGTAGATCTGTCAACGCCGTTAAAAACAACACCGATAACAACACAGCCGACTAGCATAAAAAAGCATCCGGTAAAGGTTTGGGGAGTGATTTTATTCCCTGCCCTGAAAACATAGTACAAGATGTGCAACGGTTAGAAGTTCTCATAGGAGGAAAGCGAGCTGGGAATAACTCACCAGAAATAATTAATGAAGCCGCTGATATCTGTCGGCGATTATTTCAAGGCGGTGTCATGGATGCTAGTATATACCGAGAACTCGTTGATGAACTCGTTGACGATTACAGCGATTAAACAGTAGCAAATAGCATAACATGGTCATATACAACAGACATTATACACCCGTGCAGGTCAGAGCAGTAAACTCACGATTACCAGTCTATAGAGCAACCTACGGAGACGGACTCGGCGATGTGGTTCAAGGGTTATTTGCGGGGTTAGCGCCAAACATTGGTCCTCTCGCAAAAACAATTATCAATGAAAGCCATTAATGTGGTTGGTGAAAAAGCTCCTGGTGCAATTGTTAGTGCTGCTGGTAAGGCGTTCTCGGCAATCAAATAAAGACTAGCGCGATTAATAAGACGAAAATCACCACCGGTGGAATTACCAAGCACCGAAATTATGCTCGCGGATGTCAGTAAGGTGATAAATCAAGCTGCAAATCAGAAACTAGCAGCGTTGATAGATCATGAATCTGACGCACAAAGAAATATAACAGCGAATTTGATAGCAGGAAGTGGACTTCGTGTGAGACGACGATAATTACCATTTAAAAAATAGGCAATAGTATAAAATGTTCAAACACATATCCGACCCAGCATTTGACATAGATGCGCCGGTTGAGAAAGATAACTCAGTGCGTGATTATCAATTTTATTCCTATGATGCAGTTAAACCGGAACAACGAGGGCGTATTGAACTTCAAGTTCATGATACAAGTAGATATTTCCTGAGGTTATTATTGAAGTAGAAGGTGAAGTTGTCAGGGCAAATAATAATGCATACGATTCCAATACACGAGTTGGTTTTGCCAATAATGGAATTATGGCACTGTTTAGTAGCGCCACCTATATGATTGATGGAACAAATATCGAATCGATTCAGAATGATGTCGATGTTGCTACAACAATAATTGGTCTAGCAAGATATTGTGATGATTACACAAGATCAGCTGGTCCATCAGTGATGTTTGCTGAAGATATTACCGACAATGCCGATCATATTCAGTATATTAAATTACAAACACCACGAAATACTGCATCTGATCCACAGCCAGCTGGCCCTGGATACGAAGGCAGACCAGCTGGTGCATTTGATATTATAAAAGATATTAGTGCGACTTACAACTTGGGATTTGCAACACGCCAAACAATGTTGTCAGGAAATAAAAGAAATTTTTCGTGCGCGATTCCACTCTCTCACATTATCGGATTTTGCAGAGATGTTAGAAAGGTCATCTTTGGAGCTAAACACACAGTTGTGCTTCATACAAAAAGGTGATGATAATGATGCGATCTGGCGAGGGGATGGTGTCGATGCTGATATGGTAAATATAACAAAACTTTCATTGTGGATGCCGGTATTAACTCCATCGGTCACAGAAGAACCGCGATTACTCTCTTTTATGAATCAAGGCGGTAAATCACTGTTATCGTGGTTAACAGTAACCACAGACGCCATCCAAAGTTCCGTCAGAGATATATTTACTTGGCATATAGCATCACAACAAGGGGTTTCTGCGCCACGACATATTTTTATTGCGTTGCAAGATAATCGTCGGGTGAATAACCAGGAATATTCGCATATGATATTTGACAAACTCGACGTTATCGAGGTTTCGTTGAGGATAAACGGGCAACAAGAACCGTCTAAGGATATATCATTAAGTTTTACACAAAATCATGTGGCGCGCGCATATAATCGCTGGCTGACGTTTCTGTCGCGTAATATAAATATAGATACTGAGACTCAAATATCACAGTTGGATTTACAAATTTGTACCCGATTTATTACTTCTCGCTGGAGCATCTTGATTTATCCAAACAATCTGTCGTTGATATACACTTCCGAGCTCGCGTAGGTGCATTACCTAAAATTGCAGATGGTCCGCCAATTGTTTATGGCCCCTATAGAGCAATCGCGGTCATCCTCAGTGACAAAGCAATGTTACTTGAAGGCATTAGTGGTCGAATGAGAGTCGTTGATGCACCAGTGGAAAACATGTAGGCAATTAGATCAATCTCATCTAAATAAAATGTCATACAATCATGCTAATGTCAGTCTGACTCCTGGTCAGGCTACGAAATTACAATCAAAGCACGCGAGTGCATGTGGGGCAAAAATAACTTTGAAACAAGATCAAATTACTGGTGGTCCAAACGAGCTATCGCTGACTAAAACACAACTTAACCATTTTAATAAAGCAAAGCAAGGAAAGACTGGTGTTCAACTTGATTTCACTACAACAGCGGTCAAAGACATGATTAAATCAGGTAGAATATTTCTTCTTCTTGGTACAATACCAGCGTTGATTGCTGCCGCCGCTCCCGCAGTCGCTAAAGCTGCCGCGTTAGGAGCTGTTGGAACAGCTGCTGGAATGGCGTTAAAGAAAGCAACTGGAAAAGGATACCAAAAAAAAAAGGAGCGGGTCTAAGACTTCCATGAACTCCGCCCTCATGGTACCCCAAACACCGCTGACAAAACACAGAGTGTTTCACACACCGATGTCAAATTTTGATCTACTCGATGACGCTAAACAATTAAATATAAAAAATTTCAGAGGCGTCTTTATGAAAATCAGTTACCGAGACAACCGAATAATCCAGAAACTGGAATTATTAATCTCGATAACAGCGATGGTCCAGGAACTCAGTGGGTTGCTTACGCGATACATCCACGTGGAATTATCTATTTTGTTTCGTTTGGGTTAGCCCCGCAAGTTCAATTCCTCAAATACGCACGAAGCACTTCCATTCCAGTTTGGTACTCAACGCTACCAACACAAACACTAACTGATCCTCCGATATGTGGCCGTGAAGTAATTAATGTGCTTGACGCGTTATTAAAATCAACCAAACCGCCTCACAAAGTCGTGCACGAGTATAACACGGGTCGATTTAAACAATCCCTAAAGAATAATGGTTGTTATTTACGGGAGATCTCGTGATGATATAAAAAAAAACACGCGACGACGTAGATTTATGAAAATATGCAACCAAAGATGACGTTAACAATCTTTTAAACTTATCCTGGGTAGGGTCAGATGAGGTTGTTATTTTTCAGGACCAATATGGAAAACTAAAAACCAGTGATATCAAATGGCATGAAATAATTCGTAGGGTTATTGGAGCTACTCCGGGTAACATCCCTGTGTTTACTGACAGCGGAAAAATCAAGGATTCGCTGATATCAATTGCGGCGTTAAGAGATGATACGCAGAAAGCTGCAGGGGAACGCGTTAAAAGAGACCGGCGATAGAATGACAGGTGAACTCAACCTCAACGGGAACCGCATAGTGGTGTTAGCGGATCCAACATCCCCGGAAGATGCCGCGACAAAAAAGTATGTTGACGTTAACCACAGCGCCGTTGACGGTAAATTATCCCCGTTGCGGGCCGAGTATGACGTTCACGTAAACGCGTTTACAAATCTCCGTAGAAACTTTAGAAAAATTAATGAAACCGCAGAAGAATTCTTTGGTACTCCGCACAGCGTTGACAAAAAAACTTGCTGATATAAAACTAACATCGACACGATCAAACAAACACAACAGGATATCGTAAGTGGGATTCCTGATATCGTTAATAAAACCAGTTTGATTAAAATCCCCACTGGAGTTACTCCCGGGCATTTTACCAACATAGTATACACGGTATCATCTGGATTTGCAACATGGTCTAAACAAAATAATACTATCAAATATACCGCAACAGTCACTGGAGTGTATAGACTGTCTGTGTTCAGTGCTGCAAAATTTGAGATATTTACAACGTATCCCTGGCGACATTCCACCGACAAGTTTTCCGGGGTTGTGACTATCATATTAAATAGCGGGACCGAAGAAACGTTTTTACTGGAAACAGCTGACAAGAAATTAACCGCAACATCTTACTGGTGGTGTTTGGAATTTGTAGCTGAAACACCTTAATTGGTTACCGCGTAAAATAATAAATGGCCCTGACGAAGTCAACGACGAAGTCAATGACAGCATCAACAAGAACATTATATGCGCAACAATATAGATACGATCAAGTCCGCGAATGGCAATCAGAGTTAAAAAATACCATGAACGAGTATGCGCTGAAAGTAAAAAAATACAAGCGGCGTGTAATCGTGTTGGATGCTATAGTACACTCAGTATCCGTTAGTTGCATCCACTGGAGTAGTATTATCAGCGCTAACACCAACAACAGCTGCAATCGCAGTTACAATATGCGTTTCATCATCAGCGGCAATTGCAGGTGTTTTTAATATAATCGCAAATTAAATATCTCATGCACTAGCACAAAACTGCACGATTATATCATACAACTAAACACAGCAACAATCGCATACTCAAAATTATCGTCGCTGATATCATCAAGCATCGACGATACAACAATATCAGATACCGAATTCGCGCAAATGGTTAAGATATACGAAAACTGCACCCGCCATTTGAAAACAGCAAAGTTAAATAATGAAGGAATTGCTTCATCAAGCTCTGCTCGACATAGTTGAAAATACAAATCCGAAGAAAACTTCGATGATAACAGTAAGCTCGACTACACCAGAATTTAGTATTAATTTTCCAACTGCAACGAGATCGCATTAGCGCAATTACGAGTATATCACAGCTGGCCCAATATCAGATCAAAATCATTTGGAAAATTGTCAGCGAATAATTCGTTTGTGTTTGCAAATAAAAATAAACAAGATGGCACTCCCGACTTTAACGTCATTTGAATACCATCTGGGTCTTATCAAATTGATGAAATCAATGAGGAATTACAAAGTCGAATAAAAAAATATCACAACAAAGGAATCCAAGATAACAATAACTGCTCATGAACCAACCCTGTCTTCTGCAATTGAGATAAACTCTCCTGACTACGCCGTGGGTATATATCAGAGTTCGATCAGAACAGTGTTAGTATGGCCTGAAATTCCACCCGAGGCACCACCGATACCACCTGAACCGAAAAGGTCCGATTATATCACAGACAAACAAATCATATCACGAAATTGAGCCATTATACAAACAACATTTGCTTAAATAAAAAGCGCAACGTTGAATACTGATTTTTACTTCGGCGATAAGGATTTTATTCAGTGGTTTTTTAATTATGAACCTATAGGGCTCGTTAATTTTACTACTTTTGAACTATCTCAAATTATTAAATATTTTAAAATCATTAATCAATTGCATAAAACACAACTAAAGCAACTACGGCAGCTCTTTCAAGAACATCTCTTTGATATAACTTTAAGCAGCGAATCATCAAACGCGTAGAAATATTAAATCAGCTTGTATCCGACATGGACTATATTAACAAGCGAGTAATTCAGGCAACAAATGATTACACTGACAGCATAAATCGCTATAAACAACGTTTCTTAAATGAATATAAAATAACAGAAACTGAATTGCCAAATTATAAATTTCCCGGGTATAACACAGCCGAGCTGAAAAAATCAGTCAATAACATCACTGATGAGTTCTTCGATGATATACTCGCACGGTACAGAAAAACGCTACCGGAGCCAACTATAGCCCACAAGGAGGAGGCCGACATGTGTCCCCGGGAATCGTAAATATAACCGAAGTGGTCGCAGTCAATCTCGTGTGTGATGTCATTGACGGTAGCTACAGCACCGACACGACAGTATCAAATCAAGCCCAGCAAAGATTTGTTCTTTATTCATTAACTCCGCAAGAACCACCTGGATATCTAATTGTGCAAGAGCCGATCAATCCGGTTTATCTGCGGTGTTATAATCCGCTGTTATCAAGAATACATTTCAAACTAACAGACCAGTCCGGGAACTTGCTGGATTTACGAGATGAAACATTGAGTATAAATCTGTTGGTGAAATCCTAAGGATTTCCGTCTTAAGACTTTCATTGTAAGGATTTCTCAATTCGGAAAGTTAATTAACTGGTCAAAATCATGCGAAAGTAAAAAGCAAAAAATCTGCAAGAAATTTATTTTTTACTGACAGACCTGATTTCTAATTAATCAAGCGAGTAATTATATAATGTACCAGCACGTGAAGGTTTTCATACACGACAACGGTAACGAGGAATTTTTATTGACACAATCGCAGTTGGATAAATTACAGCAAGAACATATTTGGATGGTCACGTGTAATAAAGATCAGATTCTAAATTACGCGCATTCCTGCATTAAATCTGATCGGCTTAAGGAAATATTATCTGTATCAGATTGATACAAGTAAAAAAAATATTATCTGTATCAGATTGATGCGGCTAAAAATATTTTATTTTTTACTTTCGATTTCATTTCCCAATCACCTAACTTTCGATCGTTTCACAATCTGACATAATTTTTCTCAATTGTCTAACACGAGTATTAATTACCTTCTTGGCTTCGTATTCTTGAGACAATGCTGATCTAATTTTTCAATTGCACGAGACAACGAAACAAATTCATTTATTTGTGCTTCTACTGCGGCTAGTGATTTATATAACTCCGTCTGGTTTTTCTTTATAAATCTGTACTGAGCAGGCAAAATATACCGCCCTTAGGATTTGGCCTCATGTAGTGTTTCAAAATCAGTAATAATTTTTTGAGGATTTATTTCATCAGATATATTAATTCCGTTTTCTTCTAATTTTTTAATAGCAGCAATCACATCATTGATATTTTCGTAATTCATTATATGATAATTATATATTTAAAAGAAAAATATTTATTCATAACTGGCTTTTACACAATCGCTGTGGAGTTATCTCCGTTATCTGTATCTAACACCAATGGAATATAAGAGAACGAAATCCAGGCATTATGCGAGTATGAAAAAGCCGATTTGGTTATATTTTTTGCAACATATCGTACCGCAGCGGTGTTAATACCGAAATATTTGCCAGCCGCGGTCAATGACTGAAAAACCATCTCTTTGCCGGTCCCTTCATTGAAAGATTTAACTACCCTAGACTCTCTCTTCCCCCCAGCATTCCCACGTGCAACATTTTCGCGTTGTGTGATAGCTTGCAGGTTAGATACACTATTATTAAGTTTCTCTCCGTCAATATGATGGATCACAAGACCGTCTTTGATCTTCCCAAAGAAACACTCGTATACGAAACGATGACAGAGATAAATTTTCTTGCCCCAACAGTAAATATTAGATAACCGGCATTATTAACAACACCAACTGGTTTTTTCAGCCTACAATGTCTAACCACTCCATTACCATTCGCTTCGTAATTCTTGATGATGGTGTGTGAGATAAATTCTTGATTCATTTTATATAATAATGTATTTGTCTAATTTATAATTTGTCTAGTTTATAATTTGTCTGAAAACTTAGTTATTTAATCGCGCTCACATTTCAGCGCATTATTATTATTTTTTTTTTCATAATATCGCTTGAGTTCACGATATCGTTTTTCGCTGCGACTTTCGCATAACTGTTTTATCCCTGACTCCAATACCACATCGCAGACACGGTATTGGTCCTAAACTCTCCCTTCGAATGCTTTGTGAATGTTCGCCGCATAATTTTTTTCTGCAGGATTTGTTACAAGCAGTTACCGATCCCATTTTAAGCCATTTGCACTGATTGGTTTGAGACATTATATATATATATATATATATATATATATATATATATATATATATATATATATATATATATATATATATATATATATGTATGTATATATAATATTTCTTATTTAAATGTTTGTCTTAAATATATTATGGAGGAGTTTGAGAGATTATCTGCAATCAAGCCCTGGAAAGCTTCTAGATTCGATCTTGACAGACTAACCCCTGACTCGCGGAGGCAAGCCCTCACTGATCTGATTGATATTATCAGGGATGCCAAGAAAGAATTTCGTGATGATTGAGCATCTCACGTGTGGTCTACATTTAAAATTATACACCTTGACTCTGTCAAGGACGAATTCAGCGTTGACTCTGTCATTGATGCTATAATGAATGATGCACGAGCGAAAACAATGATCGATTACCTTGATATTCATCAAAGTGATCAGAAATATCATTTCAGAATAAAGTTTTTTGTGCGTTCGGATGGTGACAGGTGGATTATCCGTGACAAACGTGACCCTGTCCTTCCTAATTGAAAAACCGCTCTGTTAAGTAAAGATTCCAAACCAGGAATGTTAACTGGGATTGATAAATCATATTTCGCTCGATCGTATCCTGTGACCGCGATTATTTATGGAATCTATCAGCTAAATGATAGACCCAACATTAATAATCTTGCCCCAATGAGATTTTCATCCTTGACTTTGTCAGGGCTGAATTGTGTAGCCGAGCGAGTAATGGAACATTTTAAAAATGCGAAGCTCGGAAACGGTTTAACTGATTTGCGACGTGAAAAAATAGCGAAGTGGGCTGAATCGATTAAGGATACAGTAGCGTCAATAAACGATGTCGCTGAGTTATCAAGTAAATTAAAATTTCCAATGACAGTAAAAACATTAACCGGAGAGGTCTTATATGAATCAGCGAATAAGGGAAATGGAACACCAATTGAAATTATTGACCATAACTCTCATGCTTGGACCAACGCAGTAACAATATTTCCACTAGATCGTGTTGTGAGATATTACTCGTCAGAGTGTATTTGGGGTGGAATGTTCGATGCTATCAGCCGGATAAGCAAAAACGACCCTGTGTCAGTGTGGTTGTTTAAAAGTTCCGAAGATGGTGAGTATGATCAATTTGTAAGACCTGACAGCGAATTATATCGTAAAGAATCTCTCCACGAAAAAATGAGAAAACTCGCACAGAGATATTCAGAAAACACTGAGCAGTTATTAACTAATTGTTTTACAGTTCCGTCAGTTGCTCCAAACGCCGTGAGAGAGAGAAATTCATGGAGACCAACACGCGTTGAGTTCCTTAAAGATGTCCAGGATAGTTGTATCGAGTACGGACATGGCGGTTTGTGGAATACCGAATATAACCACAAGGATGTCATTTCTGTGGACATGTTTGCATGTTATCCGGGAAATTTTCTCGGGATGGGCGAGTGTGCTGGATATTTTAAAAGATTTGGTCATCCTTGTCATGAGATGGTAAGAGTATCAATTAATGGTCCATTACCCGATTTTGATCTGACAGGATTTGCTCGTGTAGTGTCGTTTAAATTCGCTGAAAATCTTCATCGTTGCTGTTATGTTTGGTTTGGCAGACACTTCTCGGAGAAACGTTGGGCGCCAATAGTGTTATTACGATATATGCTTGACAGTAAAATATTGATATCGTTGGTTGTCAGTGAGGCAGTTATATCATATCGGCCGCAGACTTCGGTTTGGTTACCGGAGCGTATCAATCTCGATGAAGTCATCGAAGAATACGCGCGGGAATGTCCAAACGTTTCTGCTGGTGTCATTGTTAATGATGCTCCTAATATTCTTAATATTAAACTCAGCAACAGTGAAAAAACAGCAAAGGATTTCGGTAGAAGAATAATCGGTAAATTTACTCAGGGTGGTGCATATGATCATAAACATCATCACTCACGATTGATTATGGATGATGTTGAATTAGATTTTATAATTGCTGATGGCGCTGCGAGAAATATATTTTGTAATCGGGAAGATGCTCACTTGTCTGACGGAACACGGTTGGGCACAATTGTTAGTTACATTAATGGAGAATCACCTCAGTACGCACATTTAAGATCTTCGATGCTGGCTTATGTTTCTATAAATTTGCTATGGATGATAAATAGATTTCCTGACACTGCAGTTAGAGTTGCAACGGATTCATTTTATATCGATAAAAGATATTCAGAGTTACTGGCTTGTTTCACAAGCATTGATGAATTATGGAGTTCGTGGAGAATAAAACAAGAAATGTTACATTGTTATTGTGAATCCGCTGATGTTGCGGTTAAAGATAGTTATTGCAAATCAGAATTATCAGAATTGTTGTTGGCGCCGTCTGTGTATGATCCAGTATCCAGACACAAAACCGTTTATTTGAACGGGCCGTGTGGTTCTGGTAAGACAACTCGACTGATCTAATTATTTCGACAGAATTGAGATATAATTGTGCTAACACCAACACACAGACTTGCCAAGGAGATGAAACAACGAGGAGTCAGTTCTTGTACTTATCACAGCTTTTTCAAATACAGCGGTGGTGTGTGGACTCCTGACCGAATGGGAGAAAAATATATTCCAAAAACTATTATTTGGGACGAAATATGTACGGTACCGTCAGAAACATTAAAAACATTTCTTGATTGGTTATTAACAAAAAATACTGCCGTGGTTATATGCGGCGATCATGGCCAGCCACCACTTTTTGTTGGACCATCTCCACAAGATTGGTTAAAAGATTTTGTTGATTATTCCGAAGTAGTGGCTGATGATCACATATCTCGTAATGCAGAAATAAAGGAATTTAAAACATTAATCAGACTACAACCGAATAAAATTCAATGTGAAATTATGCGTAAAATAATTTCAGAGACTTCAATGAGCGACTTTTGGAAAACGTGGAGACGAAACGATTTGATAGTAGCAAGTAGAAAGATAGTTAGAGACACAATTCAACAGCAGTTATTTCAATTACACAAGAACAAATTTCCAACACTGCCAGTGCCGTTGTGTTATAGACCAGCAGATACACGACTACAAAATATTGACATTGATATACCAGGACAGACCGAGTCAAGGAGGAAGCAGAATCTCGTATTAAATGATATTGTCACAGTTGATGTCAATATTGTTGAAGATGCACTGCTCGCCGATAAATCCCCGTGGACGCTAGGATACGCAATGGCGATTCATTCATCTCAAGGATTGACTATGTCTGATACAGTTGTTTGGATCGTTGATGATCGAATCGAGTGGTCAAACTTAGTTTACTTGGCTGTGTCCAGAGTCAGAAAAATATCTCAGTTGCGGAGAATCGTCATGGACTCGTCAGAAACCATTAATGATGACATTGACAACGATATGATAAGAAAAAAAATGGCTGGTTATAAACAAAATGACAAAAAAAAATTAATCGCGACTTTGATCTTGACATTGAATTTATCATGACACTGAAGCAACAGCAGAATAATCATTGTGCAAGTTGTAATTGTAAAATGTTTATGGCGGTATCTGAAAAACGATCCAAGACAATTTACCGTAGACAGAAAAAGTAACAATCTTGGTCATACACGAGAGAATGTGATGCTGACCTGTCTTGAATGTAATCGACGTCGGGGTGCTGGCACCAGTGTTAGTTAAGTGATCTGGGCGGTAATTGTGTGTCCTCGGGAATTACTTGTAATTGTTCACGTGTGAATCCATATTGAGGAGCAGTTGAATCCAGCCTGTAGATTCCTGGTCTACCAGTAGATCTAGTTATGTTAGATAGTTTGTGTGTGGTAATACTCCAGATAGGATCAGTCACTCTTTTTTTATTTTTTTCAAGTTCACCTGGTTCATATAAATATCTCACAGTGACATTGCCCAGTATTGGCTGTGCTGAAAAATCACGTCGCTGTACGGGTATATTTTTTTTGGTAATTGCGTTAATAGGTTTCATGTTGGTTGTTCGAGTAATTTCATTATTTAATGCAGTTATCACACCTGGTAATCTTGCAACCCATTCGCGTGATCTCTTGTCCTGAATGAATTCCTTTGCGTATTGATATCCAAATAACCGCTCAGCAAGTGTTCGATTAAATCGCTCAACAATTTCCTGATCACGGTGAATTTCAGTATGTCCTCTTCTGATGGTGACATTATGTTGTTTCATCAGCGATGATACTGCACCCTGAAATTCTTTGCCAGGATCAACTTTTAGCAGCTGTGGCCATCGTAGACCACCTCGTTGATAAATTCGTTCAAACGCAGAAGCAACCTCAGTTGCTGTTTTAGTCGTTAATGGTTCTGCATCTTTGTATCTACTTGCAACATGAACTACAGTTAGCGCGTACTTGTATGTAATTTGACGTCTTCGGATTTTAATAGTATCATGTGGCATAAATAATATATCAGCTTGATGAACTTCATTAGGAACACTAACATCAAAATGTGCAAAGTGAATTTGTTTAGGCGGTGGTTGGTAAATTTGCCATATTGCCTGTTTGGATAACCACTTTTTAGCAGTAACGCGCGTAACTTTTGCTGCTCCAGCGAGCTTACTAATTGCTTCGCTACCCCTCCAGTATCCTCTTGGGGAATAATAAATCGACTCCATTATAATTAATTACAAGCACCTAACGCTAATTTACCTTTCATTGCGGATTTTATTAACCATCTAGCTAACCTCTCCTTGAAAGATTTATCAGCGATGGAATTTAGCGCATGCATTGATTTCACATCCGCGAGATGCCTATCTTGTAGATTTTTACTTTTATAAGCTACATCATGAGCATGACACGCCTTATCAATAGCGTTTATCGGATACTCACTTGGTTTTGGTTGATCTTGGTTATCAAATCTGATATCAAGTCTGGTTCCAGGACCACAATAATTATATCCTGAAAGATGTTTTTCTCCTGGGTATTTAGCCCACGGAGTTCCGGGTAGTTTTGTTAATTTTGCTGCAATATCACCTCCGTGTTGCTTTTTTTTTTACTTGACGCTGGCTTTGACTTTGGTTTTGGTTTTTCACCTGACTGCACTGACTTGTCAGTGGAGATAAATTTAAATTTCTTTGTACCGCATCGTTCACACTTGCCCGTAACCGCAGATCTGTTATTTTTTGTTGTAATGGTTGTTAGATCACTTGTTGGTGTGCGCGCCCTGCATTTCACACAATATAAATCCATATTTATTTTATATTATTCTAATGGAAATCACTGACTTTTCTGCTACAAGGAAACGAGAACCAGTTAAGCATCACGCAGCGCTACCCAATTCTGTTCGTATGATTATTATATGTCCATCTGGAAGCGGTAAGACGCAGTTGTTACTTAATTTAATAATGAAGTGGATGAAGTGGGACAAGTTGTATTTGGTAGCTCCATCTGTGGACGATCAACGATGCTACGAAGTGTTAAAAGATTTTAATGAAAGTGCAAAATCGTTAAATGAAAACGGTGATGATGTTGTTGAATTTATAACTGACATTAATGAAGCATCAAGTATTGATGATATTGATGGAAAGTTAATAAATTTAGTTGTTTACGATGATGTGATGTTGAATAAACAATCAAATCCAGCTAGGATATTTTCCAGAGGCAGACACAAAAACACAGATGTGATTTATGTTACTCAAAGATATGTACAGATTCCTAAAGTGATCAGGGATAACTGTAATATTCTTGCAGTGTTTAACGGAGTTGATACTCACACGTTACGAAATATTCATCAGACTTGGTGTAGCGGTGATATAGATATAAATAAGTTTAGAAACTTCTTTTCACGAGTACAAGATACTCCACACGGATTTATAACAATAAATTTACATGATCTTCGAACACGATATCGAATCGGGTCAGATAAAATTTTTGGATAACGGCAGCAGAGGGGGCGACGCTCTCAACTTGTCACCGACGATCGCGTATGTTTCCTTCGATGCAACAAAGAAAAAAAAAACATATCGGCGATAACAGGTAAGCCAATGTGTCATCGACGGAGTTGTCTTACGCTGGATATCGCGTTTTTTTTAACGATTTTTGTGATCTCGTAGGAAGGCGTAATTTGGCGAAATACAGGTGAACCAATTAGAGCTTGTTCGCCCTCTCTGCTGCTACATTTCTACTCTGGAAGTAGAGATAACGTTGTAAGCTTGTCAAGTTCGTCATTTATTTTCCATCTACTGCTTTCGATGAGATTAAATAGTTAAAATGTCATAGTACATGGCATTTTGCCACGCTCTCATGTCGCCAGTCCTGTCATTTTAAACTGCAAAATACATCAGGCATTAAACATCATGCTTCAGACATTTCAATTTTCAGTGTAAATTTCAGTTTGTTTACAGTACTTCGCAGTAATATAATGGCAGACTCAGCAGTGGTGCTCCAAGTGGACTCAGCCGATTCAAAGGGTGATAACTGACAAAAATTGTTCTTATATTCTCACCATGCGTTCATTACTTGTTAGTTGTGTGTTGTATGCATAGATTCTCATCATCCATTCATTACTTGTGGGTATTCTGCATATATTCTTATCATGCATTCATTACTTGTTTGTCGTCTGCATATATTATAATCACACATTCATTGCCTGCGAGACCGCTCCGGTGGCCTAGTGGTTGGAGCGTCCGTCTTGGATGTGGGAGGTTGTGGGTTTGAACCCCGGCAGAGTCCTACCAAAGACTTATGAAAATGGTACTAACAGCTGCCTCGCTTTGCGCTCAGCATTAAGATGCTAGTGTTAGGACTGGTCTGCCTGGTGTCAGTATAATGTGACTGGGTGGGACATCATGCTGCATGATGCCCCTTTGGTAGACAACACTATAAACTGTCACACTGCAGACATCGTAGCGATATGACTGAAAAATTGTTAATGCTACGTTAAAAAGCTAAATCACACACACACACACACACACACACACACATACACAGTCATTACCTGTGTGTCGTCTGCACATATTATCATCATGCATTCAATGTTATTTAAAGAATTAGATATAATAGAGCAGTTTTTTCTAATCACCTGACAAACAACCTGGTGTCGGCAACATATACCGAGCGTGTCAAATGCTGCTCGCCAGGCTCGGGAAAGGCACACTGTATGCGTTGTAGTTTTTATTGTATTGACTATAAATAATAATTAAATTAAAGGAACAAGTATGACATGGCACGTAACACTCTACAACTGAGCAGACCTGGCACAGCAGTAATAAAAGGTTGTCGATGCTTGGTCTAAACCATGGCAATTATGTGAAAAATTGTTATCCATCTGTAATGTACAAGTTTCTATATATGATACAATGTAATCCAGCTCTCCTTATACTTTGGAGAGCACATGTTCACGAATCACTAATTTCTCTAATGTAGTAATCATTTTTCTGGAATAACACTATATTTGCTTGCTTCGATAGCAGCGTCAGGGGTGGACCAAGCAATATTGTGTGTGTGTGTGTGTGTGTGTGTGTGTGTTGGGGGTATACAAGTAAGTAAGTGGTCTTTATGATGTGATCCCTTGTTGTAGCTAAGGAGGCGAAGCCCCCTGAATCTGTGAAGTAAACTCAGTCTTAGAAACCGTTCCTATTGGGTTTTTGTTTGGGTTTTTTGGCGGGCACCAGACAGATGCCCAAAAAATTAAAAAGTATTTTATGTTTGTGTGTTTCCTCCTCAGATGTGTTGTACGTTTTATTTAAAACAAAATTTTATATCAAAAGTTTAGTTTTGAGAATTTTTGATGGGGTATTTATGTTTCCTTAGTGTTATCTAAAGGGTTGTTCTTCCGAGCATGGTTTCCCTCACCTTGCTCGAAGTTCCTTCCCTTGAAATTGTTGTGACCTTTGCTATAGGTCGCCTAGGTCTCAGTGTTTGCTATATGTTGTGGTGCTATATTGTGTGTATCCTTTATTTTCTTTATGTTTGAGACAGCAAGTATAGATCAAATATCTTTCCCAGTTGTATTTCTTCCTAATTTGGATTTAAGATCCGTTCCGATATGTTATATTTCGTCTTTTAATTTGTTTTATGGTTTTCGAATTTTGACGATGGAAAGGTGTACTATTTAGACTTTGTTAAAACAAAAATAATTTTCTATTGTATTATTCGAGTGATAATACATGTCGTTCCTCGTAATAGTTTTTAAAGATGTTGATAGGTAGGTTACGCTCGATCCTAGGTCCACACTTCTTTATTCTCATGTGTTTCTCCTGTGTCGAGTTAGGCCTCCTTAATTTAGTTTATCTGATTATTCTTTATTGAAAGATCCAAAATTGTTTATGAGACCACATTATTGTGTAGTGGTCAACCATACAGTTTCAAAGACTCTTTCATGGGCCTGTCCACTTCGCGTAGCGCTATGTGACTTAGTCCCATGATGTCATCGCCTTTTACTTCCCCCATATAGTTTCCCTGTATCCCTTACTAAAAATGTCTTTAGAAGTTTCTTTCAGAAATTTTTTTAATTATATTTAATTATTTTTCTTTTCTTCCCTTTTCTCTCTTTTAAAAAAAAGTTATATGTTTTTTTTTTAAATATTTTAAATATATTTTGAAATTTTCTTTGAAATATGGCTGTTGTGGGGTGAGAGGTGGGGGTATGGGTATGGCATCGGCTCGCATTTGCGCTACTCGATCCTTCGGCTTGTAATACCGATTCCTCCCTCCCCCTCTCTCCCCAATTCCAACATAAATTGCGTTATATCAGCATGACGGTAAGTATCTGTTCGTCGTAAGACGTATTGAGTTCGTATTGTGGTTAATATTCATATTTGTACCACTTATCTTATTTAAAAATCTGTATCACCTGTCCACAGGATATCATCGTAGCTACTATATAGTCTATAATTTTTAGAACGATTTTGTTTTCGTAGTCTACATCTATGAATAAAATGTTATTTTTCTTATACTTATATTTTTTGCTAATTTCCATTATTAACATTATCCTATTATGTTTAGTTTTATCACATTGGACAATCGTATGCAGTTTGGTGAAGCTGTTTTATATAAAGGGCATTTCGGCATTATCCTGATCATACGACGTTTGACTGCTTCTTCGCCTGTTAGCCAGGCGTTGTGCAGGTATTTAAAAATTATACTTTGCGTTTTGACAGATTTTATTTTTTCCCAATTTTTCCAAGTTTTTGTCCAATTTACCCCCCACCAGTTGTCCTGCTCTCCTCTACATTTTATATTTTTGGTTACCTCCTCCCTAATCCAAGCGTGACTTTTACTTATTTCTATTTTCCATAAATCTGTTTGTCCCTATATTTTGAAACTAGTTCTCTTATATGTTTAAATTTGCATGGTACTTCGATATTTTTTAAAAATTTGTTATTTTTGTATATCTCTGGTCGGTTTCTCAATGTGAAGCCGAACCAGTAGATGTGCAGTGCTTCCCACGATGTAGCCGATCTGATTGTAATTTTTTTACTCTATTGACTATGTTAGTTAATTTTAGTAGTAGGGCCTCGGTAACCCCAAGCCCCCTCTACTTTTGGCCCTATATAATGTCTCTTTTTTTACATAATGCATTTTATGATTCCATATATAATCTATTATTTCATTGTCTATTTTGTTTAAAACTTTATTATCCATATCTATGGATTTAATTATATAGTTAATATTTGAGTATAAATAAGTCTTGGGCCCGCTCCATGATACATAATGGCGCCATAACCCAGATTTTCACATTTTCTCTTATTTTGGTGATATTATGTTTATAGTTTTCTACAGCTTCCTTTTTACCAAAGTAAATCCCTAGAGCCTTTACCGTGTCTCTCAGTAGGTGTGGGGAGGTAATCCAGGGTGGTTCCTATTGTGAGCGTTTCAGTACGACTGTTAATATTTTTGACCTCTGTTATGTTCTTACCTTACCTCTTAGTAGACATGTGTACTTTCATTACCTTAATCTTTCCAGTACTCGTGTGTCAAAAATCAGGACAAAAGCCGCTAAAGTAAATTCGTTAATTCGGATCCTAAATTTGTGTTATTAGTAGAATTAATAATAAGTTTTATTTATGTTGGCATCCGTTTGTCTCGAGAGACGATGGAACTGCGCCCATGAGAGATGTCCCGGTTGGTGGTTGTGCAGTGTCTGCTGGGGCTATGTAGTCCAATGCGGGAGTGGCAGTCCCTGCTGCACTTGCTGCACTTGAAGGTTGCGTCTGGTGTTGGTTGGAATTGCGTCTTCTTCCTCTGCGATCGTCTTTCATCAGCTAGCAAAGGTAACTTGTCCTCTCCGGCTTTCAGACCAGTGATCAGAGCATGTCGCCAGCTTGATCTGTCTAGAGCGAGCTCTTCCCAGGTGTTGACATCGATATCAAGGGCTTTCATGTCGTGCTTGCAGACACCCTTGAAGAGGAGATGTGGCCGTCCGATCGATCTTTTGCTAGATGTGATTTCCGAATAAAGAATGTCTTTGAGGATCCGTCCGTCATCCATCTGACGTACGTAGCTCAGCCATCTGATGTGACGTTGGCGGATGAGTATGATCATGCTGAGAATCTTGACACGTTCGAGCACCTCGTTGTTTGTTACTCGATCGCTCCAGGTGATCCCGAGTATGCGTCGGAGGCATCGCGTGTGAAAGGCGCTCAGTATTTTCTCTTGTGAGGCGTACAGAGTCCAGGTTTCACTGGCGTACATGAGAGTGCTTAGCACGCAGGTACGGTACACGGTGTTTTTAGTGTTCAGAGTCAGCATGCTGTTGTTCCACACTCTCTGCGACAACCTGGAGAGAGCTGCTGATGCCTATCCGATCCGCTTGTTGAGCTCAGCATCGAGCGAGAGGTTGTTGGTGATGATAGAGCCGAGGTACATGAACTGACTCACCACCTCAAGTTCGTAGTTGTTGATGATGATGCTTAGGGGGCTACGCGTCCTGAACCATCACGTTTGTTTTGTTTAGGCTTATGGTTAACCCAAACTCATCGCATGCTTTAGCAAAGCGGGCCATCAGGCGCTGAAGCTAAGCTTCTGTGTGGGTGGCTAGAGCAGCGCCGTCTGCGAAGAGCAGTCCCTGATGGCAATAATAAGTAATTTATAAGACATTTTATTATACTGATTCAATCAGGGTATATGGTATTTGTTGTAATGTTGTAGTGACACTCGTATTTTAGACTATTGCGCTCAGGTTTAAGTGAAGTTCACCTGCAAACTCTAATCACTTCAGTGGTTAGTAGAGCTGGGCACCACGAAACGTTCTGTACAATTCAATGTATTGTGGTAAAAGTCTGACACTTTTGTGTATAGTTTCCGTCTGTAAGTAGCATGAAAAATACCTTACTTTGATTTAAAAAATAACAGCATATGATATCCATGATATTCTTTGGAAAAATAATTATCTTGAGATAAAACGAAATTTGTATGGTCAGTTGTTGTGGGGTTTAACGCCATTTGTCAGCACACGATAGGCTGTGCACGGCGGCCAGTATTAATGGTGGAGGAAGAACCAGGGAAAACGCCGGGAAGAACCACTGACCCACGAGAAGCTACTGGCAAGCTTTCTCACATACCCACATTGGCTGAATCCTATGCAGACAGAGGTGAGATGGCAGTGATCCGTAACGGAGAGCGCTTTAGACCACTCGGCCACTCGGGGCCCCTTGTATGATCAGTACCTTATAGAAGATGAATTTGCATTGTGCACATAATTATTGTACAAAGTCGTAATCTAAAATGGTAACTGAAGTGGGCGATAAAGCTTACACTGTAGCTGATACCAGGGCCGACAAGCGGGGGGGGGGGGCGACCGGGGATATATCCCCAGGGCCCGGGCCTATAAAGGGATCCGGACCGAACAACTTTTTTAATTTTATGAAAGAAACGTTATTTTTGAAGAAGAATTAGGAAAGGTCCAGGTGTTTGTTACCCCAGGGCCTGTGACCACTCTCTACGGCCCTGGCTGATACTATGTGCAAGACAGTGTGCTGACGTTGGAGAGATAACAAAAATAGGACGTGTTGATTATATGGCCTATAGTTTACTTTCCCCACTATTGATATAATAAGTTAGGTAACTTTCATTTTGATGCCAACACGCGAGTAGATATTTATCTGAGAAGGCCAGTAAACATAAAAGTAGTGAATGGGGCCACCATAGGGACAATGGGAATTAGCATTACAGACCCCCCCCCCCCCGGGCCACTATAGGGACTATGTAAATTTAACATGGAGAAAAACCCTGGGCCACTATAGGGACAATGGAATTTAACATGGGAATAGATTTTGGGCTTGTTTAGGGACAAGGGGAATTTAACATGGGAGAAAAAACTACTTTAGGGACAAGGGGAATTTAACATGGGAATAGATTTTGGGCTTGTTTAGGGACAAGGGAAATTTAACATGGGAGAATAAAACTACTTTATGGACAAGGGGAATTTAACATGAGACTTTTTTATAAAAAAAAAATTTAAAAAAAGGGGTAATCAATGGAAAGTCAATCTCTTTCGAGACCTATGAGTGGCCCTGAAAAGGGCCTTTGGGTTTATGTTAATGTATCCATTAACATAAAGGGCACCGCATTGGTCTTCTTCTTGTCCTTAGGCTGCGTCTCACTGTAGGACCGTAAATCAGGACTCTTCTGAGGCATCCTTGTCTTTCTACGTAGATCCTACGTATCCACAGACTGGTGTCTGTCCTGTGGACAACTGTCCACTTGGATATGACATACATGGGTATGTCCGTCTGGAACATCATTGAAGACACAAGCGTAGAAGATTGCACATCGGTCCACATCTTGAGGCACCGAGAACAGGTGAATCAATGCAGTGAACTGCACTTATTTATAGGTAGAGGTAGGATTGAAACGGATTGAGTTTGTTGACCAATCCAAACACGCGTTACAAAATTCAGTCAGCCCGCATCCAATCCGAAGAGAGCAGTCTGTGACGTCACGTGGTCTATATAGATTCGCTAACGCCTGTGTGCAGTCAATCTATGCGACAGTGATTCAAGAAGACGGAAACTCAGAAAACGATCCATTGGGGTGCACCAGCAGTGGAGACCGCCCAAGGGAACCCGGATTTACTTTCAGAAGAGGTGAATTGGGATTTTGTAGATTTTCTTACCTCGCAAGAATTTGTTCCGGAACCTTCGTCACCTTCATTACCGCAATTGGAGAATTTTAGACAGAGACAGAAAGAAGAATTGGAGAAATTTATGCAACGACAAAAGGAAGCGGAACAAGCTTTTCTCCTACAGCAGCAAGAAGAAGAGGTAAGAAAAAAAACAAGAAGAAGAAGAAGTAGCAGCAAAGAAACAAGAGGGTGAAAATCAAACGGTCACGGTACTGTTGGACATTTTAGCGGAGTTAAGAAGTCTGAAACAAATGTATCAGACTTCTTTATTACGACCGAAGAGAATACGACCTTCCCGAGCTAAACACGTCAACCCTGTGACTAAGCCTGCCGTACCACCCTTAGTGATTTCAACCAAATCATCATCATCAACAGTACGCAGTCCAGAAGTAGGCCTCGGCCGTGGCTAAGGCTTAAGACAGTTAAAGTTGATTGCTTAAACTCACCCCTACACCAAAAAAGGCCCTTTTCAGGGCCACCCACGTCTCTCGAAAAGAGATAGACTTTCAATTGCCAATAACTCAAAAAAAAACCATTTTACCCCTATAGTACGTGTCTGTGTATGAGTGTGTGAGTGTACGTTCTTATTTTAAAATCAAAACCCAAAGGCACTTACCTTTTAATACTTAATTTATTCTTTATAAATATTAACAATCCAATTCACAATTCACAACAGAGCACTTTAAAAAGTTCATACACTTCTTTTGTCTCATTGTTTAGTCTCTCTGTTTTTTCAATTTCTTCACCGTCACAGGCTTCTTCTCTTCTTCCTCCTCACTTTCTTCCCTTCTTCTTTTCTTCTCCTGTTTCTTTTTCTTTGCCTCTTGTAAATAGAATTGTCTTCTTTCTTCCTCTTCTTCCTCTGAAGAATCCCTCTCTTCTTCCTCTGAAGAATCCCTCTCTTCTTTTGACTCCTTTTGTTTCTTTTTTGGGCAATCTGGAGACCAATGTCCTTTTTCTTGACAATAATAACAGGTATCTTGATTTTTGTCTTTTCTAGCCCCTTTTTTTCTTTTTTGATGGTCTGGACACCCTGAAGACCAATGCCCTTTCTTCTGACAGATATAGCAAGTATCTTGACTTTTATCTCGAAAGGAAGGAGAGTAGTCCGTGGGCTGGTCTGAAGAGAATTTTCTAATGACCCCTCGCAAAGCTCTGATGAAACGTTCGATCTGGCTAGTCTCTTCCATCGTTGTGCTCGGTTAGAGAGTGAAATGAATAGTTAAAGGACAAGACAGACACCCTTTTATATACGCTGGTCTGCCATGACTATAAATTAGCCCATGGTGTTTAAACTTGAGTCATTTGACGTTTTCCACTCAAGATGAAACGATCCTATTCATTCGAGAAGAAAGAAGAAGAAAGTAAGAGGCAGAAACGTGATCTATCGCCTCGTACCAGGGCTGAAGTCTTGGCACAAATTCATGCCAGTGATTTTGAAGAGGACATGAGTGAACCAGAATCCGAACCCTCTAAACAAAGTTCGCCACCCTTAGTCAACCCTGAAAAGTACTATTCCATTCGAGAGACGGAAAAGCGCTCCTCTAGAAAATTTAGAACCACGGCTTACAAATACACAGTGAAGTTTAAAGATTTCAAGTCCGAAGTACCGTTAGAGAAAGCAGAAGGGTTCATCACCGGGGTGTGGGATTCTTTGCTCACCACACTCAAGCGACAATGTCAACCCAAAGAAGACGATCGCTTGAGACTCTCCATACAACACGACGGTTTGAAATCCCCTGTTTGGATCGAGTTTAGCACCCCTGCAGAATTGACCGCTTCCAAAGTCATGGACAAAATTCAACACGTACAACAATCCAATGACCAGTTTGACATCACCGATGGAAAAGCCACACAGGACATGACCCACGTCTCTCCTCCTCAAGGGATTGGACGCAAAAAGATGTTATTGGTGAACGACCTTCGCAGCATTAAGCGTAGCCTCGTCCAAATTCACAACCCTCAAGACCAAATGTGTTTAGCCAGGGCTATCGTGATGGGACGAACCTATGGCAACAAAAACGACACGGTAGAATGGAAAAGAGCCTGGGAGAATATTCGAAAATCGGACCGAGCCAAAAAACGAAGTGAAGCAGAACTCCTGTTGCAACAAGCCGGACTGTCCAAAGACATACCCTGTGGCATTCCTGAGATGCAAAAATTGCAAGATGTCCTAGCTCCACGATACACCTTGAAAGTGTACCCTCAAGAAATGCGCGGGCCTCTGTTGTTTCGAGGGAAAGACTTTAGGGACGGAAAATACATTCATGTCTATTATCACGATGACCATTTCGATACCATTACCAGTATCACTGGATTCCTGGGATACAGATATTACTGTGAGAAATGTGACCGTGGTTATAATAATCGAGAGCAACACAAGCATTGCGGATCGAAATGCTCAGGATGTTTGGCCACTCCACCCTGTCTGAGCGAAGGACCAGTGCATTGTCCTGCTTGTCTGCGCACGTTTGTCAGTCCTACCTGTTACCAACAACATTTGAAGACGCAAGGTTCACAGCAGAAATGCGCTTGTCAACTGCTGCGATTGTGCCCTACGTGTGGACAAGGCATACGTACCAATAGTGCCAAGGCACACGTATGTTCAGGAAAGAAAAAATGTCACATTTGTCACCACATCGTGGACTTGGAACATCAATGTTACGTGCAAAAATACCAACCCCCACCAGAGAAAGAGGACGGTCAGAAGAAGAAAGGCAATTTCATCTTTTTTGATTTCGAATGCATGCAAGAGACCGGTATTCACATTCCTAATTTCTGCGTGGCTCATCGAGCGTGCGAGAAGTGCATTCAGGAACCTATCTTCAGTCATTACCCTCACCGCAGTAAGATTCCCGGAGGGCGTGAAAAAATCTTTCGAGGACCGAACACGTTAGCCGATTTCGCTCGATGGGTCTTAGACCCCATCGACAAGACGTGGAGCCAAGAGGACATCGAACGTTACGGAGATTGTCATCGTCATGCCACGGTGATGGCTCACAATTTCTCCGGATACGATGGACAGTTTCTTTTGAGATACTATACGGAACAAGGCACCGAGCGTCCTAAAGTGACTTTGAACGGAGCCAAAATCATTTTCATGCAAGTATGACAAGTACAGTTTAAAGATTCGATGAGTTACTTGGCCATGCCTTTGAGCCGAATGCCTTAAACATTTGGAATGACAGAAATGGCTAAAGGGTACTTTCCACACTTTTTCAATACGGAAGCCAGTCAACACGCCGTTCTACCCCATTTACCTGAGGTTCACTATTACGACCCCGACAACATGCGTACAGAACAACGAGAAGCTTTCTACGCTTGGTACCAGGCTCACGTCTTGGACCCTTTCGACTTTCAGGAAGAAATGCTAAAGTATTGTCGTTCCGACGTGGACATTTTACGGCGTTGCTGTGGAACATTTCGAGAACTGTTCATGGAACACGGAATGGTCGATCCTTTGAAAGAAGCTTGCACCATTGCCAAAGCGTGTTCCTTAGTGTATCGACAACGATTCATGCCTGAAAACACCGTGACTGTCATCAGCCCTCAATCGACCAACTATGTCAAACGTCAATACTCGGTCAAAGCCCTACGTTGGTTACATTACTTGTGCGACAAGAGAGACAAATGGATTCAGCATGCCCGCAACCGAGGTGAAAAGACCATAGAATGTATTCGGTCGATGGCTGGGACTTAGAAAACCCCAAGATCGTGTACGAGTTTAACGGTTGCTTATTTCACGGATGTCCCGTCTGTTACCCTGATCGTAGCACTAAAAATCAGTTTTTGCAACGAACCATGGAAGACTTGTACCAGGACACTTGTCAGCGGCGCCTAAAGTTAGAACAGGAAGGATACCAAGTGGTGGAAATGTGGGAACACGAGTACGATCACCGTTTGAAAACCGATTCCTAGTTTAAACGCATCGTGGAAAGTTACCAGTTCATGGACCCCCTGAACCCGAGGGATAGTTTGTACGGAGGAAGGACCAATGCCACCTGTTTGCTGTACCGAGCCGACGAAGAGAAAGAAGAAGAAATCAAATACTTGGACGTGTGTTCGCTGTATCCCTACGTGTGCAAATATTGTCGCTTTCCTGCAGGACACCCACAATAGTTCACGGAACACATCGACCTGAAAAACATTCGACAATACGAAGGTCTGATCAAGTGCAAAGTTTTGCCTCCCACGGACTTGTACCATCCCGTGTTACCTCACCATTGCCAAGGCAAACTGATGTTTCCTTTGTGTCGTACTTGTGCCGAAACGTGCAACCAAGATCAGCCTTGTCAGCACACCCAGGAGGAACGGGCTTTGATGGGAACCTGGGTCAGCGTGGAATTGTTCAAAGCTTTGGACATGGGATACCAACTGTTAGAAGTGTACGAAATTTGCCACTTTCCCAAGACACAACATTACCACAAGGGTGACCCCAGTCAGAAAGGCATTTTCGCCGACTACGTGGATGCCTTTTTGAAACTGAAACAAGAAGCCAGCGGCTATCCTTCCTGGTGTCACACTCCCGAAGACCAAATAAAATTCAAAGAGAAATACTATGAACAAGAAGGCATCACCTTAGATCACATCGAGAAAAACGAAGGCAGGCGATCGTTTGCCAAAGTGATGTTAAATTGCTTGTGGGGTAAAATAGCACAACGACCGTGTTTACCCAAAACGGAATATTTGACAGAACCTTCCCGCTACTTCCAGATGATTCACGACAAAACCAAATACACGAAACACGTGAACGTCGTTCGCGAGGATTTGATCTTGGTCAATTACGAAGAAGATATGGACTTTGTACAAGACGACCCTTTTGGAAATGTCATCATTGCGGCTTACGTGACAACTCATGCTCCCTTAAAATTGTACGAAGCTTTAGAACTGTTAGGGGAACGCGTCCTGTACTTTGACACGGACAGTTGCATTTACATCCATCACCCGAGTCAACAGCACCCTGACATCGAAGGAGACCGTTTAGGAGCCTGGACAGAAGAGCATCCCGACGACAAGATTCTAAGTTTCGTCAGTGGCGGTCCCAAAAATTACGGCTACGAATACCGGTACCCACAAGGAGAAGTGCACACGACGTGCAAAGTGAAAGGACTGACTCTGAATTATCGTACCAGTCGTGTGGTGAACTTTGGGGTATTGAAAGAAGCCTTGCAATCGGGAGAGGATGGAAACTTTAAAGTGACCACCTATCAACCGAACAAGATTGTACGTTTACCCACTCACCACATCGTCAGTCGACCCTTGGAAAAAGTCTATCAAATCGCGTACCAGAAGCGAGTGCGACTTCCCAATTATTTCACTTTACCGTATGGACACGTTGGTATTGGTCTGTATATAAAAAGGAACTCTAGGCAAGATCATTGTGACTACCAAGACCAAGCGAACAAGATGAATACTTTCAGAGAAACACAAAACAAGTTTAGAAAGGCACAATTCAAGTATGGGGCTTCTGAAGTGGAATGCGATTGTGAGCCTTGCGATGGGTACGATGCTGTACGTTGTGACCTTAGCGATGCCGTAAAGCATCATGGGAACTTTAGTGTCACTACCCCTATCATGGAAAGTGATGCTGTGCGTGTCAAACCTGAGGGATGCGAAAGCGATGCCGCTCGTCCTCTTGGACATTTTACTGGGTTTCGTTTTAAAGGGGGATGTTCACCTTCACGTTTACCCCCCTACGGATGTCATCCAGCTCTGAGCAAACTCCTGTCCATGTCACCCAACCCTCATCGAAACGAACCTGTGAAAGACGAATATTCGTTTCCTGTGCGTTTGTCGGAATACTGCGACTTTGAAAATCGTCTTCAGTCGTTCAAAGGAAAATGGCCTAAGTATCTGGGAGGACCGACCCCCGAAGAATTAGCCAGAGCCGGATTTTTCTACTTGGGCGAAGGAGATAAAGTCAAGTGCTTCAGTTGCGGTGTGTCACTTCACCACTGGGAACCGCAAGATTCGGCCTACGTAGAACATGCTCGATGGTCACCGAATTGTCATTACTTACCCTTAGTGGGACCGAGACATTAAAGTAACTTACCATGTCGTTGACGAAGAAGAAACCAGTTTGGCTAGGAGTCAAATGTTGGACATCACCGAGACCAGTATTTAAACTTCATTTCAAAAACGATATTGAATCATTACCTAAAGAACTGCAAGAGAAGATTTACAAGGAAGTTTGGCAGGGACTTGCCAGAGTGAAATCTCAATGGGTGACTGTAGAACTTTTGTGCCGAGAAATTCACAAGAGGAAAGTGAAAAAAGTCAACCAGTGTGTTAGATTTCTTTGGGTCAAGTGTGCATTCGTCCTATTGTATTACTCTAGACCGTTTACATCAAAAGAGTTCAGTGACATTCTTGGACGTTACCCTGAATGGCAGTGGTCAGAAATTATTCACTATGTGGATTACTTTTGCTCTAGGAGAAGATTGTGAATTGTACGGACTGACCTATTCATGGATACTTTACAAGAGAACATTCGTGCTTTGCCTGTGGAATTGAGAGAAAGGATTTACCGAGAGTTGGTCAAAATACAAGTGAAACGTAAGGAACAATTGCATCCGTTACGTCACCAGATCTTTAACCACTGGTACCTGAATGGTATAAGAGAACTGATTCGTCAGAAATTGTTTCAGTGGTCAGACCTTGTTCAATACTTCCAGGGCCCCGATGATCCACGTGTTGATCAGTTTGGTTACTTCGAGATTCACCTAGTGCATCGCATTGAGGAAGACAAGGTAAAGGATTACCGACATATTTTACGTGGAATCTACTTAGCGGAAGAGGAAACTTCTAAACAAACTCTGACGTTTCGGTTACAGTATGCAACATTTAGATTCCCCACTGGAGAACGAAGACGTGTATGACGATGTGTGTGTAGCTTGTGACTTACACCCCCATTGGACAGATGTCCGTGACTGGAAAAAGGGGGGTTTTGAGGCTTGGACCCAAGAAGTGGCCCAGTATGCACGAGAGTTCTGATCCTTCCTTTCAACATCCAAAGAAAAAAGTTAATTTTCAACCTGTGTTAGTGACGGTGCCAGAAGAACCCGTCACCCAGGACAGGACTGTCGTGGACAGGCCTGAAGGACCCTTTCGGGAGGACACTTGTGTGACCTTACCCCCTATAGAACTGGTCAGAACTTTACCCAAAACATGTTGTACAAACACTTGTTTTTATTCCACGTTAATGGTTATCATGTGCCTTTTATCCTTGTACTTAAGCCTTTGGCTTTTATGTATTTTTGTCTTTCGTATTCATGTTTAAAACATTCAATAAACGTGTTCTGAAAAAAAGTAAATAAACTCTCGTCTTGCTTGTTTTCGTGTCACAAGTGACATTCCTAACACTATGACTACCTCTGCTGTCTCTGCTCCCTCTTCCTCTACTGTCAAAGTCATCGACGAACACTTAGATCGTGCCAGTTGGGAGGCTTTGTATCTTCGCCATCCCTTTAACATGCTCATTGCTGGACCTAGCGGTTCAGGCAAAACCGAATTCGTCAAACGTTTGATCGAACATAAACATCATTTGATCGATCGGCCACCTCAGCGGATCGTGTGGTGTTACAAAGAGTGGCAATCGGCGTGCAGCCTCTTGCGAGAAAGTCAAGGCGATTCCATTGTGTTTGTGGAAGGCATTCCTAAAGAAGACGACGGCATCGTCTTTGACTCCCGTCAAACCCATTTGGTCATTTTCGACGACATGTTAGGAGAAGACGAAGAAGAAATTAAACTGTGGTTCACGAGCAAAGGGCATCACCGTAATGCCAGTGTCGTTTACATCACCCAAAATTTGTTTCAACAAAGTAAAGCCCATCGCACCATCAATCTGAATGCGCATTACGTGGTCTTGTTTAAAAGCCCTCGAGATAAATCGCAAGTTAAAGTCTTAGCCAAACAGTTAGGAACGCCTTGGCTGACTCAGGCGTACGACGATGCCACTCAAACTCCACACGCCTATTTACTCGTCGATTTTGAAACCTACGACCCCCGATGATTTGCGATTTCGTACCCACTTGTTTCACCACTGGTGCCAAGACGGAGGGCCTGTCCTGTACACGTCTCCGTCCTCGACTTAATTTCACTCCACAAAAAATCTATAAAAACCTCAGACCCTTTTCGTCTGTCTCACACAACGTCAACATGACGTCCCTTCAGTCGCATCTTCCCGTCAAATTGATTCGTGCCTTGTATGGCATCAGTCGAGAAAAAAATCCACAAATACGAGCTCGTGTCTTAGAAGCTAGTCTCAAAGAAGTCTTACGATGGTTCACGGTGACGGCACGTCAATTACTATAAGGAATCATTCAGATTGCTCATCAAACTAAACGCTTTTTTGATCGAAACAAAGTCGCTTTGACCCAACTGGCCGATCCCCGCATCGACACTCAAACCAAAAAACAAATCATTTTGAAACCTGGAGGGAGCGGAACTCTAGGAGGGGTCATCATTCGCTCTCTCTTAAGATGGGATCCTAATGCCCCCAAACTTCTCCCCAAGAAAAAAGTCAAACGAAGCTCCAAGAAGATGAAAAAGACCAGGTCCCCAAGGAGAACTTCTCCAGTGGTTGGACTCTCCTCTGACCAGACACCACCCCGGAAAGAAAAGAAGCCCCCAGAAAAAGAAACAGAGAAAAAGTCCCCAGAAAAAGAAAAGTCCACAAAAAACTAGTCGCAAGAGAGGCACTTCGGCCAGGAGGCAACCTTACACTCGCAAACCACGACCTGCCACGACGGTGGCTGCGTCTCCGGCAGCCTCACGTTCATCCACTTCTCCGTTGATGACACCAAGAACTGAAGAGTACTTGGAGACGTTGATCACACCAAGAACTTCTCCGTTGATGACCCCAAGAACTTCCCCAGTGGCAGGACCCTCCAATTTAGTGGCAGTGGCTGCTGCTCACAAAGTACCTTCTCCCAAAATCAAAGTCCAAGAAAGATCGGGCATGTTACAAAGTTTACTGGATTTGTCCAAGCAAGAACTGACTCGATTTAGTCCGTTGCGTACCCCTGCACGACGTGTCATGCCTGTCCTGAAGTTGACACGACGTAAAGACAATCAGTGGCGACGCGTTCCAGTATAAAAAAGGCCTGTGACCAAGTCGGGGGTATCAGTGTTTTTGGTGCTGAAGACTCAAAGATGTCACCCTCCAGAAAACATCCCTCTTCTAAACTGCCTCAAGGAAAGAAAAGAAAAGGACTGCCTCCTCGTTTAGTCAAACATGGGGACATGTTATCTGTCCTGTCCAAAGCTTCTCCACCTCTACAAAAAAAACTCATTCAATCAGCCTCCAAAGAGGTCATCGATACCGTGTGCGAATGTTGTTTGAACGTGTTGAAAGGCACGATCCCTTTGTCCAAACACCAGAAGCAATGCTTAGGCAAACATCGTCACGTTCTGCGCCAAATGGTTCAAAAGAAAATTCCCATTCGTCAAAAGAAGAAGATGTTGGTCCATCGTGGAGGCATTTTACCCCTCTTGTTAGGCCCCTTACTGAAAGGAGTCTTTGGAACCATGTTGGGAGGACTGGTGGGAGCAAGATAAAAAGGCACTCGGAAGTCCCAAGATCTCAGAATCGACCCCTGACAACCCCATGGAAGGACGAAAACTAGCTTTAGTGCCTTACAAACGATGGATGGAATACCATCGTTGGCAAGAACAACGTACCCCGCATTTACCTCCCAATCCCCATTTGAGCGAGATGTCCCAGTTACAACACGAATTGCAGTCCTTGATGGATCGCCAAGATTTGTCCAAAACAGAAAAATCGCAAAAGTACGGTCAACTCTTGCAACGATTGCGCAACTCTTTCACCAAAAAGCCTCAGACGAAACAGCTCTACCCACTTTGAAAGATATTAAGACCTTGATGAAAAGTTCAGCACCATCACCAGTACCACCACCACTACTACCAGTGACCAAGACAGACAAAGGAGAAGAAGAAGAAGGGTTTCAAACTCCACCAGAAAAAGTACGCAAGTTAACAACACCACCTACCTCCAGAATTGGATGGATTAAAAAGATGATGACCACCCCTTCTTCATCACAAGAGTAAAAGAAAGTGAAGGCAGAAGTGAAGACAGAAGTGAAACAAGAACCGATATCCCAAGCTCAGACATCCTCCTCTTCAACACCTATTGCCGGTCGCAAACGCAAAGCATTGCAATCCAAGAAAATACCCCAAGAGAAAAAGAGTAGCATCCTCCAAGAGTGGGTGCCTTATTAACACACCACCCAACAAATGGAAAAAGTTTTAGTCAGCATTTACTACGATCCCTCCCATCCTGCAGGTTACGCAGGAGTTCAAAAATTGTATCGTGCTGCCAAAACTCGACTGAAAAGTCTCCGTTTACCTCAAGTGCAACGATGGTTACAAGAACAAGCTACCTACACTTTACGCAAACCCATTCGACGCAAGTTTTCCAGAAGTCCCACCCGAGTGGAAGGCATCAATCATCAATGGCAAGCCGATTTAGCCAATGTCTCTCATTTGACCAGCTACAATCGTGGCTACAAATATTTGTTTTGTGTCATCGACGTCTTTTCCAAATTTGCCTGGGTCGTGCCTTTGACTTCCAAATCGAGCAGCGAGTTAGTGCGAGCCCTGCAACGAGTGTTGAAACAAAGTGGTCGTCACCCTCTTCGATGGCAAACCGACAAAGGTACCGAATTTCTGAACCAAGCTTTCCAAAAAGAATTAAAGAAACGTGACATTCATTTTTTTACCACCGAGAATCCTGAAACCAAAGCCAGCATCGTGGAACGTTTTCAACGCACTTTGAAAGAACGCATGTGGAAATATTTTACGCATCACCACACTCTGAAGTACATCGACATCTTACCGCACATGGTGCAAGCGTACAACCAATCTTACCATCGAAGCATCGGACGTGCCCCGCAAGAAGTGACTCCCGAGAACGAAGTGTTGGTGTTTGAGGGCCTGTTTGGTACGTCCCCGACGAGGGCTGTCCCCAAGAAAAGTGGAATGTTGGCCGTAGGAGATTGGGTGCGCATTGGCAAAACCAAACGCACTTTCGGCAAAGGTTACTTACCTAACTGGACGACCGAATTGTTTCGTGTCACTGGACGAGTGCATGGCCGTCATCCTGCCGTCTATAAATTGGAAGACATGAACGGAGAAGTGCTCAAAGGAACGTTTTATTTGCCCGAGTTACAACGTGTCACCAAAAAAGAAGACGACGTGTACGACATCGAAAATATTCTCGAACGCAGGACCCGTAAAGTAGGCAAACGACGTGTCAAAGAAGTCAAAGTACGTTGGAAAGGATATCCACCCAGTTTTGTTTCTTGGATCGACGCTTCGCAAATCATCGACTATAAAAAGAAGTGACCATCATGCCCTTTCACACAGACGCAGCTACTACGGCTACCAATCCTTCACCCAGTTCTTCTCTATAAGATTTGCAAAAACAATCCTTGTGGGTGTGGTGCGGAGAACGTGTGCCTAAAACGCAAGTCATCCTTTTTTGCCAAATCGTCGTGGTGCATTGTGTCATGGGTGCAGCCATTGCCAATTTGAGTTTGCAACAAGGAGACAAACAATTGTGGACCATTTTATTGAGCAGTTGCATCGGTTACCTGCTTCCCAATCCCTCCCTGAAATTCTCTTCGAACGGGAACCACGGGAACCTTGTGTCCAGTGCCAGTGCCAGTCACCACTCCAATAACAACAACAACGACCCCATTTTAGGCGGAGACACGCATCTGACGTCCAGTAACCCCTCGGACAGCCACAGAACTCTGGAATTATGAGTCACCAAAACCAATTTTACTTAACCTTACCCAGTGACAGTTCCATGGAGGTGTTTCCCAACAACACGTTGTGCTGTTACACGGCCAAATTACCTCAGGCCATCCCATTAGATCACGAAGCCCATTGGGAAGTGGCTTTAGTAGAAATCATTCACCCGACCCAAGTCCTCAATGTCCTTCTCAATCAGAACTTTTTTGATGTGGAAGTTCATGACGAACCATTGCAACAGTACTTGGTTACCTATGGCAAATATGACAAGAAAACCCCTGGCACAAAAAATCAAAAGTACACCACCTATCACTTGTTCATTCCTCCAGGCTATTATTTTAGTGGTCAACATTTGGTCAGCACCATAGCCTCCAGGTTTAATGTCGTGTTTCTTAAAGCTTTGGAAAGTGTCAAAAAAAGTGTCACCGTGGAATACCACAAAGCAGCTCGTCGCTTCTTGATGAAATTTGACGGGAGTAAAATCCTGTCCATTTTATTTTGTCCTGAATTGTTTGACATGTTGGGCGGAGACATGGACATGAGAATGGCCATGAACAAGAAAAAGGAATTACCAATCATTTACGACAACGAGTCTTTTAGCAAGTTATTTCGTGCCCCGGTAGAACTGAACCAAGGACTGAATTTAATGTTCGTGTATTCCGATGTGGTATAGTACAACGTGGTGGGACACACCTCTGTGCCGTTACTGCGTGTCATTCCTTTCAAAGTGGATTCTGCCACGAACGCTGACGAGGAAGGTGGAAACACTTATCACGTCCACCGCGAATTTGTACATCCTCACTATTTACCTGTCAGCAAGTCGTATTTGGACACGGTCAACATTGCTATAAAAGGAGATCTGGGACAAAATATTTCATTCACCAAAGGAAAAGTCACGGTGAAACTCCATTTTCGAAAACGGTTCTCTCACGACTCGTAAGTCATGTATCCAGTGTACCGAGGGGTTGCTCGACAGCGAGGACACGGTTTAGGAGAGATGTTAAAATCGGCCTTTCGTTCGGTGGCCCCTGTGTTGAAACCGATGGTGACACGCGGATTGCACGCCTTGAAAGATGCGGCACTGACGCAAGGCAAAGAATTTCTCCAAAATGTCATCATCGACAAACAAAACCCTAAAGAAGCCTTCATGAGGGCAGGCAAAAATGTCTTGCTGCAAACGGGCAAAGACCTTTTGGGCCACCGAGAAACACCTATAAATGCCCTGCACGCTACCGAATCAGGCATTCAGCAAGGACAAGGCAGAAAGAGACGACGAAGAAAACACCCTTTCACCAGACTTCACACTTCTAAAGCGAGAAAGGCAAAGAAAAGAAGAACCGTTCGAGACTTAGACGTTCTCGATTATTGAGACACAGAACAAAATGATGCACCGAGAATCTTGCGCTTGTTCCAAGTCGGAACTGGATCTGTTTGCCATGCCCCCCACCATGATGACCATGCAAGAATCCCAGTGGGTGGAATTTCATCCCGTTTCCTCATTGACCGATTCCGCTCCCATCGAGTTTGAAATCAAAGGACAACCCGAAGATTACGTCGATCTGAATAGCAGTTACCTATACTTGAAAGTGAAAGTGATCGAACCACCCAACGCTAACCTAGACAATGATGATGCAGTAGCTCCCGTCAACAATTTCATGCATTCCTTGTTTAGCGAAGTGGACTTGTACTTGAATAACAAACTGGTCAGCAGCAGCATGGATACTTACCCTCATCAAGCGTGCCTGGAAAATCTCTTGACGTACGGAAAAGAAGCCAAGAACACTCATCTGGATGCTTGCGTGGTATGGAAACCTGACAAAGTGACTAAGTTCAACGGCCTTACACTTGCCGGGGATGCTTCAAATACAACGGGATTTGCAGAACGACGAACGAAAATTCATCTAAGTCGTAGTTTAGAACTGATGGATCGCTTGCATCTAGACATGTGGTTACAAGAAAAGTATTTGCTGAACGGGGTGGATATCCGCTCGAGACTGAATCTCAGCAGTGCCGCTTTCCATTTGATGGCTGCTGATGGTTCCACTTACAAAACCATCAACCAAGAAGCCAGACTCTACGTGCGTCGTGTGGAACTGTTACCTAAAGTGAGCAGAACGACCGCCAAGTATCCGATACGTCGCGTGGAAGTGAAAACCTTCACCATTCCTGCTGGACAGCGATCCATGATCGAAGATCATCTGTTCCAAGGACAGTTACCCAAGCGTTTGATTGTTGGTATCGTCAAGAATTCAGCCTTCAACGGAGCCTACCATGAAAATCCTTTCAACTTTCACCATTACAATGTGTCCAAGATTGAAGTCAGTCGCGATGGAAAGACCTTGTGTACCCGACCCTTTGAGCCTAACTTTGGTGACAGGAATTATTTGAGATCGTAGTTGTCGCTGTACGAAGCCACCGGACAGTTAGGAACCAACACCAGTCACGGTATTACGTACGAGGATTATGCAGGAGGCTATGCTTTGTGGGCTTTCGATTTCACTCCAGACCAAGGCAGCGACAAGGGACATTTCCACCCTATAAAATCCGGCCAAATTCGTGCGGAAATTCAGTTTGCGAGTCCACTGGATGCAGGGAACACAGTGAACGTCATCCTGTATGTAGAATTTGATAATACGATAGAAATCAACAGTTTGAGAGAAATCATTCTAGACTATTAGAAGCCATGGAAGACTGTTATCCCTCTTTACCTAGTGGAGAAACTTTGGAGATGGAATGTAAGGAGACCGTGGAAGGAGAATCCCAAGACAAAGACGATGAAGTTATGATGAAGTCAAGATGGCCAGAACAAGAAGCCCATTTAGTCTCCTGTTTTGCCAAACACTTGGTCGAAAAAATGACGGAATTGATCAAGAAAGATTGCCATGGATATCAAAACGATCATCCCAGTCAAATTCAACACGATAAATGCCTGATGTTGAGTCAAGAAGAAAAAATGGATGAGTATCTGGACGAAGCTTGGAGTCTCATCTCGGACGAAGTCGTGTTGCATCAGTGGTATAAGGACTTGCGTGAACATTCTTGTCCACCATTAACCACTCAAGAGATCCATCGTATCGAAGCTCTTCTGAATCAGAGTGAGGAGACGAAGCGAAGAAACGGTTATTTGTCAGACATTTTCAAGCAAAAAGTCAGGATCGAATTGATGACTTATTATTACCTGTGAAGAAGAAAACACACAAATCAATGGATACCTGGGAACTTTATTACCTCTTGCCTCTGTGTTGCCTCTTGAGCCTCTTTTCCTTTGGTTGTCATTGTTGATTGTTTCCTCTCCTCTTCCAACCCTTGCTGGATCCCCAGATGAACTGTCATCAGTTGTTTTCTGCATCAAGTTGCATGCTCTAATTTCTGAGTTTGGAGCTTCGGGTGGAGTTGTTGCTCTTGCTCTTGTTTTATTTTGTTATTGATTTTGGATGTTTATTATCCAGTTGGTTATCAGTGTTCTTTGTAGTAATTGGATATACTTGCTATATTTCAATTTTGATCTAATTTTAAAACGTGTTCTTCTTAGTTCAAATTATAAACATGAGGGAATCTGTCTCCAACGAAGTTGGCCCGTACGTAATTGCGATGTTAGTTCCTAGCAAACCGAACTCCTTTGCCCTCTTCACCTTAAACCTTTGAATCATATTTCTAGAATCCGTATAATCAATACCGTTTTCTTGCTCTTCCTATCGCCCGCGTTAGTGAACGAGTTTCTTTAATGCATTGTCTTCTTTGATTCTATCTCTGTTGAAAAATTATTAAGCTATGTTTTTAGTGCGCATTTTATTTGTATCGGTTGGAAGTCGTGTCGTACGTGCATACGTTGTAAAGTATTTTGTATTACATATGCCTACGTGAGCAGACACTCGTAAGAATAGGTCAGATAGGAGTATATTAAGAAGGGGGATTCTCCGAGTCACCTGTACAATGAAAATCTTCATATTTATAACGTTGTCAAATTTTTCCAAAGCGAATTACGAGAAAGCTTTGAACCCATCAAAGTATCTAGCGGAACTTTGTCCGTTGCGTTGGCTTGAATGACCGATGAGATGAATGGGATGCAAACTGGGATATGAGGAAGGAAGTTGTTTATGATTTTAACATATGTCGGATCTCTGCAATATATAAGAATGGGCAAATACATTATCTACTTTTGGTGGTCCTTAATGATATTTTTGGACAAGAAGACAAGGGATGGACGCAGTGGTTATACGGAAAGCATATGGTTGGAGGAACGGAGCTTTCAAAATTACCATTGTAGCCACCTCGTGAAGATCAAGTGATCGTGATAAACAGCGTAGTGATCATTTAGTGCTTACATATAATACTTTGACAAATATATTGGCTTCTAAGAAAAAATGCATATTTTGTCAAAAACTTACCAGGATGAAAAATGTATAAATGCTAAAGGCTAAGGTAGTAGTGTAGTGAGGCCTTCGTAACCAGTTTAGATACTTGTTCTGCACCTACCGCAAATTCCACCTGAGACTCCTGACAGGCGTCTAGTTGCTGATTGACGCTATCACGAACAGGGATATATTTTTTTAATTGACTCTAGCCGCTGTTGACCTAGTGTTGCTGTATGAGATTCCATTATTGATATAATACTGATTTAATTCCACCACACTGGAGCAGCAAGGAGGGTTATGACCAACTACAAGTGTCCGGGTGGGTAGACAAACACGCATACAAATTTGAAAACACGAGTGACAAAGATGAAGCAACAGAATGAGCTAACCCAGTTAGAGAAAATCTCGGTCAGTGGGAGGCTTCGGTTTGACTTTATTGACCTTGTATTTTCATTTTCGTAGGAAGCTTTATTTTCGTGAGTGGACTCTTCTATAAAATGGTCTGTTCACCCTCCCTGCTGCTCAGGGATTGCTTTCCTGTGGGAAGAAATGATAATACTAAAGAATGAAATTACTCTAGACCAAATGAAATGCATCTTGACGGGAGAGTTATTGAAAGGGGTCTTTCTATTTTATCTAATATATATATATATATATATATATATATATATATATATATATATATATATATATATATATATATATATATATATATATATATATCTTCATTAGCGTCAAACTAAGGGGTATTGATACGTATTACTATTTAACACTGCATTGTTTTCAAGCATAATGTACACCTATTGTCCTCAGTAATAAAAAATATGCTTGCTATGTCTTGGTTATATAGTAACATTTTGAGGAACTATACTTTTAACGAATAATACGGTAATTATTTTTAAGATGACTTATCACATATTCCTAGAGTACAATATTACGTAATAGATGCGTGACTCAAGCTAGTCATCATATTCGCATTGTTCGGCCCGTTTAATATGGAGTTTATCACTCTGAACACGCGCTACCAAATTTCCGAATTCTATCAGCAGTTTAGAAAAGAATTACCCAAGCTAGTTAAGGTGACTGATGGATACTTTGGTGAAACGGAGGATACTACTTTCGATGCTGGCCAGGTAATATAATTATGGAGCAAAACCTGATACTCCGCGTACGGTGTATTTAGCCATAGATGGAGTCAAGGCGCATTTGACATTATCGTTCTTGTACATGCACGTGTGTAGAAATGTTAAAAGGTTGATGATTTTTTAAAATTTACTTGAATGTATATCCAGGTATACAATAAGTCCATCTAATTAAACCTCGATGCCGCCATCATTTTGTGATTAAGTAGAAGTAATACATTTTCTTGATCTTAACATGCATCGAGTTAACAAGGCAACACTATTTTAATAGTAAGGTACTTGGTACGTGAAATAATAATAACAGGTAATCCAAACATACTGCAATTAGTACGGTTTTTGGAGTTTGTGTGTTTCGCGGCAGGGGATAGGGAGTGGCGTACTAACGATAAATGATGCCAGGGATTACGATGAAGGCCCAAAGGGGTTTCGGATCCTCTGGACCTCTGTTACGTGTGGTTTTGACGCATCAAGACCTATGGCGCCAGGGACAATAGCCCCATCAACCCCCACTCCCAGTTTATTACGCTACTGGGGATAGGGTGCTGGTCTTACAATAACATTAAGCACAAATGTCGACATATTGTAATTGATTTGTATGCTTGACCTCCAAATTAATTGAAACCAAAAAACAAATACAGCCAAACATTTCATGATCTGCTAATGAGGTTATCTAAAATTTACTTTAATCAGTATTCACAGTGTAGATACATTATGCGGAAATAAATACACGCACACAACTCTTTTTTATTGAAGACATGTACATCATGTAAAATTACTACTTGTGTAAACCAACTTTGATTAAATTCTGCGTAATAATTCATTTTAGATTTATACAATTATGCAACAATTAGGAAGACAGAACACATCCATGATGACGTTATATGGCATTATTATTTTAAAAATTTCATGTTGGTATTATATGGAAATTATATATATCCATTTTCCATGATTAGGTTGTATGGCATAATAACTATCGATTTTCCATGATTAGGTTGTATGGCATGATGACTATCCATTTTTCTTGATTAGGTTGTATGGCATGATAACTATACATTTTTGATGACGGTGTTATATGGTATAATAATAATCCATTTTACGCATTTTTAGGGGCCCTGCGTGGCTGAGTGATGTAAAGCGCTCTCCTGTACTGATCACTTGCATCTCACCTATGTCCAAGTGGGTTCGAGTCTCGGGCTTGGACAATGAGGGTATGTGAGAAAGCTTGCCAGTAGCTTCCCGTGGGTCGGTGGTTCTTACCGGGGTTTCCCCGGATTCTTCATCCACCAATTATACTGGCCTCCATGTACAGCCTATTATGTACTGAAACATGGCGTTAAGCTAACAAAAACAACAGATTTTAAGGTCTTTCTTTGATAAAGAAAATATAGTCCATGTCATTTCATTCTTTATTTATGCAGGGTCTCATGGTCATAAAAGATGCCATCAACATCCCTTAGGTTTCATGTATAATCATATTTTGTATGTGACATGGTTTTACAGATTTGTGTAAATAAACGAATTAGACTTCTAATGATGAAGCAAATCTATCATCGGATTGGCTGAGCTCCTGTCACAAGAGGGAATTCTGGGTAGTTTTTTTTAAGAATAATGTATATGATAATTTAAACTGACAAGTAATAGAGGAGGATCGATGTGATTACCAGTCAACCGATAGTCAAAGTTGTCTGCAAACAACACGGCCTCTGTTCGTATAGATTTCATGGCAAAAAGCCCTGCTCAGTGGTGTTGTACATTTAATAAAATAAAATATATATCCCATCTAAATGTATTGAAAAATCCCGTTAATATGTTAAATTTGCTTATAATCATAGGCCACCCACACTACATGTTATATTAATAAGTGTTGGACTTCATGTTAAAACGAAAACATGTTAAAAGCAACAAAAAAAAAATAAATAGCAAAACAACAAAAAGAAAAATAATGGTATGCAATCTGCAGCACTTTGCCAGAAAATAAGCCATGCAGAACAATAAAGGAAAGTAAAATGTTATAAATGCTATATACACTATGTCCTGATCTTGCGCGCGCACACACACACACACACAAACTGGCGCAATTAACGCTAAGTTTCTGCTTTCAGATCGATGAAGCAAAATCACTTGTAATTCCCCACTATGTTGTATTAACCGGTTTAATAAAAAATGAAAATTAAAAAAAAGTGTAAAAAAATAGACAAATTTAAAATACTCGTAAACATTTAGAAAACTCAGAACATTGGGGGATCTCAAATACATTGATGATTTGACTAATTTGCATTTGCTTGTTTACTCACTCTATTCATATGCAAAAATATATCAAAAAGTTAAATTAGTTTGTATCAAATAGTTTTATTTCATCTGTAATTGTACCATAACGCTATTACTAAAGTCACTGCATCATAATGTGTTCCTCCATTATGATATATGTTATGCAAACAAGTAAAAACATCGAAGTAAAACAAACGCAATCAAAACCTAAACATCAACGTTTAAATCGGTGGTTAGGAAATACAAGTTCGTATTTAGTCTGCGCATTTCATTCTCCACTTAAGAAACATTCGAGACCACATCCGTAAAATAGCTGAGTCGATGGTTACCTTTCCTAACTTCTTATTCATTCAGTGACTTTAACATCACTCAGTAAACATTGTTTTCAAATCTCGAAACTACCACATAAACAGGAAAGAATAACAATAATACACTTGGCGACGGCCAGCACAGAAGCTAAACCTGACTAAATACACTATGTACATACAAGTACATTATGCCATAGAAAGTGACATTTTACTTCCGATATGATTCAGAGAATGTGTTGTGTCTGTGCGTAATGAGTCTTTTTCAAAGGCAAATACAGAACATATACAAGACAAACAAATAAAACAGAAAAACGGTTATGTTTGCAAAACGTTACTGTTTTTCTGTTTTATTTGTTTGTTTTTGTCTATGCTTTGTATTTGTCTTTGTAAGAGACTCATTAATGCGTCGAAAGCGCTCAATAAAGTTAAATACTAGTTTCGCACTGTTCGTTGTCAGTTCATTACATTTATCTTAATCAATCTTTGACACACGTGATCCCTTGCTGGATCAAGTGCACTTGAAAGAATTATTAATCGCCATATGAATTATATATATATAAGTGTATTATCGTTATTCTTTCCTGTTTGTGTTGTAGTTTTGAGATTTGCAAACAATGTTTACTGAGTGGAGATGTTATACTCACTGACTGAATAAGAATTTATAAAGACTAACCTTCGACTCAACCATTGTACGGATTTTGTCTCGAAGGTTAAAAATGTTTCTTAAGTGGAGAATTAAATCATATATATATATATATATATATATATATATATATATATATATATATATATATATATATCACAGAAACAGTATTCTTTGCATAGTTTTAAGTGAATAAATATTATTATATTTTATTAAGATATAATTTTTGTGGTAATAAGCTCTTAATAAATGTATTTTGCACTTTTAATAACATAATGGTATTTTAAAATGTTGATGGTCATTAAACAGCCTTGAAAGTGAAATATAGATAATGCTGAAACTTAACAATGTAAATTAATGACGAAGAAAATAACCCATATACAAATATAGACAAGTTATATCAATTTAGAAAAGGATGCAAATATTATAACTGTAAGGAATGGTTATCCAAGAGTTGCGATGCACCTTGGTAAAATAAATTATCAAATTGATAAATCGATATTGACCAATAAGAGGTGACTTATGTATACATTTTCCAGAATGATAGAAAATAATTAATTCTCTACTAATGTTGTGATTATGGACTAATTTTGTTTGTCATGGCACATAATCTACTTTAAACCCACCGATTAAACATCCGAATAGTCCTCACAAATATAACCTTGAAAAATAAAAACATTTAACTACTGTACATATCTAATCAATATACAAGACTGAAAACATGATAAATTACAAATATCCAGTAATGTATACGATATATGATTCAAGCCAGTTAGAACGACACAGAGACAGCGCTATGAATTAGCTAAATGTATTTGGCAGGGACAATTATCAATTTATTGTGATTTTTACATGTGTCAAAACCAGTGTCATCGGAAGTTAGCTAATGGAAGGATACACATACCTTGTCAGTTCTAGAACATTGTAGCTAACGTCTATAAGACGATTGTATTGATACACCATTGAAAGCATACATCTAACTTCAAAATCTAAAAATTGTAATATTGGTACACCATTCATTTTATACATCTAACTTCAAAATCTAAAAATTGTAATATTGGTACACCATTCATTTTATACATCTGACTTCAAAATCTAAAAATTGTAATATTGGTACACCATTCATTTTATACATCTGACTTCAAAATCTAAAAATTGTAATATTGGTACACCATTCATTTTATACATCTGACTTCAAAATCTAAAAATTGTAATATTGGTACACCATTCATTTTATACATCTAACTTCAAAATCTAAAAATTGTAATATTGGTACACCATTCATTTTATACATCTAACTTCAAAATCTAAAAATTGTAATATTGGTACACCATTCATTTTATACATCTAACTTCAAAGTCTAAAAATTGTAATATTGGTACACCATTCATTTTATACATCTAACTTCAAAATCTAAAAATTGTAATATTGGTACACCATTCATTTTATACATCTGACTTCAAAATCTAAAAATTGTAATATTGGTACACCATTCATTTTATACATCTGACTTCAAAATCTAAAAATTGTAATATTGGTACACCATTCATTTTATACATCTGACTTCAAAATCTAAAAATTGTAATATTGGTACACCATTCATTTTATACATCTAACTTCAAAATCTAAAAATTGTAATATTGGTACACCATTCATTTTATACATCTAACTTCAAAGTCTAAAAATTGTAATATTGGTACACCATTCATTTTATACATCTGACTTCAAAATCTAAAAATTGTAATATTGGTACACCATTCATTTTATACATCTGACTTCAAAATCTAAAAATTGTAATATTGGTACACCATTCATTTTATACATCTGACTTCAAAATCTAAAAATTGTAATATTGGTACACCATTCATTTTATACATCTGACTTCAAAATCTAAAAATTGTAATATTGGTACACCATTCATTTTATACATCTAACTTCAAAATCTAAAAATTGTAATATTGGTACACCATTCATTTTATACATCTAACTTCAAAGTCTAAAAATTGTAATATTGGTACACCATTCATTTTATACATCTAACTTCAAAATCTAAAAATTGTAATATTGGTACACCATTCATTTTATACATCTAACTTCAAAATCTAAAAATTGTAATATTGGTACACCATTCATTTTATACATCTGACTTCAAAATCTAAAAATTGTAATATTGGTACACCATTCATTTTATATAGCTGACTTAAAAGTCTATAAACCGATTGTAATATTGGTACACCATTCATTTTATACATCTGACTTCAAAATCTAAAAATTGTAATATTGGTACACCATTCATTTTATACATCTGACTTCAAAATCTAAAAATTGTAATATTGGTACACCATTCATTTTATACATCTGACTTCAAAATCTAAAAATTGTAATATTGGTACACCATTCATTTTATACATCTAACTTCAAAATCTAAAAATTGTAATATTGGTACACCATTCATTTTATACATCTAACTTCAAAGTCTAAAAATTGTAATATTGGTACACCATTCATTTTATACATCTGACTTCAAAATCTAAAAATTGTAATATTGGTACACCATTCATTTTATACATCTGACTTCAAAATCTAAAAATTGTAATATTGGTACACCATTCATTTTATATAGCTGACTTAAAAGTCTATAAACCGATTGTAATATTGGTACACCATTCATTTTATACATCTGACTTCAAAATCTAAAAATTGTAATATTGGTACACCATTCATTTTATATAGCTGACTTAAAAGTCTATAAATCGGTTGTATTGGTATATCGTTCAATTTATATAGCTGACTTCAAAGTCTATAAATCGGTTGTATTGGTATATCATTCAATTTATATAGCTGACTTCAAAGTTTATAAATCGGTTGTATTGGTATATCGTTCAATTTATATAGCTGACTTCAAAGTCTATAAAATGGTTGTATTGGTATATCATTCAATTTATATAGCTGACTTCAAAGTCTATAAAATGGTTGTATTGGTATATCGTTCAATTTATATAGCTGACTTCAAAGTCTATAAATCGGTTGTATTGGTATATCATTCAATTTATATAGCTGACTTCAAAGTCTATAAAATTGTTGTATTGTTATACCATTCAATTTATATAGCTGACTTCAAAGTCTTTAAAATGGTTGTATTGTTATACCATTCAATTTATATAGCTGACTTCAAAGTCTATAAAATGGTTGTATTGTTATACCATTCAATTTATATAGCTGACTTCAAAGTCTATAAAATGGTTGTATTGTTATACCATTCAATTTATATAGGTGACTTCAAAGTCTATAAATCGGTTGTATTGGTATATCATTCAATTTATATAGCTGACTTCAAAGTTTATAAATCGGTTGTATTGGTATATCGTTCAATTTATATAGCTGACTTCAAAGTCTATAAAATGGTTGTATTGGTATATCATTCAATTTATATAGGTGACTTCAAAGTCTATAAAATGGTTGTATTGGTATATCGTTCAATTTATATAGCTGACTTCAAAGTCTATAAATCGGTTGTATTGGTATATCATTCAATTTATATAGCTGACTTCAAAGTCTATAAAATTGTTGTATTGTTATGCCATTCAATTTATATAGCTGACTTCAAAGTCTATAAAATGGTTGTATTGTTATACCATTCAATTTATATAGCTGACTTCAAAGTCTATAAAATGGTTGTATTGTTATACCATTCAATTTATATAGGTGACTTCAAAGTCTATAAATCGGTTGTATTGGTATATCATTCAATTTATATAGCTGACTTAAAAGTCTATAAATCGGTTGTATTGGTATACCATTCAATTTATATAGCTGACTTCAAAGTCTATAAAATTGTTATATTGTTATACCATTCAATTTATATAGCTGACTTCAAAGTCTATAAAATGGTTATATTGGTAAACCATCCAAAGCATACAGATAACTTTAAAGTCTGTAAAACTGTTGTATTTGTGCACCATTCTGTTTCATATAATATGTTTATAAGTCACACATAACGAATCTCTCATTAAAGTAAATTCTATCTGTTTGTGGCATATATACGAATCTTTCATTAAAGTAAATACTCTCTGTTTCTATGGCATACATACAAATCTCTCATTAAAGTAAATACTATTTCTATATCACACATACGATTCTCATTAAAGTAAATACTCTCTGTTTCTATGTAATATATTACGAATCTCATTAAATAAATACCAGCTGTTTCTACATCTTAAGCAACAAATCTGGCATTAAAGTAAAGACCGTCTGTTTCTACATCATACGTAATGAATCTGTCACTAAAGTAGATACTGTCTGTTTCTATATCATACATACGAATCTCATTAAAGTAAATACCCTCTGTTTCTATGTATTATATTACGAATCTCTCATTAAATAAATACTACATGTTTCTACATCATACGTAACAAATCTGTCATTGAAGTAACTCCCGCATGTTTCTACATCACGCGTAACGAATCTGTCACTAAAGTAAATACTATCTTTTTCTTTGGCATGAATAACGAATCTCTCATTGCGTTAATACTACCTGTTTGTACATCATACGTAACGAATCTCATTAAAGTAAATACCATCATTTTCTGCAACATGCATAATGAATCGGTAATTATAGTAAATATCGTCTGATTCTACATCGTACATAACAAATCTGTCATTAATGGTTCGTTGAATCAACATATTGACTTCTAGAGCTTATAGTGGAAAGGATATATAAGGAACTTAACATCTGTCACTGTAAAGCCTCTATAAATTGGTATGGTTCATTTTTTTACCTTTCAGTTTCGTTTTAAGACCTTGTGAATGGATGCGTCTCCTTGACAATTAAGTACACATCTGAAGTTAAATTGTTTATTTTTAAAATAATTGCTTGCTTGTCCTCTCAAAAAAATATCTAAAAATATACATGAACATCTTTTTCTTTTAAATTATAATCCTAACGTATCACAAAAATATTAAAATTGTGTTGATAAATAACATATATGTCCTTGTTTTGTATCGCGGACAACAATCTATGTACAAAAGATATTTTATCCATTTTTATTTTGCATTGGTTTCCTTTATAATGGAGGTAAATCAGATTCTTTTGAATTAGTTATTTTGTTTCGGTGCTTTACGGATGGTTGAAATAGTCACGCAAATGTGCTGGATGCTTATAAATTTACTTCTAAAGTTCGACCAGTTTCTGTTCAGACGTAGTGAAATTGGTATCTGATACTGTAATTACCCAGATATTCTAACCTCATTTAAAGTTTAGTTCTTTGATTTTCTGATAATGTTTTAGATATATGCTCTCTCTCTCTCTCTCTCTCTCTCTCTCTCTCTCATCACGACAGGCGCTACATCATTACTCAAACTCATTTTTCACATATGTTGCATTTTGTGAGGAAACTGCAGCTATAAATCTTACAGTTTCACACAGAGCTTGGAGGACGAAATTTGTTCAGACATTGTATCCGACGAAACCCTAATTCCAAGGCGATTATTGTTAGATACAGAGTATCTAGTTACTGGAACAAAGTTGCGAAATCGTACGTCAATTTACCGTTGCCTTCTGGACTTGTGTTCTTTAATTTAAGACTTTGTCGCTTTTAGCATACTCTTGGTTGATAACAGGAACTCCTGCAAATTGGCGAAGTCTTTAATTTGATCATATTCGTGGCGGCTGGCATTTTTCGACCTCTCTATATGAAATCCAGTCCAAAACTTGGATCTCAACAACTCTTTTCTGGCCGACTTTCGTATATGGACCATTGTAAAGCTTTTGGTAAGATATATTCCAATCTGCATCTCTATGTAGCAACTGTTACGACTTTAGATCTTAATATATGTAAAAGAAAGAAGTAAAACCAAAAATTTAAGTAAAGTCAAGAAATACTGTATTTCTCGAAGTTACAAAATGAAAATGTATGAGACACTTGCTGTATTATGAGTCGAATCACAAATAATCCTAAATATACCATGTCAAAAAGTATAGAATATTCCGAATGAATTCCAAAAGTCTTGAATGTTCTGATGTAACACAATGATGTAATCCAGAATTGCTTTGAGTTAGTTCAGAATAATTCCAAAACAACGTGTAAATCTAAAATCAATGGGCACTTAATAATTATAATAATAATTGAAATAAATAATTCCTCTCGAATCACAACACGGCTGTAAAAGATTCCCTCAGACTGATCATACAACAGGCATTACATATTTGTTTATCAAGTCCCTGCTTATACACATTTCCCCTTTACCTATATGTAAGTAATTTCAATGAAACTTTCAATTAATTTATAAACAAGTCCGTTTCTAGAATATTCTAAGGTCATAAACAAACTATTTATAACCAAACTCGCACAAATCAGTCGGAAGCACCCCATACATCCCAGTCTAATTAAGATATTGTAAAATTACATTTTCATCCTACCTATTTAATAACACATTCTCTTGCTCTATGGCAAGAGAATCTAGAGGTCACGTTGATCAAGGACTTGTTCTAGATGCCACAGTACGGTAAAATAATTAGAGGTAATATGACATGCAACACGTGTTTCTCACTGGAACAGGTTATGCAGAAATGAATAAAAACAATTAAGTTGATTTAAACCTCGGTGAATAATATTCATGTTACGTCACTGCTAATGTCGCTGCTGGTGGGGTCAATATGGCTACGCATAGGACACATCTGAATAGATCGCAATAAACATACAGGAACGGATAATCTCTCAATATTCTTCGGAATTATTTCCACTGGCATATACTGAAAAATGCAATCTATAACATATACCATGAAAAAAAATATACCAGTGCTATGAAATGATCTGAAAGGAAGAATTTTGGTGGCATGGATGTGATAATGAAAGCAAACACAAGCCTAATGTTTAAGGACATTTTTAAAATTTAATTCAGGAAAGATTACTGTCCCAGTACCTAAGTACAGTGAGGACGCGAAGCGTAAATGTTATGCAAGCAAGGCGATTAGTACACGAATTAAATATTTCTCATATCAAAATAAACATACCCTGAAATCAGTACAAAATATGTTAACTTGAAGTTTTAATTTGAAAACAAAAATATCAAACTCAATGCAAGATATAAAAGACAGTAGAAAAAGTTGAACGAACAACAAATTAGGTTGTGGAAACAATATGAATGAAAACTCAACAGTATTCCCAAAACAACGAATGTTAAACAAATATTAAAATGTGTCCTAAAATAATCAAAATGTCATTGTCCAGCGCAGAGAAGAGAAGCGTAAAACCTCTTCGAAAATGGTGTTTGTTCTTCAACAAATTAATACCCAGGAATCAAATGTTTTCACTGTGCACATATTACATAAGATTCCGGTGAGAAAAGCTTGTTAAAGGCATTGGATGTCCGTTCGTACTAGCCAGAATGGTCTCCAGTGATATGGGATTCCGGGTGTTTACAGGTGTCTCCAACACTTATGACACAATCACAAAGTATGGTTTGAGTTACCGGGGTTTCCCTGGGGCGTGGCACTAAGTCAGCAAGTCGCAAAACTAATTAAATGAAAGTTAGATTGTGATGTCTTTTCTGTATCCTCGCTGGGGGCTGCAAAATGTCCCGGGGGATGGAAAGAGACAGAAACGAATCGTATGGTTACATGCCTTTAATGACTATAAAAATATTAAATGTGTCATTTTCAGAGCACAAAGCGAGAGAAAAGACGAATGCTCCTTTCAGCAAACAGCAAATTGCCTAACAAAACCATATTTCGTTACAGTTTAAGATGTATTTGAACGGTAAATTAAATAAAGAAATGATTGAAGAGAATGTTTATGTCATTTTGAATATGTAACGAAAAGGTTCTGTTTTAACTATCTACTGTAATATCGTATGAAGCCTGACAAAATACGATATTAAACAGGAATAAAAAGTGCAAATATGTTATCGTCCGTTTAAGATTAATTGCATAATACATTAAAAACACTGCACAAGTGCAATCATTTTCAATTTTATTTTTCTTCAAAGAATAGAATTTCATTTAACGATATGATTGAGAATTTTGCCTCTGAAAAGAAGAAATTAATTTGAACAAGATTCGAACTTGAATCAATATGGAAATACTAATAATAGTCAACATGGAATAATTACTTGTTGCAGAAGAAATACTAATAATAATCAATATGGAATAATTCCTTGTTAAAGAAGAAATACTAATAATAATCAATATGGAATAATTCCTTGTTAAAGAGAAATACTAATAATAATCAATATGGAATAATTCCTTGTTAAAGAAGAAATACTAATAATAATCAATATGGAATAATTCCTTGTTAAAGAAGAAATACTAATAATAATCAATATGGAATAATTCCAAGTTAAAGAAGAAATGCTAATAATAATCAATATGGAATAATTCCTAAAATACTAACGATAATCAATATGGAATAATTCCTTGTTAGAGAAGAAATACTAATAACAATCAATATGGAATAATTCCTTAAATACTAATAATAATCAAATGGAATAATTCCTTGTTTCACCTACACAGCTAGTACATAATGCCCTACACATAGATGCTAAATTCAAACACTCATGATAGTGATTAGTTTATAAAACAATTGTTAACGCTAACATAACTAATTTCTGTGTATTTTTATTCCTTCGTAGCTTCTGTAAATGATATACCTGTATTAAAAAGCACGATGAATAATACTTTTAAGGAATAATTATTTCTTTTATCTGCTGAAATATAGTACTTGTCTGTCTGTCTGTTTGGCACATTATCTTGGATCATCTTATACTAAATTTAGTTCATCATAATGCTCATCAATATTGTATTACTTATTGTATTACTTACCACATCAATCAGCTACCACATCAATACGTCTCTCTCTCCCTCCCTCCATCTCTTGTTATAAAATCATTAAGAAAGCAAATCCATTCGGGTACTTTTCGTTCACAAAGTTAGTCATTATATCAAACGTTAATAATAATAACAATACATAATAATAATAATCTTATTTAAGAGGATAACACATTTAGTTATGAAAAGCCACTGTGCCATATGGTCCCCATTTTTTTATACAAGTTATATTATTAAAAAAAGGTCACAGTTGCTCAGGTATGCTCGCACACGTACCCACACAGATTTTAAATGGATTAATATGTGTAGCAAGAATGGTTGTTGTTGTTGTTGTTGTCGGGTTTAACGCCATTTTTTCAGCACACGATAGGCTATATATGGCGGCCAGTATTAATGGTGGAGGAAGAACCCGGGAAAACCCCGGAAAGAACCACCGACCCACGAGAAGCTACTGGCAAGCTTTCTCACATATCCACATTGGCTTAATCTTAGACTCGAACCGCCGCAAACAGAGGTGAGATGGCAATGATCCGTAACGAAGAGCGCTTTAGACCACTCGGAGCAAGAATGGTCAAAAGGTGCATATATGAATAATGTACAATACTAAGGTATAATCATTTCAGCATTTCAGGATTCGTATATGCATGGAATAAAACGTGGACAGATCTTTTCTGGATTTAATGATAAAATTTTGCATAAATGGGCTTCATATATCGTACAAGCTTGCCAAGAAAGAATATTAATTATGTATACTCAGATGTTAGAAATTACAAAAGGCAGGTGTTGATGGAGTAAAAGAACATTACAATTTGTTGGTTTTCGACCGCAGAATCTGTACTTCACTGTAAGCATTAATACGAGATTACCCTCAATATGTAATATGTGATCGTTGTTCAGTTAGGATAGATATATAGCATTAAAGATGATCGTTCAGAGACGCATATGTCCTGATTCCTTTCAAAAAACAAACAATACTTATATGTATATGTCGCCAAATGTAGACGTAAAAACAAAACAACTGAGGGAATCGTAATAGAAGGTTTCAGATTTATTAACGCCGTCGTTTTCTGGAGTTTATCAAGTCGGGATTAATTATAATTGGATGTATTTCCCGTAAGGTACAGTTGTAGACTATCGGTTGTGTAATGTATTTTCTATCACCAATTTCTTTCTATTTTTTTAGGGGTGGGGTGGGGTGCATTTCATACGTAAGCAGAACTAATATTAAATACAAGATTCGAATGTTTCATTTATTTGTATGTAAATCTAAATTTGTAAATAGAATAACTTGTTTGTAAAGAAAGTAATGTGTGTAACCTGTATCTAGATATATATAAATCCAATAAATAATACAGAATCTTTAATGTATACATTTTCATTAAATATAGCCAGCAAACCGTGTATATATCGTATAAGATCATGTATTACAATCAAGCTATCAAGTTTAATATCCTCTCGTACAACGTCATAATCATAAAGTAATTAGCATACACGAACTGTTATGAGATTCTGCATGCTGTCTATCTGATTTACGTTAATACCAGCTTTTGTAGTATTCAGTGAATTACGTTTGACACCCCGTGCTTAATTCAGTTTCACATGTTTGTATGTCTTCATCTATTACTGATTTAATATATACTTGCACCTAATGTCACCTGCATCTTTAAACGAATCTGTTTAAGTCATTTTTATTGACAGTTTGTTAAAAGGTTTTCACGTTCTTTTTCGAATTATATATAACAACTAAAATCATTAAAACCTCTTAAATATATTAATTATCTCGCCAGAAAATATTAATACCTTGAGCTGGAGCTACGTTCAATGCATAAGTGACAGACATGATGTGAAAATTTCTGTCTTCGTCTTTAATGCTGTTATGTATATTTGCTTCAATTTATATCTGATTTAATTGTTTTAAAATTTTAAATTGTTTTAATTTTTTAATTTCATTATATGTCAAAATAATGTAGTTCTTTTTACTAGGAACTCGATACTTTTCCAGAAAATAGCTTGACCTTGACTGTTTATTTTTGTAAATACATAAAGCTGACAAAGTTCCCGACCTTAATTCAAATTTAGTAACAGCCACGTCAATAAGTGGTTTTAACATTTATTTTTAAGGTAGGAATAAGAAGGTTGAGATCGAGGCTGTGATGGATACATGACACTCGACTTGTAAATAGTTTTTAGTGAAGTAAACAACTTTTATTCTTGGAGTAAAATGATTGGTTCTTATCAAGGACATACAGGGGCTACGTGATATTTTATATGTAAATATGACCACGTCACCCTGATACGGGCATCTGTTTTGCGTGAAATTCAAATTTCAAACCATTGTTTAGAGAAATAATCTCAGTTGGGCTTCTAAACATTGAGACTTAAAGGTGTTTCTTTTGTTGTGTCATTTTGGGAATTATAATTTAATGTTTATTCAAGTTATTTGGTTTCAAAAGGATTTATTCGTTTCACTGGAAATATTTTTGAGTGCTCATACAGAATTCTTGAACAAAGACATTTCTTAAAAGTTTTTTTCGGATTTCCGAAACCGGAGTGATAGTTCTTGTTTCTACAAGGAACTGTATAATTCAACACAGTACAGGATATAGCATACGTCATAGCCTTCCATCTTGGACTCGAACTTGAATTCATTAGAACATTTCATTATTAGGACTTCTAAAATTTAATTCGTGGATTATTCTTGGATTATTTTTGGATTTGATTCTTAAAACCGTAAGTCCTTATTTTTTTATTTTTACAGTATTCTTCCAGGGACATTTTTCAAAGCTTGCTGTTTTCACTCTTTCTTGTGTTCCTATTCGAGCCTAAACACGTAACGTAAGAAATGGGCGCTAGTCATCAGATAATTTTGAATTTTGGCTAGAATATTTCAGAAAATTTTGTTGTCTTTTTGGGAAATTTAAAATCCCGATGTTTTTGAAAGCTTTAGTTGAATCGGCAATCTTTTTTCTAAAATGTCATCAAAAGTGGAAATCTTTCTTTCAAATCCTACCCAGAAACAATTAGATTTTTTCCAAAAAGATGAATTGATTCAACTTGCCAGAAAATACGATCTTTCTGAAGTAAATGCTTCCTTAACGCAACAAAAAATAAGAAATATTTTGGTTCAGTATTTGGTATAAAATAATGATTTGGATAAAGGTGCTTTGGTTTGGATCAGTAAGTCTGTATTAGACTTGGACATAAAAGTAAAGGAATAAAAATTAAAATGCAAGATGTAACTGGAGTTGAGGAAACTGGAACTCCAGAAAGATAAAGAAGAAAAACAAATGCAAATTCAAGTGCAATTGGAGAATGAGAAAGAACAAATGAAATTGTAGAAAGAATGGAACAAATATTATTACAAAAAGAACAAATAAAGTTACAATTTCAGAAAGAGGAGAGAGAGAGAGTCACGAAAGTGAGAAAGAAAAACAGATGCAAATGCAGTTAGGTAAGAAAGAATGAGAGAAAGAAAGACAAATGCAGTTACAAAAAGAACAAATACAGTTACAGAAAGAGCAAATGCATTTACAGTTGGAGAAAGAGAAGCTAGAGATGGAATATCAATGTGGAGTGAACGAAATGAAAGTGGCAAGTGAAAAGCACATTCATACCTCAAATCCAAATTTAAGTTTTGGTCTCGCAAAGAATATTAGATTTTGGCCCCGTTTTAAAGAAAAAGATGTAGACAAATATTTTCCTTATTTTGAAAAAGTTGCTGAAAATTTGAAATGGGAGCATTGGACTCAATTATTACAATGTGTACTCATTGGTAAAGCTAGTGATATTTACCGTTCACTGTCAGTTCAATAAACCCGTAACTATGATACGGCTAAGGAATGCATCTTAAGGGATTCTAAGTTAGCCCCAGAAGCTTATTGGCACAAATTCAGAAACTGTAGGAAAGAAGCTGGACAAAATCACGTGGATTTTGCTAGAGAAAAAGAACATTTATTTGATACATGGTGCATAGCCAAGAAAGTTAAACAAGTTTATGGAAGTCTCAAACAACTTATATTACTTGAAGAGTTCAAACACTGTGTCCATAGTGACATTAAATCTTATCTTGACGAGCATCAGATTTAAACCTTGGGTAATGCTGCTCGTGTTGCTAATGAGTATTCTTTAACTCATAAAGTTCCCTTTGTAAATAAGACTTCTACACAACAGTTTTCTGGCAGAAAAGTATTTCAGCCTAATACAAGCCCATCTAAAATTCAAACTGGCAAAACTTCGAAAAATGAAGCTTCTGGTAAGCTTGATTAAAGATCGTTGTCTGTTCCTAGGTGTACCTATTGCAAGAAAAAAGGACACGTTATTTCTGATAGCTACAAATTGAAAAATAGGCATCAGAATTAAGACAGACCTATTCTAAATGCTCTTATTTCTAAGAGGTCAAGGTCACGGTCATGTATGGAAAGCAATACATTCGTTGGATCTAATAAACCCCAGTCTGATTTTATTATGGAGAATTATGAACCATTCATATCAAAGGGTTCTATATCACTCGTGGGTGATTTGGCCAATCTTATCCCTATTAATATATTAAGGGACACAGGAGTTTCTCAGGGTCTTTTATTGTCAGGTAATTTGCCATTTTCTGAGAAGTCCTCTTCTAATGAGAGTGTTCTTATTCAGAGAGTAGATTGCGGCTTTGTTAATGTTTCTCTCCATTGTGTAAATTTGTCATCAGACTTAGTATCAGGACCCGTGACAGTCGGCACAGTGTTTGTTTTACCCGTTGAGAACATTAATTTATTACTAGACAATGACCTAGCTGGAGACAAGGTTGGGGTTTTTATCTGACAAGCCTAGCTTGGATGAGAAAGTCGATCCAATTAAAAAAGAATTCCCTGATTTATTCCCAACTTGTGCAGTTACCAGAGCTATGGCAAAGTAAGCTCTTGAGTAGGATGTTAATAAGAAAAGTATTTCTTTGATTGACACATGTATTGGTCAGGCTTTTGATGAAGTCACTTTCACTCCTTGTTTGGATCAATCAGATGTCATTGGTCACAGTGATCCTCTTTTAACGACTCATTCTCATTATTCTAATTAGGGTGAGAAACGACAATCACTTGTCGTTTAACAGGAAAAAGATCCTGAGATCTCCTGTTTGTTTCAAAGGGCCATTAGTGAAACTGAAGCTAGTAAAGTTCCAGTCTGCTATTCCATTAAAAATGGAATTCTTATGAGAAAATGGAGACCTCCCGAGGTACCTGCTGATGATCAGTGGTCAGTGAACTAATTGTACTACCAAAACCTTACAGACAAGAAATACTTAGCATGGCCCATGAAACTCCTTTAGCTGGTTATTTAGGGATCAATAAACCTTATCACAAGATCTTGACTCACTTCTATTGGCCAAAAATCAAATGTGATGTTGGTAAATACTGTAGATCTTGTCATATCTATCAAATTGTAGGAATAACCAATCAGAAAATACATAAGGCTCATCTACAACCTAGTCCTGCCTTTGACGAACCATTTAGTAGAATTATTGTAGATTGTGTCGGTCCCTTACCTAAGACCAAGGCAGGTAACCAATACATGTTGACCATTATGTGTGCGTCAACAAGATTTCCAGAGGTAATTCCCTGGAGAAATATAAAATCTAAAACAATAGTTAAAAGCTTTGATAAAGTTTTTTCCTCAATTTGGCCTTCCTGTTCAGTCTCATCAAGGCTCAAAGTTCATGTCAGGAATTTTCCAGAAAGTTATGCACGAATTAGGCATCCAACAATTCAAATCTTCTGCCTATCATCATGAGAGCCAACGGGCATTAGAAAGATTCCATCAGACTTTGAAAAATATGATTCGATCATATTGTTTTGATACGGGTAAAGATTGGGACGAAGGCATTCGTTTACTATTGTTTGTTGTGAGGGAATCAGTTCAGGAATCTTTAGGCTTCAGTCTCTTTGAACTGGTTTTTGGACACACTGTGCTTGGACCATTGAAGTTATTGAAAGAGAATCTTCTTGATTATGTTTCCAATTTTATGTATAAGTTGTCAAAGGCTTGTGAGGTCGCAAGAGCAAATCTGCACTCTATTAAATCCAAAATGAAGTCAAGATAATTTTTCTTAATTGTGATTGTATGAAAACATAAGTTCTGTGTATCTGAGCGACTGTCTCTTTGTCTCTTTAAGCTGTCAATTAGTTCACACTATTTGTACCTCATATCATAGGACATTTAGCAAACGTTGGATTGTAATCTTAACCTTCCCTCGGTTTCAGTCACTATATGTATATAAGTGCAAATGCCATAAATAGGATATCTCAATAACTTTATAAATTTTAATCTCACTTCTAGCGAACTTATAGAGTATCCGTTGCTTATTTTCTTACTTTGGGGGTGTGTGTAATCTTTAAAGTCTAGTATGAGCCCAGTATTCAGCTTGTTCTAGTTTCGTTTGCAACACCTCAGTTGTGGCAAGTTCTATTCTATTCTTGATTTCAGATCATACGGTTTCATACATGCTCCAAACAGAGGCGCATTAAGGCCGTTGTCAAGGAAACTGACAATTCCTCGGAAACTACATATTCCATACCACTTAATCATCATAATCCGATGTTTATCTGCGACGAAAATAGATTGGGAAAAGACAAAGGTATGCATTGTGAGGAATATTATTTAGGACTACTCCTTGAAGAATATTAACAATTTGAAGTACGTATATGAAGGATATTTTGTTTCCCGATAATAATTCAAACCTGCCTTGTTCAACTGTTGGCAGACTGCAGATAACATGTAAAAAAAAACAATATTGCAAATGTCATAATTTTATGGAAGTTTTCAATCTGTCATTTATTTACAGAAAATCAATTGGTTCTGCCTGAAAACTTAGCATGCATACGTACGTATGCATGCACGCACGCACGCACGCATGTATGCATGCATGAATGCACGCACGCATGTATTTATGTGCATCTTATTTTGCTATTCAAAAATAAAGAGGATGGATCCATTGTAATGATAGCTCTCAACATTCGGTAAACTGATCGTTTATTTATGTTTCTATCCTATTCGTTTTTGTCTTTATTTTTAATGTAAATCAAACTGGTACCATGGAAACTCATTACTTTGCTTGCGAAACTGTTTATGAAACTACATATATGTTATTATCTTTTTTTGTGGTTGAAATCAAACTGATGTAGATCACATACATAGTTTCAGATAAATATGTAAAGTTAAGCAAGTCAAGTAATAAGATTTGCATGTATTTCTTTTGTAATCACTAGCACGTTAGCATTGAAAGTAATTTAGATTACAAACAAACGACCAATGCTATTAGTTGCAGTATTTTAGAAACAAGGCTAACAATATTGTTAGAATATTTTCATTCGACATGTTTTAAAGATGTTATTAGAATTTTAAACAAATTTTTGTAACAAAGACACTAAAGAAAAGTAACACGCATGTAAAACATGCAAACTTTCATAGGGTACTCTTGACACCTTATGTGTTAGTGTATACCTCAAGGGATTATGGTACATGAATTCATGCCTCAAAATATTTCAGAATATTATACCAAGTTTAAAGTCAGATAATTTGTATTAATCTCTTCACCCATCTCGGTATTGCTCCATCTGTTACCACTACCTTCCAGTTCTTTGTTTTGTTTTGTGTGTTTAGTGTGGAAGCCACTGCTGATTGAAGACATTGTAGAAAACTACAAGCTGCCACTGACAGTACGTTTTGCCAGTCCCGACACGTGCGAAGATGTCAGATCCTCTCGAATATCAACGCTAACACTTACAGAGGGATATGATGATCGCTTTCTGCTTGGAAATATTATTGAGAACGGTATAAAAGTGTATATATTATTACTTTCATGTTGCATTTTACTCTTGTGTATCTGGCCTGAACTGCATCAAAGAAACATTATCAGTGTTATCTCCGTCGGCTACGTCTTTGCGCTTCTTTAAAAGTAATTGTTGGAACAATTGATTGACAGGGAATGGTCTCTCTCCTGTCAGAAGCGGTTGTTCTTCCTTTCATGTGATTGATTTTATATTTCATTTTGCATTTTCCATATTCTTATAAAGCAGTTTCCATATTCTTATAAAGCAGTTTCCATATTTTTATAAAGCAGTTTCCATATTCTTATAAGGCAGTTTCCATATTCTTATAAGGCAGTTTCCATATTCTTATAAAACATTTTCCATATCCTTATAAAGCAGTTTCCATATTCTTATATAGCAGTTTCCATATCCTTATAAAGCAGTTTCCATATTCTTATAAAGCAGTTTCCATATCCTTATAAAGCAGTTTCCATATTCTTATAAAGCAGTTTCATTGACACGCTCGTTTAAATATGATGATTCTTATTCGTTCATCTTAATGGTTAAAATATTATGTTTAAATCTGTTTTCATTCTTGTTATATTGCAAAGAAAAGTACCCCACCCCATCTATTATAGCTTTTTACATAGAGAAGGTTCATGGTTTGAGAATATGTTATTGGGTTCACATGGCCCCTTACTCGTGGTTCCATGTTGACAGGTTTTGAAACATGTATTGGCCCCATGATGGTGAATCCCAAGACCGATACAAAACAGCTGCAATATGCCTTGTAATCATTTTTAGGGACTTAATTTGACTTTTCATGTCTTAATCCGATGAAAATAGCTGAAGTACATGATACTGAATTTGACATTGTTGTACACTGGTGAAATTAAAATAGTACGAGTTTTAATTTAAATACATCTGGTCCCTGGGGCAATCAACACGATTAAACAGAATTAATTCGGATAAAACCAATAGGTAATTTCATTTTGTGTATTAATTTATCGTATTCCTACCCGAAGGTTTCTGGGTCACACTTGTCTTTGCAAGACAAAAATGACATCGAGCTCTTGAGGCACATACTAACTTCCCTTATTTTGCACTGAGGTGAATGTTTATGGATTTACACATATGAAATCAATCCGTGTCAATCCAGGTCAATCCGTGTCAATCCATGTCAATCAATGTCAATCCGTGTCAATCAATGTCAATCCATGTCAATCCATGTAAACCCTTATATTAAATCAGTAAGTGGTACATCATTTAAACAGTTTGTTTTGCTGCAAGTTACAACTGGACTTCTCACATAAATTACTGTGTAATACAAAATGTCTTCTATTAATTAAAAAATATATAGCACAATGAACTACGGTAATTTATTATGAGTGATGACTGCAGATGAGACATGTGCGACCTCTGACTCGAGACGGATTTTTATCGCTTATTGCCATCAAAGCGTGCGGCTCTAAAAATCGCACATGCTTGCAGTAGATTTTATATTGATACTACGTACACAAACAGTAAAAGAAAATAATGATCACACCGAGAAATTGTTTTGAACACTTTTAATACATGACACAAGCCTCATTACAATTATATTGAAATAACAATAAATGGAGGCCTTAAAGTGCAGGGTTCCTATAGCAACAAAACGAAAATAAAAGTAAACTAGTGCATTTACAGTTCAGAAAACACCAGATAGTATATTATACAAAGCCTGAAGAGTGATCAGTTTTTAACTTAAAAGTATCATCATCAATTAAAAGTTTTGTATGCTGTTTGTTGCGGTTTTGAAAGTATGCGACAAGAACGTCCTATTGTTAATTAGCAGTTAGATCTCTCATTGACAGTACACACATTTTAAAACATTCTATCAGACGTTTTGATGTTCGTCAAGTCAAGCTATAATCAATAGATACCATTTGTTAACAGAGGTACTGCCAGCAATTGTATACATCGCAACTGATTGGACATGAGTGCAAAGCTGATGTGCTGCAATGCTTTAAGACAATGCAATTAACAGAAAACGATAAAATCATTTGAACTAGAGTAATGCATGTGATGATATACATGATAGCGAGGTTCTAAGGAACAAAGTTTGAGGCCATTATTACTAACCAATCAATACCGTGCTTCAGACCTTTACAGGTGCTACTTAGACATCATGTAAGCAAATTTCTAATGCTTCTTCATACACTATCTATCATGCTAGGATACAGACTTCTTCACTGGAAATGTCGATGAGTCAATTCCTTGTGGTTAAGTAAACATTATTACAAATATAACAAAGAAACACGTATCATTTAGCAAGAGCTTCTTGGCTGAATGGATCGATTAAAGAAACTTCCAAAAAGAAGGAAAAGTATATTTGTTGACTGCCTCCATTTTGTGAGCAGAGCCTTTGGCAAAGAATTTAGTCGACACAACATTTACAGGTGCAAAGAAATGTTCTCAAAATATGCAGATTTAATAGTACCTATCCCAATGATTGGTATAACAGTTTCGATATATTCGATGCTGCTACATGTATACGTAATACAGTTATAAACAGGACAGTGGTATTTAGCTCTGTAGTATGATATTCTCCTTTTTAAAACGATGTTTGCGTTGCGAAGTATTTTTATGAATAAATAAATAAACAAAAATGACCTATGGTCTTCCTTTTTATAAGAGTTTGAATGCAACATCCACGTCAATACCTGTCGCAAGTTCAATAAATATGTAACCAGATCATCATAAGATTGACTAGAATCATTTTGTTTAAGTTTTGTTTGGTTTAAAGTGCTCTGTATTATCATTAGCTTTTAAAAAATATATGCCGTCATCAATACTAACCGACATAAAATTATCGTCGATGCTGCTAAAGTGTCGGGTGACTACACCTTGTTCTCTCAATCTTTAATTCAGCTATTCAAGTTTCTATATTTTAACTCTTGCTGTTTTTCTAAGATACAGTCTAATTCTTACTTCTTGCCTAATTCGTTCCTTATCAGTTTCATAACTATTGATGTGGCCATAGACCACTGTCCATAGTTCCTCCGGTCATGACTATTGATGTGGCCATAGACCACTGTCCATAGTTCCTCCGGCCATAACTATTGATGTGGCCATAGAGCACTGCCCATAGTTCCTCCAGTCATAACTATTCATGTGGCCATAGACCACTGCCCATAGTTCCTCCAGTCATAACTATTGATGTGGCCATAGACCACTGTCCATAGTTCCTCCAGTCATAACTACCGACGTGGTCATAGCTGTTTTGTTGCATTTACGAGTATCACATTTTTATACTGCTGTATGTTTTCTGGGATCGTTTAATATTGATCTCAAAATTAAAAGTATCCTCAAAATAGTACCTTCTTGATTCCTTTTAAAATAAATAAATATTAATTATGTAGACTCACTGAATAAATAGGAGGTTGTTTGTGTATCTCTCATTCTACTTAAACTGTCTTCCATAATGAATCTCAGTACATAATGGTTGAAAACCATTGTACAAATAATAATTAATTATAATGCCTGTGTATATGTTTTAACATTTGCTTCAAATCAATCACATTTGTTCTGATATGTTTTATCCGTGAAACTATTTTTTAAAATAAAACTCTGAACCACGCCGATATTTCTTAACTGGTTCTCTTTCATCATATATTTAGCATCTGTTGTGGATTGTTCAACCTCAATGTTTAATTTCTTGTAATATTTGCTTATTATTTGTCAGTCGGGAACAGCAACAGATAATATACATTATCTCCGTCTGACTAACATCTGCAAACAATTTGTTTCCCCCGTTATCATCAATTATTTATGCAGCTCCTTAATTTGGTAATTTCTGACTTTAACACTGTTTGATGGAAGTTCTTTTAATATCTACCTTTCCTATTTCAATTTAATGTCTTTCAATTGGTGATCGTTCAGAGCTTTACGTATTTGAGGATCGAGTAAATTTAGTGCAAAATTTCTATTAGAGGCAAAATATTGTGTACAGTATCTGTACGGCAAAATATTGTGTACGGTTTCTGCTAGAGTAGTAGCACCGTTATTGGTAATGTCTAAATAACTGTTGGTTGTTCCACTTACCTCATCATATAGTAGCACCTTTATTGTTAATGTCTAAATAACTGTTGGCTATTTCACTTACCTCAGCATATAGTGGCGACGTTATTGGTAATTTCTAAATAACTGCTGGTTGTTTCACTTACCTCATCATATAGTGGCACCGTTATTGTTAATGTCTAAATAACTGTTGGTTGTTTTACTTACCTCATCACTTAGTGGCGACGTTATTGTTAATGTCTCAATAAATGTTGGTTGTTTCACTTACCTCAGCATATAGTGGCACCCCGTTATTGGTAATGTCTAAATAACTGTTGGCTATTTCACTTACCTGATCATATAGTAGCGACGTTATTGGTAATGTCTAAATAACTGTCGGTGGTTCCACTTACCTCAGCATTTAGTGGCACCGTTACTGGTAATGTCCCGAGTGGTCCAAAGCGCTTTCCGTTACGGATCACTGCCATCTCACTTCTGTCTGCGTGGGTTCGAGTCTCGGATTCGGTCAATGTGGGTATGGGGGAAAGCTTGCCATTAGCTTCTCATGGGTCGGTGGTTCTTTCCGGGGTATTCCCGGGTTCTTCCTCCACCATTAATACTGGCCTCCATCTATAGCCTATCGTGTGCTGAAAAATGGCGCTAAACCATATAACAACAACAACAAAACAACAACTGGTAATGTCTAAATAATTGTTTGTTGTTTCACTTTCCTCAGCATATAGTGGCACCGTTATTGGCAATGTCTCAATAACTATTGGTTGTTTCACTTACCTCAGCATATAGTAGCGCCGTTATATGCATGCTATATGTCAATGTAGACTGATCTTTTGAAATGTATGAGATCGATTTGTACTATAAAGTTAGCGGTATGCAACATTGTATATTTGTACACCTTACGTACGTAATATCTTCATACCATACGGTTTTCACCATCTTACCATCTGAAGCGACGGTACTTTATACCAATCACTACACCTAATCTGTGTCTTTTTTGTCTTAAACATTGCAGGATATACTTTCATTTCTTGCGAGGTATTTTGTAGCACAGCCAGCTTTAATCAGGCGTTGGTCCCATCTAAATCAATGCACATTATCCCTTTATAATGAGATTGTTGCTTTTATAAACACTTTGCATTATCTCTAAGAAAACCTGTCGTAAATAGTACTTTATATCTTTGAGCCATTTTCTCACATTATTTGGCGCTCGCACTCAGTGAATAATCTTAAATTTAGGAACTGAAACATATTTGCATAGCATTAAAGTATGATTTCACCAGAAACGCGTGATTCAGGATAAGAGGTGGTAATTCACCCAACGGTTTAATTGGAAATAATCAGTGCTATCTGGCTAAACGCTCCTGTAATCGACGGCATATTTGTTTTAAAAAAAAGCACGAGTTGTCTATACATTTTAGACGACTGTAGTAGCCCACGCCCTAACGATCGTAATGCTTTAACCTTACTATGGTCTAGCAATGCTAATTTCTATATGATCGAAGTTTATGATTTTAAAAGAATTGAAGACATTACGCTATTCTATGCACAATCCCTTCATTGAACTGTTGAATAAGTTATCTGAAGAGGAGGTACATCCAAATGAATAGGATGGTAGCGAAAGTACTGGAGGTACATCAAAATGAATGGATTACATTGAAAGTAGTCACTATTCCCTTACACTAAAATTTGCTGCACATTCGTTTTCCAAGTTTGATTTCCATCATCCGGCTTATAAGATGGCAAATCAAGTAAAGTACCGAATATCAACGTAGCAAGATTAATTTCTTAAGCATCATAAATTTTGTAGTGGGAGTTAAGAGGTCGCTGTGATATTAAGAGGTCTCTGTGATGTTAACTGGTCTCTGTGATATTAAGAGGTCTCTGTGATATTAAGTGGTCTCTGCGATATTAAGTGATCTTTGCAATTAAGTCCCAAGCACAGTTGCCGATCAGAGTACTGGGTACATTTGTTGCTTCATTTGATCCAACCTTGAAAAGAAATTACTCTCTCGTTTCCAAAGACGAACGTGCCCTTGCCCTAACATTATGATTTTAGTATATTTTATTTGTAACTTTCGTAAGATCGAGTGACTTTGTCCGCGTGTAAAACATTGCCTTTCAACAAAAACATTTTAGTCTCAGAAGGACATTTTCAATGATGGTAGATAAAAAATATGGAAGTCTGAATGTGGATGAGAGAGAGAGAGAGAGAGCTTTGGCTATTGCGTTTATACTCTCCACTAAGTATGTGTCATCTACATACCGGCGTGTTTAAAACTGTCTGACACATTTATGTAATCACACTACAATAAAGTGAATAATTGGCAACGTATGCTTGTATGGATCACTCCGTGTAAAAGAATTAATTGTATCATACCATCTTTTAAGTTAAGCTGAAATCAACAAAGTGAACAGTGAAAAGGCTACATCTGTGAAACTTGGACTGACACTTCTGTACTGGGATTTGCATGTTTGAAATTAAGAAACTTTCACATACATTCTATTTACAGAGACAATAAATCATTTGTTACATCACAAATGTATCTATTTTTCCAACTTTATATTGTCCACGAGCTGTCATATCGCATTAATAAAAAGTTCATGAAAGGAACAGGATTTCCATACGTGTATCAGCACTTTACTTAAGTGTCCTAGTACTTAACATAAGTGTGTAAGAGCTTTGCAAGTTAGACGTAAAGTGGAGATTTAATTTCACTTTCAACTTATTGCTGTATTGCAAAGCAGCAACGTTTCGCTCATCACACATCACTATCTTGTTCGACCCCATAGGCGCTTTTGTGGGTGGTAGGGGCAGTCATGGTAGCATAACGCTAAGTCACAGAGGAGCAAACTTTTAGCAGACTCTTCCCCCAATGTTCGTACGACATGCTTTCGTTGGAGCCTCGTAAGAAGCAAACTAAGGAGCACGTTGATATGCTTGAGGACCCATACGAAACCGGACAGCTAAGAAGACCCACGAACCTTACCAGCGGCTATCAAGGTTCAGAGACCAGTAGTGCGCTCAGAAGGATCTCTGGGAGGTGAGGAAGGCAATATAAATAGATGAGACAGTTTGTACTACACCCTCGCGTAACACATTTGATGATATCCACCGTTGCCGAATTGCGGTTTCCATTTGTCGTTAATGGAAATCAAAACAAGTTTCCGAAGTTAAAAATATAATGAAGGTAGTATGCATTACAGTAGCATCTATGCAGGTCTTGATACGGCATACAGAGCAACACCATGTTATCTGATTTTAAAGAGGATGTTTAGCACCCAGGGAAGCTTAAGCACTTACTTGTTCGGCACATGACTTAATTACTGCGTATTTCGGGCCACAAGGCTGTTATTTTTCTGTTATTGTTCTTGTTTGGTGGTTCCCACATTGTATCGCTTTTGTTACCTTGCAAGAGTCATTTAATTGGCAAAGTTAGTCACATAGCCAGTCATAAAGATTACTGATATCCAAGTTTCGAATATTTTAGTATCAGTATACTCTTTGTTACCCCTTTTTGGCCTTGTTAGGATTTACCAACACCACACTTTTATTTGCATTCATATTTAGTGAACCATGCATTCGTTCCTCCCTGAGTATTGGTGGAATAGTTAGTATAGGATTTAGTCGCTGAGTCTTGGTCTTCTATGAATGGTATTTTATTTTTCAAATATCCAACGTACCAGCGATGCTACGCCCCTTTTTAGAAACTAACGCCTCTATTTGGTTATCAACATAGGACTTTAAACGGCACACTAGTTTATAGGTACATTATTCATGTTATCATTCTAAAGGCTGACATATGCTTTAGGTGTAGCAACAACAGTCTTGGAAAAAATAAACCCTATCGCTGTCCGTAAAGAGGTAACGATATTGCCAAGTTTGCGAAAAAAGGATTCCCTACCGTTTTGTCAGAGCGGTAATCGGATCAAACGTATCTTTGATAGCGGTCAAATGATCCCTACAGTTTAACACTCTCTTGGTATTCTGATGTAACTTTAATTTATCGCTCCTCTTCATCGTGTATTCTATCATAATGATGCTTAATCCGGTCTCCTCAGCTAAGGGAGTTCTGCTTGAGTGCTCGTCCCTTCTCCCCACATTTAGAAACCTATCGTTCAGCCTAAGGATCTTTGAGCCAACATTGTTTTGAAAGTCCACTGCGTATCCTTGCCATACAATCACAGGTTTGATGCAGACAATCTTAAATGTCGTGATGTCAAGACGCCTAGTCCGCTGGACGGCACTGGAAGGGAGCTTAGGAAAATTGGCAGTCCGAAGTTCAGCATTGTGACGTTGAAGAAGCTGATCTAGAAATACTCATTAAAGTGACAACTTATTTCCAGAAAGGTGCCATCACAGCTATGCGAATTAATGAGGCTGACTAGTTAGTTGCACAAGCCTCCGCCACGGTTCAACAGCACATCGCTCTCTTGTGATACGTAATCAATGTGAAGGCACAACAACAGCTGTTTTAGTGGCTAATCTGTCGGGACTATACCAGACAGACGATATAAACATTGACAGGCCAAGTATGTACAGTCAGACATGTGAAAGCATGAATTTGCTGGCATTGACTTTATTGTCAAGGTAAGTGACATTGACAAGTTCGAGCGCCTCAATTCGAGCGTCGCGACAAAAGTCTTGGCTGAGAAAATGCACCCTACCCACTACGCACCCACAATAAAGAACGTGCATCAATAAAAAATAACAGAGCGTCTTCATGCCTAAGCCAAGCAAGAACATCCTAGACTTCTGAAATACTATGACAAATGTTTGCTCTATGAACCAGTCATCTATTCAGAGAACTAGCGCCAGATTTGGGATTTTAACACGTGTGGTGCCTGTACTACTTTCTGAGATGGTACCTCTGATGGTGCTGACCTCAGTATTGCTGATTAGTCCGTGTTGGGGTGCGCTATTGCACTCATCGTTTCTTACTATTTTTCAACATTCATGTACACTATTATGCTAGTTGCAATTGGCAGTAGAATCAGTACGTGCGTGGAGTAAAGTGAATACTGATGATCATCAAAGACACCAGGATGAACAGATCATTTTTAAAATCGCTCGCAAGCCGCTTGCAGTTGTCTATTGGCAGAAAATGGTTCATGACCGCTGTGAACAAGCAAAGCATATATTACCAAAGCAAAGCAGTAATCCTGGTCTCCTTTTTAGAATCGTATATGTCATGGGTTTTTACAACTTCATTATTACTCATTACGTTTAGGTACGCAATGGTTAGAAACCGATCACCTCTCCCAAAGTCACTAGCTCAGACAGCTGGTTTTGGTTTATGGTGCCTGAATTATTAATCACGACGAGTGCCCTTTACACCAATCGAGCCATGGACTGAGCGGAATACGTCGAGATTATTAAGACATGATGAGATTACTTGTTCAATCTTTAATAAGCGCACATATTTATATTTTCATACTTTTTATATTTTCACACGTGAGAATATTAAGGAATATGTTTCATATGTTAAATTAGAGAAATGAAAGAAATATGAAAATTATATTCTAAATAGTTTCTGTATATAATAAAGCTGGTCATCCTGATTTTTGTTGTTTAACTGATTACCTGTTCAAGGATGGGACATACACTCTAGAGTGACACCTTGCATTTTCTTTCTCCTATCTGGAACATACACGATAAATACTGTAAGGTTCATTAGTGCTTTTTGTACCTGAACAATAAATGCAAATATATTTATCATATACGTTAGAGGTGGCAGAGTTTTGTGGTGCTGAAACTGGTACAGTGAGCCCTTTTTAACTACTCCCTGAGTAAGAGTCACAGTCAGATGATTCGTATGTATGTATGTTTATATATATATATATATATATATATATATATATATATATATATATATATATATATATATATATATATATATATATATATATATATATTCTGGGGCAATAAATGTAAGGTTATATGTAAGCAGTGATGAATACGCTCGTTAGTGCCTACGAGAATTTTACACTGGAATAGCACTCTGGACACAAACATCAACTATACGTTAGACCTCCAAATTGACTAGACCCTTGTGTTTCAGCTAATTATTGTCTCATACTATTTAATGTGTCATGAGCTTGTATGGTTAGAACTAATAACACTCTTACATGCTTTTGGGTGGAAATGAGTTTGTCTGCAACTGAAATATAATTGTAAAAAACTGGTTCATAGTTTTTATTCACATGGTGGGTCTGGCTGCTTATATCTGTACCATAAATGTTTGATGGTAAATGCTAATTTGTCTGCCCACTAAATGTCTGATGGTAAATGCTAATTTGTCTGCCCACTACATGTCTGATGGTAAATGCTAAATTGTCTGCCCACTAAATGTCTGATGGTAAATGCTAATTTGTCTGCCCACTAAATGTTTTGGTAAGCAATACAATGATCAAAACACTTCAATTTATTTGAGGTAAACTATAAACCGCATTGTCATTTTATTAGCTTTCTTTCTAATTCCCAGATCGCTTATTTCATTTGTAAAGTGGTCAATACTTTAAACCGAGTTATATATATATATATATATATATATATATATATATATATATATATATATATATATATATATATATATATATATATATATATATATATATATATATATATATATATTCAATACAATTATACAAAATATGCAGACATCAAATATATTTTGTTTGCGTTATTATGCTAGCATTCATTTCTGATTTTTTGTGTATCGTAGTACATGACTTATTTATAATTTTCTTAATTACTTTGAACATGAAATTATGCCTCAGTCATACGGTCTATACAAAACGGAAGAGACTATTGTGCCGCGTGCTATTATCATTTAACTTGTATTCTTTCGTTTCCGACTCTTCTGAATAATGAATAATGAAACATGGTTGATCTGCATCCGGAATGAGTTTAAAGTTCAACAAAAACGTTGGGTAATGTAAACTGTACTTATTTTCAGTAGTCGTATCAGATGGTCCTACATTACTAGTCAAAAGTAGCAATTCAAATGAGACTGCTTGTGCCCACTAGTCATGTAAGGACTTTGTACAACTAGTCCTGTAAGGACTTTGTACAACTCCTGCCAATAAGACAAACTGAATCCATTGTCACTTATCCAAATCATCGCAGTTTACACAGTAATGAAGAGTGCAAATAATTACATCATAAAACAGCGAAACTAAATATATTAACATGTAATGATATCACTATCGATATGTATGTATGTATGTATGTATGTATGTATGTATGTATGTATGTATGTATGTGTGTGTGTGTGTGTGTGTGTGTGTGTGCGTACAGACAACTTTTACTAGTCAATACTGTTAATATTTGTCCAAGTGCAATACAAGGTGCACCACAAATGCACGTAGGCCTAGTAAAGTAGCAATCACCTTTGGTGGGACAACACGAGGTCAAAAATGGACGCGGATGGCAAAAATGAATGCGGATTGCAAAAATGGACGCGAAAAAAGAGCACGAATCTGATTTAACCCTGTCATCGAGAAGGGGAGACAATCTTAACAGGAACAGTTTACAAGAACTCATCTATGTGATTGTTCTTTCGATTCCAGGTTGTCTACAGCTGAGAATAATATCTGTCCCAGTGAAGGATACCGGAATGAAACTTGCCTTGGTATCTCGGATACAAGGTCAGGCGGCTGAAGAGTGGTCCCAGTATGTTACCGAACTGAATGATGCCGCAGGGTCGTTGATAAGCTTCAATCATTGGTACGGCCCTACTGGTATGTTATTCCCTTAGACTTTTGTATTAAACTCAAGGGAACTTTTACTCTAATTTACCATGCTCGGGATATTGTAGAAAACATTAAATAAAGTATAAACTGTAGTCAGAAAATAATAGTACAGCTGACTAAACTGACCTCGAGTACTGTTAAAAAGCTTCCAATTTAATTTTGAAAACAAAAAATCAGTGCTTATTACACTAAAATGTTACGCCACAGTTTTTGTTGATTTTTTGTGGCCTACAATTTAGAATAAATTGGTGATTGTGATGGTATGCAGTATAAGGGTACAAGCCAAAAAGTCGCTGAATTCGGTCTCCATATCTCAAAACTTTTTACGTTGAAAACAAACTCAAGATCTGGGTCCGAGAACTTTCACGCTTCTTGACTCTAAGGGATTAGACTTCTGGTTCATTTTCTATTCAGCTTAATGTTAATATATTAAATGTAGATGTCGCTTGTTTCCGTTTTGCTTCTCACTATGACACCAATGTTTCTTTAGGTAATGAAGTTATTCTACTGTCCATGTTGCATTGTTCTGTCATTTTTTTCGTCTTCAGTGTTTGACCATTTTTGCCATTTTCCTCCTTGGTATTGCTGTCTAATGGTCTGTGTGTCTGTCTTTTTAACCTTTCAATCACGATTGTTAGCGTCCTTTCACAGCAAACAATCTATCCAAAGCATTAATTTTTAAACACTTGAACTTTGCCCTAAATGATCTTCCCGTTCGCTACATGTGTGACTCATGAAATAAAACTGATATTACATCAGAGTCGACTCCAATGTAGGCACTGTATTAAAGAAACTGGAATAAAAATGGTGGATTTTAGTATGGCAGCCTACCTTTAAATTTGGATTGGTTTCTATGGCAAAAATAAGTAGTAGTTAAATTAACTGATGGCTAAGTCCAAAATGATGGCTTTGTTGGTATAGTGTAACCATATTGTCTAAAACAGTGTTTTGTACAGTGTAACCATATTGTTTAAAACTGTGTTTATACAGTGTAACCCTATTATCTAAAACAGTGTTTGGTACAGTGTAACCCTATTGTCTAAAATAGTGTTTGGTACAGTGTACCCTATTGTCTAAAACACGCAGGTGAACATATATTTTGCTTACCATTTTATTAGGATTTCTGATGTGAACTGTTCATAACTGACAAAAAAAGACCTTTTAATATTGGGAAAAAATTTGATATGTTTATATTTTTAAAGTTACTAATGGTGAATTTCGAAATTTTGCAAAGAGAGAGAGGTAAAGTAGATATCATTTGGAAAATTGTGATGTCTAATAGAGAAGGTAACCGGAATTATATCATTATTTATGACACAAATTAACCAATTATTTATGCATTTTGTTTTATTACTTTTCCCATGTTAAAATTATATGTTTATAGTTTAGCAAGGAATAATGAAAGATTTCACATGAACCCACAATAAAAATAGGATTAAAGATGAAAATATTATAATTAGTTTGCCACTGGAATATTCGATATTCTGTGTCACCAATATTATATTATTCTACCTATAACAATCAGCGACAAAAGGTACACACTTTTAAGAAAAACTTTTGATTCAATAATAAAGTTGTTTAAGTAGCCATTTTAACTCTCACGGCAATCATAATCATGTTTTAAAACGATGAAGAAACCAGGCATTGATGAGTGTAGATTGCAACCCAAAGTTAAATGACGATCAAAATTGGGATTGAGTTCATTCCTGCAAAATACTGCACGCTTGGAATCAGACATGAACCAAACATAGAATTACATAATTAAATCCAAGTTCAAAGACATTAAAAGCTGTTCTTTCATATTGTTGCACGCAGAAGTGTGTTGGACTGTTCTGTCTTGTTTCTACAGAATCCCCATCCCACCAATGCTCACTGTGTCAATCCGAGCAAGAAATGAGTCAACGAATGGAAGCCTCCTAATTTTTGTACGACGACAGTCATTAATTTGACAAAATCAATACTGTGAAGCATTACATGTACAATCTAAATTACTAAATGGTGGCTGTCCTAAAATTATTGCAAATTTTCGGAACTTCGTTTCCTCGAGGTACCAATGTTAAAATGACCTAAGGTCGAGAAACAAATTCATGCAAATCTAAGATTTTTTTACCTTAATATATATATATATATATATATATATATATATATATATATATATATATATATATATATATATATATATATATATTGAGGGATTGATTAAGATAAATGCAATAAACTGACTACGAACAGTGCGAAACTACTATCTAGTTAGCCTCAGCGCGTTCGACTCATTAATGAGTCTTTTTCAATTCAAAAGGTAAATACAAAACATAGACAAGATAAACAAATAAAACAGAAAAACGGTTATGTTTGCGAAACTTTACATTGTTGTTACTACAGGAATTCTACCTTTTAACTTTATTATGTTTCACCTAGTTTATTTCAGCTTGTTGCTGATACTGGAAAACATTTGTATTGACCTAGAAATTGATGAGCCATAACGACATCTGTTATTTTCTGTAAATTTATGTAAACGCAATTTATATTGATTATTTTATTTTTGAGTTTCTATTTTTATTCACATTGATTAAATCAATATAAGACATGCCTATTACTTAAACATGAACGAGCTTATTGTACTCAATGAACGCTTAGGCATTGATGTACTGGCGTATGGAAATTAGCGTGGAATAGAAACTAAGCGAAATGAAGAACCAAGAAAAAATAATTAAAATATTTTAATATATTTACAGTTAATCTATGTCATACCGATTATAAAAAATGCATTATCTCTCTCTCTCTCTCTCTCTCTCTCTCTCTCGCAAATTCCCAACGCTCGTATTTTATGGATTTGTGCCCCTATCTTACTATGGTGGTCCAGAGAGAGAGAGAGAGAGAGGGGGCCGTTTGGATATTTTCATATTTAATTAATAATAATCGATCTTTAGAACATTATGAAAGGTTTAAGAAACAGCAACAACAACAAAGCATTAATTACGTTGTAGTATGTGTGCCTCGTCGCCGACCAATTTAATTTAGACTGTCAACAGGGTATTGCAACTATGTGTCATTGGTATTATGAACACTGTATATAGATCCCAAGGAAAGAATAAACATACCGCTACGACGAACCACATTCTTGTAGGTACCTGGTGAAAGTTAAGTTTTAAGGTTTTCATCCATTCCAGATTGTTCTATTGTGATCCGCCCATGGAGCAATGAAAAGCATGTATCAACATTCTCGCAATCGTGTGCTATTGATGCTAGATCCATGATGAATTTCCACACAATAATCACTAGTGACATATGAAAATAACGATAAAAAGTGTTAATAGTCCCCGTTTTCTAAATGAATTGAATATGGTTTACAATTTCATCGCAATCGTTTCTGACTCCTTTCCCTCCTCCGTTCTCGTGAAAAACAGAAAAAAAAATAAACAGAAATATGGAGCGAGAGAGAAAACGAATTTGTGGTGGATGAAACCCTGGAAATTGAATTTACACGAAGTAACCTACAAGAATATGATTCGTCGAAACGATATGTGTGCATTTTCTTGGGATATCTAGTGTTTACATATTCAATGATGCAAATATCCAAGCCTGTAGATATTATATGGTACATTTCTCGGTTACGTGGTACATATGCTGTGATGTATTTAATGTTTTGTTGTTGAGAGAGTTTTCTAGTTTTAAAGTCAAACTGACCAGAGAGAGAGAGAGAGAGAGAGAGAGAGTTTTATGGTCGGTATTTCTGTTGTTAAAGCAGAATATGACTTAGATCAACTGTACACATTTTGAAATATCTTAATTACCTCTTGTTGGTTTGTCAATTCGCTTAGTTTCTATTCCACATTAATTTCCATGCGATGATACGCGAATGGCTGAGCGTTCATGTGTGATTATAGTACTCTACTTTCTTCAGTGAAACCGTCTTAATGATAATAATCAAAAGACGAAAATAAAAATTTCACTCGTGAAGTGGAAACATAGTGTATTGTCATTCGTGACAATATTTCCACGTCACTCGTGAAATATTTCTTTATAAGCATTAAAACAATGATGCTTTTTTATATTGAATATATGCTTATATTTCACCCATGAGGTAGAAACACTTATTGGGTTCAGTTCTTCCTCCGAAACTCGAGAATATATTAGATTTATGATTTATCAGTGATATATTATTTATCTCCACAAAATAAACCGTGCATGCCATTTTATTCTGCTTACGATTTTGAAATGTATTATCTAACTGTTCCTTATAACGCAGGTATTAACTTGTATAACCCGACGCCAAACCATCCACCTCATCGCAAACTACAGCCAGTGCAAAGTCTTAGTCAACAACTTGGCAAGTTGTTTCAGGCACCTAGTTTCTTGTTGAGACCGGAAGTCGATAAAACACGCACCTTTTCCGTCTCTACGACTGAGAGTGATTGGCTGCTTGGTGAGACATAGGCAGTTTCAGAACGATCCGCTGCCAGGTTTGGCGAAACGAAATATGGATATATATCATAAAAATGATGACAGCTTTATTATATATGTGAGTGGGCGAACACAAAAATAACAACAGCGACAGAAATTCACCATATATTCTAAGCCTGCATGGCCATGCGACCGTGATTAAACAACAACGTATTGATGAGATTGGCCTCTTTATCAAAAGGGAGGAACTTCTGGAGAAGGAATACAATTTTAAATGAGAAAATCCTGCAAAGTGAACACATACCAAAACAATAATCCTTACTAGCATGTTGGCATGGTCATCAATGCATATTTACGATTTTGTGTGTTGGATGTCAAGTGGTGGTGATCTTTGAGTAGTGGATGATCTAATCACTTGTAAGCAAGAACATGCTGACATTGCATTTCTTATTACAATCGTACCAATCACGTAATAAAATTTACATCAGTCCCTGCATATAAAGATGGAGACATAATATACCACATATATAGGGGTTGTATTGATTCGCTGTATGGATTTGGTTCAACTCATCCCTAAAATATCTGGATTCATGTATCTAGGGACTGAGCTAATCACATGCGCACTGGTGCTTTTACTTCTTTTTCTATGTTCCTTCCGCGCACATCCTTGTACCTAGTAATTGATTGTAAAGACTCAACTTAAATTCCTTAAGCTGAGTCTTTACAATCAATTACTAGGTACAAGGATGTGCGCGGAAGGAACATAGAAAAAGAAGTAAAAGCACCAGTGCGCATGTGATTAGCTCAGTCTGCCTCCAGTATTCATCAATGTACAGTCAAACTGTGTTTCCTTTTACCTAATTCTCTCTCCATTAATCATCGATGTCCTATCAAACAGTTGTTTTTCCACTTCCCGTATTCATCGCTGCCCATTGGTCTCTTAGCTCATTCCGTCTCAGGTATTCATTTATGTCCTATCAAACAGTTCCCTTCCACTTCCCGTATTCATCGCTGCCTTTTCAAGCAGTGATCTATTTTAGCTCAATCTGTCGAAAGTTTTTTATCATTGTCCTATTGATCACTGTTTTCTTTGACCTATCTATCTATCTACCTACCTACATATCTATCTATCTATCTATCTGTCTGTCTGTCGGTCTGTCTGTCTGTCTATCTATATCTATCCATTCATCCATCTCTCTCTCTCTCTCTCTCTCTCTCTCTCTCTCTCTCTCTCTCTCTCTATATATATATATATATATATATATATATATATATATATATATATGAAACGAATGACAAAATGTAGAAATGGTATTAGTATAATTATGTATGTATATATCGTAAGTTATCAATTTTTGTTGTTCAATGAATCAATCTAAACCTCACGCAATACACGTTTGTTGTCTTTCTTAGTTTTATATAAGTATCGCTGTACAGTTTGATATCTTGCACAGGGTAAGACTTTTAAAGAAAGAGAACTTCCAGGTTATCCAGGCAATTTAAAAGGATCTTGTTTATCTCCCCCATTGTTCAAAGGACTTTTAATTTTATTTAGTTTAGTATATGATTGAAAGGTGATATTTGTATTATTGAGCATGCAGCTTGGGTTTTTATTCAGTTGCATCTAGCTGAAAACAGATATCTCTTATTGATCATTTTCACTTCCTGCACTTCATGGATGAATTGCAAAAAATTAGTCGATAACTTTTATTATTTCTTTTACTTATTTTATAATTAATATATTGTACTATCAAAAGCTGGTACTGTCTATAATGGCAATATTAGGCTTTTCCTTATTTAATAAATGTTAAAGCTAATGTACTAATTTATAATTTCCACAATTATAATATATAAAGAAATTTCGGCCTCAGTGCAGGTAAGTAGGATAGAGGTATGCCATATACGTTGCCTAAATGCAATTGCTCTGCAATATCTTATTTATTGTTGGGAAGGTGCAACCGAAGTTGAGAGAGAGAGAGAGAGAGAGAGAGAGAGAGAGAGAGAGAGATGATGATATTCTTTTATTCCTCCATTTTCTGAAGATTTTAAGACAAAAAAGAAATGCATTTAAATACATAGAATCACAAAAATAGTAGATTCGTTACTTATTGAATTATTTCCAATAGCAAACGAATAAATAAATTAAAATCATTACTAATCTAGATAGAGATATATATACGATAAAACATTTGAAAATGTATCCTCACAACAAAAATAGTTTCCTACTCTCTTTGCAATCCAGTACAAGTATTTCTTTCCTTATATTTTGAGTGAGTTCTCTATTGAATCGAATATATAATATCCTTTATCTTAATGAAATACTTGGTAGATAGTCTGATCATATTTAACCATGCCTCAAATTCTAAACGTTCTGATATATCATTTAAACCACCAAGTAGTATAATCAGTATAACATCATCGATCTGATCACAGAAATCACGGTAAATCACTGGAGGCATATACGAAAATAGACTTTCCATCAAGTGGTTTCTGTCGTCTGAGGTTAAGGCACAATTCATCGAAATGTGCAAAATACGGTCATGACTCATTTTGCCACATAGGGGACACAGTCCAGGTCTTGCTTGCATTCCTCCAATACGAATTAATGTCCCATATTCCATTTTTCTGCTTGAGTCAGTGTAAGCTATTTTCCATAGATGATGCATTTTTAATCCTGGATTAATTTTTAAAAATCTACCAAATCCCTCTGATGGATTTCTGATACTCATTTCATGTTTTCTCTCCTCTAATATCTGTATTCTTGTCCCAATTAAGTTTTTCCATGTTATTTTGTCTGGAAATTTTCCAGTGAAAATAAAGTCGTTGAGATAGTCTTCTAAATCATACTTTTTTAGTACAGTATTTACATCATATATAAAAGAGTTGTAGCTATGTTGGGGGTCAAAAATAAAATTTCCAACAGCCCAGAGGAAAACCTTTTTAGCCGTTAAATTTGCTGATGTTCTACACATGCGACCAAGGAATACGAGTTTTTGCTTATCTATGCGAGCTTCCATTGATATCATCCCCAAGCACGATGTCGTAGATCCAGTAGGCGATCTTTGAGGGAAACCTTGTACTCTCCGGGCGAAATATCGTTGTATTTTCTCCATTGATTCAATGTCCTGATATGACATATTAAACCAGAGTTCTGAGCCATACAAAGCAGATGGCAATATAACTCTTTCCCAGACTTTCACAGAGACTATAGGATTCATTCCATTTGCATTTAATCCAGTTGAGTATAGTGAGTTTGTTACACGTTTAGCTTTATCGTAGGAATAGATTATACGATCATTAGTTTTCATTGATTGCGAAAAGGTAACTCCTGCATATTTCACTTTTTTTGCTCTAGGAATATTCTGTGATCCCAGAGTAATTCCATTTGATGAGTACACTTCCTTTCTTTTACTAAATATCATCCAATTACTCTTGTTAGAGTTATATTTCAATTTCCACTTCTGTGCATACTGATAAGCTGTATTCACGAGTATTTGCAATCCATTCAGCGTAGAGCTTAGTAGAGTAGTGTCGTCTGCCAAAAGCATGCCAGGTATGTTCATCTGATTCACTGTTATCCCGCAATTAGTCATTACTAGCTCATTCAATAGGTCATTTATGTACACGAGAAATAAAAAAGCCGACATTACACGCCCTTGACCAACGCCTCTCCGTAATGGAAATGTGTTAGATATACATCCTCTACACGCTACACAGGCACTTGACTGTGTGTAGGAATGGGCGATTATTCTCCATATTTTTGCATTAATTCCTAATATTTTTAGTTTTTTTAGTAGTCCACAATGCCACAGTCTATCGAATGCCTTTTCGTTATCCAGAAAAACAGCATATACATTAGAGTTATGATTATTAAAGTACATCAAACATTCTTGAAGAGTAAAAGCAGCGGAGATAGATCCAGCCTCCTTACGAAATCCAAATTGATAAGGATGTGGAAAGCTTATTTTGTCTAAATACTTTTGAATTCTAGTCATCAATATTTTTTCAAACAATTTTCCCAGACAAGATGTCAATGTTATACCACGATAATTCACTGGATCCTTTTTATCTTTACCATTTTGTTTGTATATCGGTATAATCATCCCACATCTATATACATTAGGCAAATACTCATACTGGATCATGTAATTAAAAAGGGCAGTTAAATGTCTGATTAAATATTTTCCACCATACTTTAAGTGTTCATTCGATATGCAATCAATGCCTGGTGATTTTTTTGTTTTTAGAGACTTGATATGCTGCAACACTTCTTCCTCTGTAATATTATTACATTTTATGTTATCATTCTCTAGTGTGCTTTCTTCGTACATATTCTTCATTTTGACACAATCATTATGTTCCTCATCTGTTGTACCACTTAATTCAGAAAAATATAGTTTCCATAGATTGACACATTCATCCAAAGTATTAGATTCTACTCCTCGAAATGCAATATTACCAATGTCCGATTTATCTTTTCTATTTTCCCGTATGACTGCATAGAATTCGTCTATTCCCATTTCTGCACTCTTTTCTATCTCTTCAAATATACACTCTTTATATACCTTTTTCTCTTGCCTATGTTTCTTTCTAAACTTTCTTTTCGCGTCCTTGTATCTTCTTTTGATGCTACACTCTGTGCTTCTATTTATTCCTGCTTTGATCCATTCTCCGCGCGCTTTTCTCATATTCTGATGTAAATTTTCAAGCCCACTTTTCTTCCAATATGGTTTCAAGTGCGATTTGAATTCGGACTTTGGAATATATCGGTCTGATGCAGTTATTACACTCTTAGTTATCAATTCATTATACTTCTCTATATCTTCTACCTTTTTACACTCATAGGTGAAATTCAAGAATGCACTAACATCAGATTTATACATGCTCATTTCTAATGGATTTGCCAAGTTCCATTTCATTCTTGGAGATACACATGTCTTTTTATTTTCCTTCAGTATATCTTTTGCAAGTGCCGCTGTAATAGGTAGGTGATCCGATATTGAGAAATCGATTTTGTCATTTACTATGTGTCTTTTTACAGCACCTCTAATTATTTCAGGTATTAATATATAATCAAGTGTGGACGTTCGTGACATGTCTTTTGATCTATACGTGATGTAATGTTCATGTGGTTTTATCACCAGCGTAGCAACTATGTTTCTCTGTTCTATTCTTTTTTTGAGAGCAAGATCTCTTCTTGATGGATTTTTACACACAAGATCTGCATTCATGTCGCCCGTAATTATGCATATATTTTCAGCAGAATACCTATCATACACATCAAAAACATTTTCACAAAATTTGTCATATGCATCATCAGTTCTAGTTGTCGAGGGAAAGTAGGTTGCAATCAAAATTATAGGTTCCAAGTCTCTCACTAAGATTTTCACCGCCATAATATTTGGGAACTCATTTTGTAAGGTGCTTGCTTTGCATAGTGATGATCTATAAAATACGGCAACCCCGCCACTACCTCTATAGCATTGTTGTATCTCTTCAGTAGGTAGCGCAACTACTTTGAAATCATCATGTAATTTATCTAAATACGTTAGATTCTTTGTACAAAGCCAATGTTCAGTGATAACAAATATATCTGTGTCTGGTAACAATTCAATTAATTTCTGCGTGCTAGACATTATACCACGTACATTCCATGTTGAAATAATGATCATAATTATAATTAAGAAGCAATTACTAGTCATATGGTTATGCTCATTAGGAATATATTTTGTAATTCTCATGCGTTTCATCAAGTAAGTAGCCTTCTCTCCATTTTCTGTTTGTTATCCATTCCCTACATTTTATTCCAGAACTCCAAAATGATTCATTATTCATCATCAGTTCAAAATCTTTATCCAGTACATTTAGTCGAAATGTATATATATTTGATCCATCCCAATGGGGTCGTTCCTTTATGAGGCGGACGAATGTTACTGTCACACCTTCCTCTTTGCACTGAGTTGCAATAGCTGTCCTTACTACATCTATATTTTTTCTCGATTTGACATTTGATAGCAGAATGCGTCTTATTTTGTTTCTTACAACTGGTTCAAACACATCCGGTTCTATATTCCTTTGATTGGGTCTGGTAATAATTGTCTCAATATGTCTATACGATGTATCTTCCTTTTTTTGTCTCTCCTCGTCATTCGGAATCATTCTTTGATCATTTGGTGATTTGTTGTGCCCTATTTGATCTTTATTTATGTTTTCATTTATACTTATGTTAGCTCTATCTTCATATCTTAATTTCTTTTGCTGATTGTTGGTTGATGTACTTGCATTGTGAGATGTTATTTCTGTGCGCTGATTATGATTCACATTTTCCGTTATGTTAGTCCGATCATTCCGTGAAAGTGGCGGGAAATCTTTCAATGTAAACATAGTGGGACCATTGCTAGGCAAATTTACTGGAAGAGCTCTAGCAGGCTCTTTATGTATTTCTTTTTGTCCATGTACTACTTCTGGTTCATTTTCTATTCAGCTTAATGTTAATATATTAAATGTAGATGTCGCTTGTTTCCGTTTTGCTTCTCACTATGACACCAATGTTTCTTTAGGTAATGAAGTTATTCTACTGTCCATGTTGCATTGTTCTGTCATTTTTTTCGTCTTCAGTGTTTGACCATTTTTGCCATTTTCCTCCTTGGTATTGCTGTCTAATGGTCTGTGTGTCTGTCTTTTTAACCTTTCAATCACGATTGTTAGCGTCCTTTCACAGCAAACAATCTATCCAAAGCATTAATTTTTAAACACTTGAACTTTGCCCTAAATGATCTTCCCGTTCGCTACATGTGTGACTCATGAAATAAAACTGATATTACATCAGAGTCGACTCCAATGTAGGCACTGTATTAAAGAAACTGGAATAAAAATGGTGGATTTTAGTATGGCAGCCTACCTTTAAATTTGGATTGGTTTCTATGGCAAAAATAAGTAGTAGTTAAATTAACTGATGGCTAAGTCCAAAATGATGGCTTTGTTGGTATAGTGTAACCATATTGTCTAAAACAGTGTTTTGTACAGTGTAACCATATTGTTTAAAACTGTGTTTATACAGTGTAACCCTATTATCTAAAACAGTGTTTGGTACAGTGTAACCCTATTGTCTAAAATAGTGTTTGGTACAGTGTACCCTATTGTCTAAAACACGCAGGTGAACATATATTTTGCTTACCATTTTATTAGGATTTCTGATGTGAACTGTTCATAACTGACAAAAAAAGACCTTTTAATATTGGGAAAAAATTTGATATGTTTATATTTTTAAAGTTACTAATGGTGAATTTCGAAATTTTGCAAAGAGAGAGAGGTAAAGTAGATATCATTTGGAAAATTGTGATGTCTAATAGAGAAGGTAACCGGAATTATATCATTATTTATGACACAAATTAACCAATTATTTATGCATTTTGTTTTATTACTTTTCCCATGTTAAAATTATATGTTTATAGTTTAGCAAGGAATAATGAAAGATTTCACATGAACCCACAATAAAAATAGGATTAAAGATGAAAATATTATAATTAGTTTGCCACTGGAATATTCGATATTCTGTGTCACCAATATTATATTATTCTACCTATAACAATCAGCGACAAAAGGTACACACTTTTAAGAAAAACTTTTGATTCAATAATAAAGTTGTTTAAGTAGCCATTTTAACTCTCACGGCAATCATAATCATGTTTTAAAACGATGAAGAAACCAGGCATTGATGAGTGTAGATTGCAACCCAAAGTTAAATGACGATCAAAATTGGGATTGAGTTCATTCCTGCAAAATACTGCACGCTTGGAATCAGACATGAACCAAACATAGAATTACATAATTAAATCCAAGTTCAAAGACATTAAAAGCTGTTCTTTCATATTGTTGCACGCAGAAGTGTGTTGGACTGTTCTGTCTTGTTTCTACAGAATCCCCATCCCACCAATGCTCACTGTGTCAATCCGAGCAAGAAATGAGTCAACGAATGGAAGCCTCCTAATTTTTGTACGACGACAGTCATTAATTTGACAAAATCAATACTGTGAAGCATTACATGTACAATCTAAATTACTAAATGGTGGCTGTCCTAAAATTATTGCAAATTTTCGGAACTTCGTTTCCTCGAGGTACCAATGTTAAAATGACCTAAGGTCGAGAAACAAATTCATGCAAATCTAAGATTTTTTTACCTTAATATATATATATATATATATATATATATATATATATATATATATATATATATATATATATATATATATATATATTGAGGGATTGATTAAGATAAATGCAATAAACTGACTACGAACAGTGCGAAACTACTATCTAGTTAGCCTCAGCGCGTTCGACTCATTAATGAGTCTTTTTCAATTCAAAAGGTAAATACAAAACATAGACAAGATAAACAAATAAAACAGAAAAACGGTTATGTTTGCGAAACTTTACATTGTTGTTACTACAGGAATTCTACCTTTTAACTTTATTATGTTTCACCTAGTTTATTTCAGCTTGTTGCTGATACTGGAAAACATTTGTATTGACCTAGAAATTGATGAGCCATAACGACATCTGTTATTTTCTGTAAATTTATGTAAACGCAATTTATATTGATTATTTTATTTTTGAGTTTCTATTTTTATTCACATTGATTAAATCAATATAAGACATGCCTATTACTTAAACATGAACGAGCTTATTGTACTCAATGAACGCTTAGGCATTGATGTACTGGCGTATGGAAATTAGCGTGGAATAGAAACTAAGCGAAATGAAGAACCAAGAAAAAATAATTAAAATATTTTAATATATTTACAGTTAATCTATGTCATACCGATTATAAAAAATGCATTATCTCTCTCTCTCTCTCTCTCTCGCAAATTCCCAACGCTCGTATTTTATGGATTTGTGCCCCTATCTTACTATGGTGGTCCAGAGAGAGAGAGAGAGAGAGGGGGCCGTTTGGATATTTTCATATTTAATTAATAATAATCGATCTTTAGAACATTATGAAAGGTTTAAGAAACAGCAACAACAACAAAGCATTAATTACGTTGTAGTATGTGTGCCTCGTCGCCGACCAATTTAATTTAGACTGTCAACAGGGTATTGCAACTATGTGTCATTGGTATTATGAACACTGTATATAGATCCCAAGGAAAGAATAAACATACCGCTACGACGAACCACATTCTTGTAGGTACCTGGTGAAAGTTAAGTTTTAAGGTTTTCATCCATTCCAGATTGTTCTATTGTGATCCGCCCATGGAGCAATGAAAAGCATGTATCAACATTCTCGCAATCGTGTGCTATTGATGCTAGATCCATGATGAATTTCCACACAATAATCACTAGTGACATATGAAAATAACGATAAAAAGTGTTAATAGTCCCCGTTTTCTAAATGAATTGAATATGGTTTACAATTTCATCGCAATCGTTTCTGACTCCTTTCCCTCCTCCGTTCTCGTGAAAAACAGAAAAAAAAATAAACAGAAATATGGAGCGAGAGAGAAAACGAATTTGTGGTGGATGAAACCCTGGAAATTGAATTTACACGAAGTAACCTACAAGAATATGATTCGTCGAAACGATATGTGTGCATTTTCTTGGGATATCTAGTGTTTACATATTCAATGATGCAAATATCCAAGCCTGTAGATATTATATGGTACATTTCTCGGTTACGTGGTACATATGCTGTGATGTATTTAATGTTTTGTTGTTGAGAGAGTTTTCTAGTTTTAAAGTCAAACTGACCAGAGAGAGAGAGAGAGAGAGAGAGAGAGAGTTTTATGGTCGGTATTTCTGTTGTTAAAGCAGAATATGACTTAGATCAACTGTACACATTTTGAAATATCTTAATTACCTCTTGTTGGTTTGTCAATTCGCTTAGTTTCTATTCCACATTAATTTCCATGCGATGATACGCGAATGGCTGAGCGTTCATGTGTGATTATAGTACTCTACTTTCTTCAGTGAAACCGTCTTAATGATAATAATCAAAAGACGAAAATAAAAATTTCACTCGTGAAGTGGAAACATAGTGTATTGTCATTCGTGACAATATTTCCACGTCACTCGTGAAATATTTCTTTATAAGCATTAAAACAATGATGCTTTTTTATATTGAATATATGCTTATATTTCACCCATGAGGTAGAAACACTTATTGGGTTCAGTTCTTCCTCCGAAACTCGAGAATATATTAGATTTATGATTTATCAGTGATATATTATTTATCTCCACAAAATAAACCGTGCATGCCATTTTATTCTGCTTACGATTTTGAAATGTATTATCTAACTGTTCCTTATAACGCAGGTATTAACTTGTATAACCCGACGCCAAACCATCCACCTCATCGCAAACTACAGCCAGTGCAAAGTCTTAGTCAACAACTTGGCAAGTTGTTTCAGGCACCTAGTTTCTTGTTGAGACCGGAAGTCGATAAAACACGCACCTTTTCCGTCTCTACGACTGAGAGTGATTGGCTGCTTGGTGAGACATAGGCAGTTTCAGAACGATCCGCTGCCAGGTTTGGCGAAACGAAATATGGATATATATCATAAAAATGATGACAGCTTTATTATATATGTGAGTGGGCGAACACAAAAATAACAACAGCGACAGAAATTCACCATATATTCTAAGCCTGCATGGCCATGCGACCGTGATTAAACAACAACGTATTGATGAGATTGGCCTCTTTATCAAAAGGGAGGAACTTCTGGAGAAGGAATACAATTTTAAATGAGAAAATCCTGCAAAGTGAACACATACCAAAACAATAATCCTTACTAGCATGTTGGCATGGTCATCAATGCATATTTACGATTTTGTGTGTTGGATGTCAAGTGGTGGTGATCTTTGAGTAGTGGATGATCTAATCACTTGTAAGCAAGAACATGCTGACATTGCATTTCTTATTACAATCGTACCAATCACGTAATAAAATTTACATCAGTCCCTGCATATAAAGATGGAGACATAATATACCACATATATAGGGGTTGTATTGATTCGCTGTATGGATTTGGTTCAACTCATCCCTAAAATATCTGGATTCATGTATCTAGGGACTGAGCTAATCACATGCGCACTGGTGCTTTTACTTCTTTTTCTATGTTCCTTCCGCGCACATCCTTGTACCTAGTAATTGATTGTAAAGACTCAACTTAAATTCCTTAAGCTGAGTCTTTACAATCAATTACTAGGTACAAGGATGTGCGCGGAAGGAACATAGAAAAAGAAGTAAAAGCACCAGTGCGCATGTGATTAGCTCAGTCTGCCTCCAGTATTCATCAATGTACAGTCAAACTGTGTTTCCTTTTACCTAATTCTCTCTCCATTAATCATCGATGTCCTATCAAACAGTTGTTTTTCCACTTCCCGTATTCATCGCTGCCCATTGGTCTCTTAGCTCATTCCGTCTCAGGTATTCATTTATGTCCTATCAAACAGTTCCCTTCCACTTCCCGTATTCATCGCTGCCTTTTCAAGCAGTGATCTATTTTAGCTCAATCTGTCGAAAGTTTTTTATCATTGTCCTATTGATCACTGTTTTCTTTGACCTATCTATCTATCTACCTACCTACATATCTATCTATCTATCTATCTGTCTGTCTGTCGGTCTGTCTGTCTGTCTATCTATATCTATCCATTCATCCATCTCTCTCTCTCTCTCTCTCTCTCTCTCTCTCTCTCTCTCTCTCTATATATATATATATATATATATATATATATATATATATATATATATATATATATATATATATGAAACGAATGACAAAATGTAGAAATGGTATTAGTATAATTATGTATGTATATATCGTAAGTTATCAATTTTTGTTGTTCAATGAATCAATCTAAACCTCACGCAATACACGTTTGTTGTCTTTCTTAGTTTTATATAAGTATCGCTGTACAGTTTGATATCTTGCACAGGGTAAGACTTTTAAAGAAAGAGAACTTCCAGGTTATCCAGGCAATTTAAAAGGATCTTGTTTATCTCCCCCATTGTTCAAAGGACTTTTAATTTTATTTAGTTTAGTATATGATTGAAAGGTGATATTTGTATTATTGAGCATGCAGCTTGGGTTTTTATTCAGTTGCATCTAGCTGAAAACAGATATCTCTTATTGATCATTTTCACTTCCTGCACTTCATGGATGAATTGCAAAAAATTAGTCGATAACTTTTATTATTTCTTTTACTTATTTTATAATTAATATATTGTACTATCAAAAGCTGGTACTGTCTATAATGGCAATATTAGGCTTTTCCTTATTTAATAAATGTTAAAGCTAATGTACTAATTTATAATTTCCACAATTATAATATATAAAGAAATTTCGGCCTCAGTGCAGGTAAGTAGGATAGAGGTATGCCATATACGTTGCCTAAATGCAATTGCTCTGCAATATCTTATTTATTGTTGGGAAGGTGCAACCGAAGTTGAGAGAGAGAGAGAGAGAGAGAGAGAGAGAGAGAGAGAGAGAGAGGGAGGGAGGGAGGGAGGGGAGAGCATGGCTTTGTGCTTGAGACTGGTTGTCCATCATTTTCACTTAATATTTAGAAGATACAGATACATTTAAAAACGATTTTACGCCTTGACGTATTTTAAAACGACTTATGTTTTATTGTTTCTTCTGAGGATAAAGTAAGAATTTATTTCGATTTGAAAAATGGTTCCACCCTATTCCAAGATTAAAACAATTCCCGTCTGTGTGATTATAATCTTATGAATTTACACTATACTTTATCAATAATTTCTACCATTTATTCCTAACGACAATCCGAAACATTGCCAGAACAACTAATAGCAATATAATGTAACGACTCAATTTGAGATTTTTTTAAAACAGTTTAATGGAACGGGACTAGACAGACAAAAGAAAGAACATGCATTTGGTATTTGGGATGGGTGGTCTTAAACTTGTGGCTGACAAATTAAATTTCAAAGGATAGGCTATAAATGTTGCGATAAAAGTGACGGGTCTTCGTTAGCATGATGACATATGATCTCTGTTTGAACAAAGTGAAAGGGAAACACCTATAGGTATGAAACTGTATTAATAGTACAGAAAATAAAAACAGAATTACTCCCACAAACTGTTTCAAATTCAACGCAAACTGTTTACGTGGAAAGTTTGACAACAGAATACTAGCAATAGATTTACCGATGTCAAGATTATTCTTGGAAGGAATGACTACAGAATACAAGAAATAGATTTAACAATGCCAAAATTATTCTTGGAAGTTTCCTTGGTTGGATCTAAAGTTAAAGTAAGAAATGGCATGACCGAGTCCATCTGATTCTTTATTCAGAAATTACATAAATCTAGATCATACATCCATAACACACACTCTGTTGGCATATCCCTTAGCATTACACAGGGACGACACCATCAAGAATACTGTACGGAGACTTCAATGTATGCATGTCGAAAACGTTCAAGACAACTTCCTTTTCGCCAACCAATATGGTTTCGTTTTATTATTGTTTCTGTCAATATTTCCTTGCAATTTCTTGTAATTGGCATGGTGTGGTCCGTGTTGGCCAATTACACATTATATCTAAGGAAACAGTATTCACGAATATCCAATCATTTCTACATTGCTCTGGACACAAAGCTTTGCGTATAAGCAATGGAACATATATGCCATTATATATATATATATATATATATATATATATATATATATATATATATATATATATATATATACCATTTATAAATATATATATATATATGCCATTTATAATATATATATATATATATATATATATATATATATATATATATATATATATATATATATATATATATATTGCAAATAGTTCTTTAATGTTTCCAGTTTTTATTGTTTATTACGTATCTCTTTATCACTTCATACTTATTTGCAGCATTTGCTTCGTCTCGTTCCTTACACTTGTTTTATATTACAAGATACAATTTCTACACTTTGCCCAAATATCACGCAAGATATTCTGTAAATGATGGGGTTTTTGTTGCAGAAGAGCAGCCTTAGAAGAAAACACTTTTGATTCCTTTGGCTCACTAAAGAAAATGCAACATGTTAAGGGGGGGGGGATTGTTGTTTATCGATGGTTTGCATATTAGTGTTTGGGCTTGTGCCTAAGGATACATTCTTCACCAGACCCCGATTTTTCAATAAGTTCCAATGTAAATTTTACATTTTTAAAAAGATCCTTTTCATTAATTCTTTGAAAACACAGCGAAATATTCACAAATATTTAAAGACAACACAGTTGTGAAACCTGTCATGCCATAATTTGTTTTAAAACGAATATTTCTCTTTCGCTCAGCAAAGTTTAAGAATTTGACAAAAGTCTTTACCTTTTACACGAATAAAATGATTCCAACCTGAACGGTTTACGTGCATTTTTCTTCATCCTTTATATATTCTATCTTAGACGAAAAAAAATCAAACACACACAAACACACACGCACATAACATACACTCACACATATATAAATATAAACTCAATTTAGCGGATTCGTGTGTGTCCACACAAACGTTTTCCAAGAACTTGTGATGGCAATGAATCTGGAGGCAACAAATCGGAAGCGGCTTCAATACAGCATCCCACTGGATTACCCTTTAAATATGATACAAACATTGAATGTTGGTATTTCTGTCCAAGCTGTCAACTCAGTAATAATGTCCAGTTTATATAAACCATGTTGCCCATCTGTTTGGAGGCTAGACTGTTAAATTTCCAGAAAACGTGTTATAACCGCTCTGGTGGTCTTACTGGTTAGAGCGTCCGCCTCGGATGCGGGAGGTAGTGAGTTAGAACCACGGCCGAGCCATATCACAGACTTACAAACAAATAGTAGTATCGGCTGCCTCTCTAGCTCAGCATCAAGAGGTTGGTGTTAAGACTGGTCGGCCTGGTATCAGGATAATGTGATCGGGTGGAACATGATAATACATGTCTGCGGCATGATGCCCCAGTGCTGGACATCACTATAAACTGCCACAATGCAGACATCGTAGCGATATGACGGAAAAGTTGTTAAGACTTCGTTGCAAATCCAAATCACGACACTTCCCCATTTTAATACCAATGAGCAATGAAGCATCCTGCACTGAATCTGTGTAATGACTAGTTTATGTGTAATATCTAGTAATGACTAGTTTATTTGTAATGGCTAGTAATCACTAGTGTATGTGTAATGACTAGTAATGACTAGTTTACGTGTAATGACTAGTGATGACTAGTTTATGTGTAATGACTAATAATGACGTAATGACCAGTTTGTGTGTAATGACTAGTAATTACTAGTTTATGTGTAACGACTAGTAATGACTAGTTTATGTGTAACGACTAGTAATGACTAGTTTATGTGTAATATCTAGTAATGACTAGTTTACATGTAATGACTAGTGTAAGTGTAATGACTAGTAATGACTAGTTTATGTGAAACCTATTTTGCCTCTGCGTATTTTCAGACATAAACCAGTCTCTGTCATAAAGGTTAGTATGCAGACTCGAGACTTTGTAAACTTTATAGCACTGCCCTAAAACGATGTTTAGACAATGTGACAATAAATCATATGTACCTCTGGATAATTTATTTTGTTGGGTTGTATTGGGTACTTTTATATGCTGAATTACTTACGGGTTCAGTAAATGGACGTTCGCATGATGCCACCACTTTTTCTGAAATTCCCACGTTGTAGCAAACGTGTTGGCTGCATAAGTTTCTAAATCTCACCTCTGATATATAATTACGCTGACATTATCGAAGTAAGAATTTTGTGCAATTTCAGAAGTTATATAGATTCTGTAACGAATAGTGCCGACATATGTTACCTTCATATAGTTTATCTTGGCCTGGTATCATCTGTCATGAACATAAACGATTGTTACCTGGAGACGGTGCCAGTCTTATTTTTGTGACAACCAGCTCAATTATATTCGGAACTTGTCTGCATTTGTTGAAGAAAAAGCAATTTTCATGGTTGCTTTAATAGCGTGATACTTTTAAAGGCCTTAAATATTTTCAAAACACCATATCTCTGAATTTAATCTAACCTTAGCAGTTTTGCTTTAAGAGTTTACAAACACGTGCCCTGATGTCTGCGCATACTCTGTCATAACTAGTCTCGAAATTTTCAGGACATTCATAGACTTCTGTTGAAGACAATACTTACACAGACAGTTATATATTTCTCTTCCAAGAGCTATTGCTTATCAATGCATTCGATACTCTTGTGCTAAAGCTAGAGAAAAAGTGGTTACAAAATTAATTTCGAGCATATGGAGTTTTGCGTTTTCCACGAATGTGAAATCTGCAAAGATAAGAGAGGTATGTGTTTATTTCGCCACTTTATTATACGAAATTGCGAGTTTCACAGTTCAACTCTTTGATCTGTCTGTGATCAAGAAACGGTTACCAAGAAGAATTATGCGTTTGTGCATATTTGAATATGGCACATAAGGCTGCGAACACAAATAATAATAAAAGTCTTTGCTCATGATTTCGTGGAATGTTTATAGAATAATTATTTTTCAACCAGACAAGGTCACCATTACACACTAAGAATTTGTTGGCTCATTTTGGATGCTAATAAAGCTGATCCTGTATCGAGCAAACTTTTTAAACTATTGCCAACAGGATTAGAATTTATTGGATTTAAAATATCAATAGTGTCTCTGTTTAAATTCTCTCCTACAGCAGGGAAAAACGGCAAATGGTATGCATGTTAGAAAGGATGATATCCGAAATCCTGCTAATTGTCGACCTTTTTTGTCATTCAGTGTGTTGGGTGAGATCTTCTACATAATTGCTTTAAAACTTGTATACAGTCCAATCATTTAAGAGACACAAGCATGGTATCCACACACACACACACACACACACACACACATTTATTTACATAAAAGTTTTTCCCCTCTCCAAAATGCACAGGTCTTTCTCATTTTTTCATTATTACAAATGTGTAAAGTTTAGCCATGTTTATACGTTGTCTTCTTCCGTATTGTTTCCAGTTAGTTTTCTGTTCCACATAGCGTTGCTAGTTACTGTCCATTTAATACGAATGGTATGGTGAAGTCTTTTGTTGATAAACACTTAAACGTTCCTAAAGCCGACTTTAATTGCTCATTTCTGATGATTGTAAAAAAAAACTTTCTGCATTGAAGATCGAGATGTGTTGCTGCCTCAGACCATGGATTTGACCAACAAGAAGGCTTCTGTATGGTAGTCTACGTGTAAGTGTAGAATGTAACATTGGGACTCTTGAGAAAGTATAACGGATACCAATGTCAGTTTGCCAGCTTTACTTCGTCCAGCGTGACACTGTTATCGCAAACATCAGGTGAATATATGTTGCATTGAACATTGTATTAGGATTTTATATGTGATTTGTATATCCTTACTTACTGAATTGCGCCACTCACCCACCCGAAAAGCAAAACCAATTGTCAAAACTATATGCCCCTGAGGTTGCCTGATGATTGGATACCATATGTCAGTATGTCATGTGGGAAACGGAATAATTTTGCATGGATAGCTTCATCTCTTTTAAACTATATCTTTATATATTAACATGTGAAATTTAAACATTTTCCTCAAGAGATGAGGTGCTTAAATATATATTTCAGCAGAATGTCTACTGCCCGAATAAATAACGTGTCTACTGCCAAATAAATAACGTGACTGCTGTCCGAATAAATAACGTGTCTACTGCCCGAATAAATAACATGTCTATTGCCCGAATAAATAACGTGTCTACTGCCCGAATAAATGATGTGTCTACTGCCCAAATAAATAACGTGTCTACTGCCCGAATAAATAACGTGTTTGCTGCCCGAATAAATTACCTGTCTACTGCCCGAATAAATAACGTGTCTACTGCAAGAATAAATAACGTGTCTACTGCCTGAATAAATGGTGTGTCTACTGCCCGAACAAATAATGTGTCTACTGCCTGATTAAATAACGCACATTTTGTGATCCAGAGAAATATACTGGAACACTATTGTCGTATAATGGTACTTATTCAGACTCGGGTCTAATCTCATTTCCCGTTTTATCTAATTTTTCAAGATCATCCATTTTTTTGGTTGATCAGATACTATTATCACTAATTCAATATAAGACAACGTTTTAATTAGTTTGCTAAATCATTCGTTGTTTATCGTATATATTGGAATGAATATATTAGAGGATAAGCGTTTTGTGCGGTACAGTTTGTCATTTTGTGCGGTACAGTTTGTCAACTTCATGATGATATTCTAGTATGGGGATGTAATGAAGATGATGAAGACCACAGTGGATCATGACAGAAAGCTTAGAGACCTTTCTGAGAGATGTCGCAAAAATTATGAAAAAAGAGAAGTTGAGGCATAAAAATGTCAAATTCATGGACATGTGATCTCTTTGGAAGCGTGTAAAGTTCCAACTGCTAAGGTAGAGTCAATCAAAATTTTTTGCACCAACCGAAAAGCAGGCAGTCTAGCAACTGTTAGTTTTGGTGAACTATCTGTAGAAGTTTGCTCCAAGACTATCGAAAACGAGGAAGCCATTGAGACAGTTAATCAAGAATGGCACTGCGTTTCATAAGGATAAAATTATAAATACCTAAAAATAACGGAGAAATATTTACAATATTACCAGTGCTATTCTTCAATGTGGTAGATTAGAAACAGGGCTAGGGGCTTGATTGCTGCAAGATGGGCAACCAGTTGCTTATATCTTGCGTGCTCACCAAAGCTGATGCAAATTATGCTCAAATCGAGAAAGTGATACTAGAAACAGTGTTTGGAATGTATCGGTTTTATAAATACGTCTGCGGGAGAGGAGTAGTCATTGAAAGTGTCCACAAGCCATTTGAAATTATCTGCAATAAACTTTAGTCAGTGAAACACTGTGTTTTCTAAAAATGCTCTTAAAAAAGTTTGACTTGAATATCGTCCATAAACAAGGTACACATATGTCTTTGTATGAAAACTGAGTCATTCATGCATATTTGCCCCACACCAATACAGACTGGGATATCGATCGAGTGTTTGAATGTGAAACGCGCCAATTCACGGAGAATGCAGAAGAAAGTGTGAGCATTTTTGAATATCTACCGGGTTCAAATTGAACGCAACATTGATATTTAGAGCAAAATATAAACAGATTTTCAATTAAGGCAGTTTAAAAAGTCATTCTGAAAAGATGGCCTGAAGGAATAAAAGCACTTCCACAAGCAATACAGTACTACTTTCCTAAGAGGAACTGACGTTACAGAATTTTTACCATTTCAATCGAACCATACATTGAGATTCAGAGAGAAACTGAAGCAGGTTTGTAGTTGAGACCATTGGAAAAAGTCATTAAGAGAGGATCGTCTGAACAGTACTACTTTCCTGTCCTTGAGGAACTCATTTTCCAAAATGATTCGAGTTTCCGAAGTGACTGTTTAGTAATCCCGGCTACACTGAAAGCTTTGCAAGTGTAAAGACTGCACTCCAGGAACATAGGAATGTAAGTCTGTGATGGGACAGAGAAGCTGTACAGTGGTCAAACATAAACCGTGAATTAGAAAACTATATTGCGAAGTTTGAAACGTAACAAAAAACATGGATACAACCATATGAAGAAGGAAAAGCTGACATTCACTCATCCAAGATTTTGTACAGAAGATTTATTTGCAATTAATTGTAGGACTCTTATAACAAAAAGTGCTCTAAATATGACAAAAAGTGCTCTAAACTTCTATGTTAACTTTATGTGTAAGCAAATTCAAATGGAGAAATCTTTTTGAAGATGGAAAATGTGGCGTAATCCGTATAAACATATTAGTCAAGTTCACATTTAGATAATACGAGTTATCATCCTTGTACTTTTATACTCGATGTTTACGGAGCTAGCTGGGCTATTTTTGCAATACAAAATCATCCCTCGCATTTATGTCTGCCATTGATTTACAGAAAATCATCCATTTTGTTCTAAGGAACTTTCTCCAACAAAAATAGAAACATATTCTATTTGGATACTCTCTGATATTTCTATGATTTTGTTGACTGTAGGATTAACCGAGAGGTGACAAATGTATCATATGGACATAGAACACAATGAATTTTATTATATGTTCTCTACATTTGTTTCTCAGTACTGACCTTTCCACTGTGTGACAATCAATACAAATCATACGTTAATCTAAAATACCTTCAAAGATGACTTCACGGTGAAGTTCTCGTCAAAGGTTGACCTGCTCTTTTTGAGATACTGGACTGTCAACAGAGCAACATGTAAACAGAACACAGATTTCACTTCCGGATTATCACCAAGGCCTTATTACTCAGTGTGTACTGTCGCCAAAAAGCACACAGACAACAACACACCCTGAGCTCATATTCTCAAGAATAAACAATTACCTTTAAATCCCAACCAAAAAGGCATAAATAAAACTCTTCTATCACCACCAAAATGAGAGAGGGAAAAATGTTCTAAACATAGACTAGAACTACATTCGTGGGTACTGAACTGGAAGTATTAATTGTGACCGGATTCCTGACAAGGTTAGACAAAACTTCCATCCGTGATCAAATCAATGTCTCTTAAATACTGCTGCAAAGTTTTAAGGAATTTCATCAATGAATAGGACAGTTACAGGCTTTTAGCTGACACCACTGTAACACAAGCACAAGCCAATTCCAAATGGCCGAATTTAAAAAATGCACAAAACTTAAAGTTTAATTATGATTTTGCTAATCAAGATAAACACTTCAAATAAATGTAATTAGTTTTTAGTTCTAATACCAATCTGGAAATTACTAGAAATTAAACTTGACTGTTTAACATTCTTAGAAAATTCAATTTTAAAAAATGATACATATTTTAATATGAAAATTTAAATTTAACTTAAATTTTAATGAAAATTTAAAACTGAAATTGACAAATCTTGTTCTATGGCAAAGTCTCTCCATTCCTTTGTCACAAACATCAATGATTTTCCTTATCAGGTGTGAAGCAATTAAACCAGAGCTTGTCACTCAAAGGTAACACCTGAAATCTGGTAGCATCTAAATAAGCAAGCTAGGTCTAACCATGTACATGACATCTTTTCCATCCATTAAGGGGAGGAGTCTTCAGATGTTAGGCTTCCAGTAATATTGAAGAGTTGGTGAAGTTCTCTGAAACCAAGCTAGCATGCCTTCTCCTAGTTATAGAAGTGAGAGAGAGGATAATTCTTGTATTTTACATGCAGTTATTGTAACTGAAACCATGAAAGGGCACAAGAAGAGGAAGACAACTGTTTTAAACCTGGATATATTCCCCATACAAAGGATTCACATATCTGACTGATGATATATTCTAAGTTCCAGTGCTGCATCTGTTCCAGTGACCAGAAGAATGGATGCAGACAAGTTCTCTCTCATAGCAGTGACAAAGCCGACGAATGGGGGTCTCAAGTCAGTTCAGGCACCAGACTGTAATGGCAAACCTGGGTCTGCAAAAATTCTAAGACCATCATCCGAAGCAAATCTGGACCTGAAAGAGACAAATCTGAATGAGCACGATGGGACACGTATGATCTGTATGGAAAAAAAAATGTTGAAATGTGGAATGATATCATTCATCGCCATGGTAATCAAGTCAACATATGTGGCAGACCAGAGTTCCAAACTGCTAATAAAACAAAATGGAGACTTGCTTGGAAGCATACTATTATGTGTAAAAACTGCAGCTTTAAGTCACCAGAGTACAAGATGTATGAGGAGATAAAAACAAATAAACCTGGGCCAAATCCTGCTGCTGTAAATATGGTGTTTCAAGCTGGACTACAAGATACACCAATGGGCAACACCAGGGCTAGATACTTGCTTGCAGCCACGAACATTCCGCCACCTAGCAGAACATCTATGCAAAAGGCATCCAACATTGTAGGCAAAGCAACTGTGGAGCTCAATGAAATGGACATGACCGACAAGCTTAAACAAGTCGGACAGGTTAATGTCATGCGTAGTGGTCAGGATCCTGAGCAAATAAATGTTGCTTTTGATGCAAAATATAATGCCATTAGCTTTGGACATGAAAAGAAACCTGGTCAAAGTTCATCCCAAGCTGTTGGAATTGCCTGCGAAACTGTTACAGAGAAGGAATACATTGTGGGAACTACAGTAGAAAACAAGCTGTGTTGGACTGGAGCATGGCTGAAGGGAAAGGTTTTGATGTGCAATGTCCAGGAGACCAAGTTGGCTGTACAGCAAATCTGTCACCAGCTGCACAACATTCAGAGTATGAAATGGCTAGAGAAATGGGAAACAAGTTTGTGCTGCAAGAGATTCTCATTGGACATGTAACAACAGATGGAGTTGCACAGGCTGCTGCTGGCTTCCAAAATGCTTACACCATTCTGCATCCAATGTGGAAGGTAGAAATACTGTCGGATCCCGTCCATTTGGGTCGTTTACAGTTCAAACGGGGCAATTCTGCAATATTTAGTGAAAACATGTTTCCAGGAATAAGAACAAGAGAAGGATAAAGGCTTAAACAGAAAATTGTCAGTCAAGACATTAAAGCACGTTGCGGTTTAATCTTCAAGGAAATGATGGAGGACAATAGTGATGATGTTACAAAAATTAAATGTCAACTTCCCCAAGTACCGGATGCCACTCTGTGCTGTTATTCAGGGGACTGCTCAAAAATACTAACAGCTGGTGGATGCGATCATCATACCTGGGCCCTCATCAAGTGACTCATCTCAACATGACAGAAAATGATAAAAATATCCTGCTAGAGGTTCTGAAAATGAAACTCTCCTGTGATGTTGTAGAAAGACTGCGACTGAACACAAACACACAGAAATATGAGGCGGTGAACAGATCAATCAGTGTTTCATTATGTCGCAGAATAGAAACCGAGTGGGTTTTGAACTAAATGAATAAGACAAACACAATGTGTGAAAGATGGAAATTTATGAAATGAATTAATAAAGAAAAATATAAATGGTGTATAAATACAATGATTCTCTCACGCTCACAACGTACGATTGATCCAATCACTCTACACAAACATTCACACATTGAAAATAAACCAAGAATATGAATTCAATATGAAATACAGATCCAAGAAACCTCATGGACTGCAGATACGTTTCAAATAATAGTATACACTACAAGAGAGATTCACATAATCTCAAGTATGGACTCCGATTAAGATTCAAAATAATCTTATGATATTCAAATGTGTTTCAAATAAAGTTATAAACTATAAAAGAGATTCACATAATCTTAAGATATTCAAATGTGTTTCAAATAATGTTATAATCTGTAAGAGAGATTCACATAACCTCTTGGAACACAACTAAGAGTCAAAATAATCTTATGAACATAAAAATTAACCCAATTGAAACAACAATTGGACCAAACATATGCTTCTAGACCCTTGTACAGAGGAAAACATGTTCTAAAAATAGACTAGAACTACATTCGTGGGTACTGAACTGGAAGTATTAATTGTGACCCGATTCCTGACAGGTCAATCCTTGTTTGTGTTGAATGTAGGATTAAACAAAAGGTGACGAATCAACATCTTGGTCAGTCCTTGTTTTTAAATAGCCGATGTCGTTCGAAGGACAGCTATCCATATACGTTTGAGTTGTGGATGGCATGACTGATCTCATGTTGCGAATGAATGGATGTTCAACTCTTCGTTAGAAAAAAGAATATGTCTAGCAAATGTGCTAGCAGTAGAACGATTAAACGTGTTGTGTATATCACTGTATTCTATGCCGAATTTGTCCCAGTAAGACTATAAGAGAGAGAGAGAGAGAGAGAGAGAGAGAGAGAGAGAGAGAGAGAAAGAGAGGCGTATCATTTGCATGCAAGATAAGGCATACAAAGCGTTTTTATTTATAGTTTCAATGCAAATAGCATATGCATGAGCTGTTATGTTACCGTTCTACCTTACAATACATAACATGTACATACAGTCTTTTCTCCGGGGAGCTTATTATATTGCAGTTGATTACAAACAGTACGTAGACAATAGGTACATACAGTTAGATGTATGTTTCTTGCGACTATGTATAGCGTCCTTGTGACAAAACGGAAAATTCCAAAATTATTCTTATCATCATGTAAGTAGAACATTAGAGATAACGTATTCATGTGTTAATTACAAGAACGTATCATTCATGTTTTATGATTTATCTCAAACGTTTACCCAATATTTTTTTTTCTCTGCGTCGCTCTTTTTATCGTATCTTTTGCTTATATCAAAATCAACTGAGCTCTCCTTCCACTAATGACAGCCAACCATTCAACCTTTATGGACCCACAGATTGAGGCCAAACTATCAGGGTTCCTTGAACCCATAAAACCCTTGGGGAGGTGGTACCATACCCTTCCCGAGGAACAACTAGCAGGCTGCGGTGCAGCAGGAATAAGTGGCACATGCACAGTTGTGCGCACGCCACTATAATTAAACTCAACAACAACAACAACAACAACAACTGAGAATTTTGTATTCAGCTTAATAGCCGAGAATGGAAAGAAACAGGTTATCCTAAGCAGAAGGTTCAATGAATTTCATTCATACCATTTTTAACAGAGTGTATCTATTGCAAATTGCGTGATTCATTTCTTTTGTACCCGGGGAGGAATGTTACTTCGTCATTCATCATTTGTAGTGTTATCATGGTGCACATCTCAAAATTCTGTCGAAGTTGTCTTGTGATCTCTCGTGAAACAAAATGTAGACAGAACACCAAAGGGCCTAAAAGGTTTGTCGTTTGTATATTCTTTATGTGCTAGTGTCCACTATATTACATAGGGATACAGTGTATCAAGGATACTTCGTGATATGAGATATTTCAAATACATTCAAGGGACTACAATGATTTATCTCCTGATTAAAGGTGTCCTACATGTTGAGAGTAAAGTGATCGCTATGAAAGGTGTCTTTATTTATAATTGGAGAGAAAGAGACACATGTACATGCAATATATTTTCTTTCCACGATGGAAGTATTTTAATAAAGCGTATGGAACTCATACAGTTTACGTTCTGAGGTCACCCAATCGATGAAAATCAGGAAGTGATATTTGTCCCTAGCTACAACAGAGGAATCGAGAATGTTTGTGGATATACACACTCTTTAGTTTTGTAAGAATGCGTCTACACATTTAAATAATATAGACAGATCTGGGAATGGATCGATCGGGGTGTATGGGGCAGATGATGTTATCGAAAGGCGGAGGTCAATACAGTGCTTGTAAAGGGGTGGGTGGGCTCAGCCTTTTAATATGTTAGGATGGAAATTAAGCCGAAATGAAGAGCGGGAATTCGGCTATACTTCGGTCTGTTATTCTGTCCTATACAACAGCAACCTTTGCTCACTAGTAATTGATAATGGCCCTTTTCGTACTCTAACATACATATACATACGTCCTCCTTCTATTTGGCTGTGTGGATAAATGTAGGTAGATACATGGAGGATTGGTAGATTTGATTTGCAGCCCTACAGTAGACACAATTTCGTTTGCTATGCTTACATCTGGTTTTCTTGCAGCTTAGTTACTTTGTGACAAGAATGATGTTTGAAAGTGACAGCGTTTCATATCGGGTGTCAGAATTCTTCGAGAAGTTCAAACACGAGTTTCCCAAAGTTGTGATGGTAGCACAAGGATTTGAAGGGGAAACTGTGACGGACACTTTTGATAGACAACAGGTATCATTAGAAAAGAAAAGTGTACCTTGTATTATAAACAAAATCCCTGCATATAATTCAGTCTAGAAGTAAGATAGGATCGCTTTGCTTCAAAGGGTAGTAAAAAATCTAAATCTTCTAACTTTCTGTTTTGCTATAATTAGCTATTTAACCTGGTTCTATATCTTTGTTCATTTGAAATGAAAACACATGAGTATGAATATAAATCTATAAATAATAGGGCAATACCAACATCATTAAGTTTTCTTTTCTTTACTCCAAATAAATTGTAATACTGAATGTTTTCTTTATATATATATATATATATATATATATATATATATATATATATATATATATATATATATATATATATATATATATATATAATGTTAAAAAGATAATACTATATTTAATACCAATCAGGCTAAAGTTATCTGAATACAAATTTCAGTGTACATGTTTACCTCTGTTGTAATTAGTCCTAAGTTTAACCTATGCTTCTGTTGTTGTGATCTCACCTTTGTGTGATCATATGTTTGGTTGTGGGGAGTCGGTGTTGCAAAGATATGTTTCAAGCCGAGTAATTAACTATTTTCTGGGAACAGACGCCATAAGATACAATATTCACCCTACATTTTGCTAGCTTGCAATAGGGCCATAAAATGAACCATCCCGGATTAGGTAAAAATTATAGATTCCCTTGATATTTTCCAGTATAAGTGTTTAGAAATTTAAGGTATAAATAATTCCTTACATTAGGTGTTTTGAACTTGTTTTGTGGTGTTTTGTGTGAAGTACCTCTTTTCGGCGTCTGAAACTTACTAATCGGTCATTCAAATCCTGTGTATGTGTGTAATTAGAGGCTGATGTGTTTGTGGTTCTTAGGTAATTAGTGGAAAAATAATTAGAGGCTTTGCACGTTTATGAACCCTTTTGCTGACAGCGATTGTTGTCCTAAGGTCCTTGTAAACGGTGGACATATTGACCTCAAACCGGACTCTCGCACATGTTTTAGTATAGTTCACTCGGTGGTGAGACTCCATACATGTTGCAATATTTTAGCTAGATTTAAAGTCAGTAAAGTTTGCAGCATTTTCAACTGCTGGGAAGTGGGTGAATGACACTTATTCATCATTTTGTGAAATCAGTTTCAAAGGGATTGTCTCATCTTCGAAATCTTATTTCACTTATTTTCTTGATATCTATTACATCACATGTGGATTATGTAACTATAGTGTGCGATATCATCGAATCGCTTCGGTTAGATCTTGGCATATGAGAAAGATTGCCAGTAGCTTGCTTCCCTGGGTCAGTGGTTTTCCTCTCCAAAATATACTTGGCGGTTTTATATGGCCTAGCATATGCCGAAAATGGCCATAAACGAGGTAAATCACAGATCAATAACTTCTACTGGTATAAATTAGTGTCTTCGCACGATAGATCAGTAAGTTCTACACGTTGCCTCAATATTATGCGTTATATGCTGCAATATGGTATTTATTGCTGACAGAGTACACTTGTCGTTGACAGAAATTGCGTCTTATCTACTTTCGTCCTTAAAGGGGATTGAATAATATATTTAAACAGAGAGAGAGAGAGAGAGAGAGAGATTGCTTTCTCCCGAGGAAGCTTTAAGAATTTCATCAAATTTTATACGTATCTTCTTTATCCTTTCTCAAGAGAACACATTAAACATTGTTCGACACATAGCAAAAGCAATATATATATATATATATATATATATATATATATATATATATATATATATATATATATATATATATATATATATATATATATATTTCAGGTGATTCGGGTCCACACATATGTTAGCCAACACCATGTCATGGCAGTGACTCTGGAGGCAACGAACCGGAAGCAGATTCATTACAGCATTCCCCTGAATTACCCAGTTAAACTGTGTCTGAAGAAACGATCCAAATGGAAAGGTGTGTATATTGTATGGCTTGTATCAGTTGAAATGCAGCCATTAAAAATGTTATGATTTGAGATTGTTTAAAAATTAATTTTATTTTATTATATTCAAGGTTGAATTTGCCGATTCCTAATTTCGTGTCAGGCGTAACACACTGTTCACGAGTTCCTCTCCAGAAGTAACTGTTAAGAAAACATACGTCTTTATCTTCCTTAGAATAACTCCTGTAAATATCGCCCAGAATATACACAATAATTACCCATACATGCGAACCACAATGTGTTATGGTCTGATTCCAGTGCTCCATTCACATTTAATTTGATAACTGTTCTCATCTTAACGTACCGTAGATATTATGTGTAAAAGCCCAAAATGCCACTGTTACATGTACAAAGTCTTATGTGCCAAGTAATCTGAATCAAACTGAATCTCGAAAGATATTGGTCCAAAACATCGTTGGATTCCATTAAAATAAGATAATATCAACGATTCATCACATTATGAGCCATGTAATTTCTCTGTCGAACGGAGATACCCTGCCATTTCAACATGTGTATGAATTTACCCCATGTCAATCGTCGACATGCTTGATTCGATAGATTTCAGTCCAAATCTCACACAAGATTTGATGTGGTCACTGTTTGTTAACATAAGAAGTTACTACCACGCAGGGTCGGATTGTCTGCAGCGCAAGATCGCCCTTCAGAGTATACTCCAGCGCCACAGCTGATTACCAATATTCGCCCGAGTCTCACTGTTATCAAAAGGAAGCTTTTACTTCTCATATCAACATTAAAATGCGGGCATGACTCTCTTTTACTTCTCATATCAACATTAAAATGCGGGCATGACTCTCTTTTACTTCTCATATCAACATTAAAATGCGGGCATGACTCTCTTTTACTTCTCATATCAACATTAAAATGCGGGCATGACTCTCTTCACTCCTTCTCTGTTTAATTTGTACGCCACGTGCGAATGTTGTTACTATGTGATCAGTCACTAAATAAATTTGACGGTTGTATCACATAACTACTTTTGAAGCACTCAGGAAAAGGTCAGAATTGCGAGCATCTTCGTTGACTGAATTAAGGAGTGGCACCTCTTAATTCTAAATTGAATATTTGTATGTCGTTTGAACCTAGCATCTTGATTATTTCAAAGAACGGTTTATGTCAAATAGCATTTTTAACAAACGTTTCCTTCCTTGCAAATTTTAGTTAGAGTGGAAGAAGGGAGACATTTATGATAAACGACTGCATTTGGTCTTTAATTACTTTTCTGTTGTTCTTTAATAGGTCACATATAATATTAAGGAGTCTATTTTAAGAACTACTGTGATAATCATAATCGTAATAATTTTTTTAACGAAACCTTAAAAATATACATGTATCAACCAACACGTATATATCTGTATGTCTGTATATCTGTACAAACAACGCAGTCTTTAGACAATAAAATATAGTTCTGTTTGCATATTGGTATAAACGTGTAGGATGAAACCGACCTTCTCTTTCTGACACACTGCCGGAACAATACTGACTAAATGTTGCAGAAAAACTAAAGCTAATGACGACATCCACCAAAGTATACCCGAAATTATGAAAGGAGCGATAACTCTGGATAGTGAAGATACATCTGATGATGACGTATATACACAGCTTTTTTACGTGGTTTAAATGAACGAGATAATAATTAATAGAACAATGGAGTACAGCTCAGGGAAAAATAGAGATACACGTTATATGTTGATGAAAATACAACTTATTTGGTACTGATTAAATATATGTACAGCCTAAATGTAATTAAGATGATTCAAAGAATAAATTACATTTACATTTGTTTTGATACTAAATATATGTTCCAAAGGTCGTGTTAAAGGTACTTACACCACTTGAATAATAACAGGATAAAAATTAAGAACCAGGGTAATTAGAGTGACCAGGATAACATACTTTCTGTAGTTCATTTACAAATCGAGTAACAATTTTCATCCATTTTATGGGCTTCTTTGTTTCTAAAAATAAAATTTTTTTCTTTTTTTTTCAAGTAGGGAACAAGGAGTTTCTTATAAGAAAACTGATCAAGAAAAAGAAACTTCCCGTTGAGGTTCAGTTTGTGAAGAATCAAAATGTCATCGTGGGGTCAAGGTCATTTAATACCAACCTCTTTCCCGCACTCAGACTCATCCATACGTTTGAAGAAATCTACCTTCTTGGGAATTTCATTAATGACGGTATGTACATATTTGTTGTGCTGCATGAACATGAAGTCAAAGAAATATATACATAGAGAGGGAATCGTTACTGGAATTCATGTTAATTCTATTTTATACCCGTTTACTGTCTTCAACTGCACGCGTCCTAAATTCATAATAATTTGCGAGGAAACACACTAACGTCGTACTTTGTTTGCATGTAAGTTCACAATGCCAAAGTTTGGATTAGTGTTCTGCTCGTGTCCAGTGCAGACTATCACATTATTGTGGACATCCATCTCCAGAGGCATGGTCCAGCATAATTCTTGATGTTACCCCTGCCATGAATCAATCAAAAGCAATATTTTGATCACTTGGTGAAGGGATTTTGTAATTTCTTCATAGCTCCTTTGATCTGAATTATAAATGCAATTCTTGAATAGTGCTGCTTTTTTAAGAAACATGGATGAGTGACTCGAAAGATATTTAGTCTTAAAGTTTGCTGATTTTTGTTTCAAATTATTCCGACTTTACCACAGCTGAAAATGTAACTCGAACCGAATGTTTTATCCAGATTTGACTCCATATTTATGATAAAGTGTTGAAACAGACTACGTTTTGTAAACGTTAGAAACTTCGGGGCATTTTCTCACTATTGGACCATTATAGCTCAGAATTATTTGCTTTAACCAGATAAAAAAATGTCTGATATGTTCCTAATCCGTCATAATGGAGATTTTGCAGTTTACTTTAACTGTGAATTACACGTTTTACTGAGAAAACCAAATTCAAATGAGTTCAGATGATTCATTAACGATTTTGCAATTTCGTAAATTATTCTTTAAAAAAATATTGTCTTGATTCGATGACTCTAAATTTGCGATGCGAATAATTTATGTCATTTATGAATTTGTCGAAGAACATTGTAGTGCCTCTCCTGTCCTGGTTGATGATAGTGACGGCGATTGTGATGAGAACGATAAAGACTCAGTGTAATAATACCTTCGCTATTGTAACATTATGACCATTAATCTTCAAAGGAATTATGGATCCACGTTGTGTCCCGATCCCATCATGCATCAAAAGCCTTCGCCTGTCCCTTGTAACGGGAATAAAGGGCCGGACAGCTGAGCATTGGAAATCATTTCAAGATGAGCAAACATTGGTTGCAAACACAGCGCTCAAATATGACCGAAATTACGGAAGAGAAGGTACGATGAATAAACGTATGATTTAATGGCCAGTTCTAACATTCTTGTTCACATGCGTGCATATGTAAAGTATTTGCACATGCCATTAAGAAAAATTCCACGGATTTTTAAAAGTATTTATGTTGAACTTTATTACCAGAATCAAAAAGCATTGAATTTGATGGACTGGTAATCGAAGAAACGTAGACTTGTACGTACTGAACTTAAATTATCCATGTTACTTATACGGGCATAAGAGATGATTTATGTTCAGTGAAGTATTAAGACTTGAACTTAAATTATCCATATTACTTACACGGGCTTAATAGCTGATGTATGTTCAGTGAAGTATTAATAATTAAACTTCAAGAAAGTCTATTTTTGTTTGAAGTACATTTGTTTTTATATTTCTTTAATATAACCACGTGTTTTTTAACAATTTCAATATAAAAAAAAATTCTTCAGAACTTATACAAGGATGGTTAGGATGTTGCTTTATTTGTATTTGTGCTGGTTTTAGCAGCATTTTTAACACATCATTGACCATATATTGCCAAGAGAATAGGACCTTAGTACCTTTCCTAAGATTACAATTTAAGACAGTTGACCCAAATTCTTATGGGCAGGTGTTGATAACGCGAATCTTGGATTTCGAAAGCGACTCTACCAAATCAGTTAACGTAGATCCTTGGTGAGCGTTCATAAACATTACTAAAATGGGAATTTTCTTTCCAGACATTGCAATTTTTTATGATGCTGCAGATGAGACAGTCGATAAAGAGCTTCAGGCACACTATGACGACCTTAAGGAATACTATAAAGATCCTCGCGTTGATTATGAGGACCTTTGGGGAGACTCTAAGGATCCTCATATACACTATGAGGAACTTCAGGCACACCATAGAGAACCTCAGGCGCACTGTGAGGCTACTGAGTCGAACTTGTACGTTGATCCATTTGATTTCTTGAAAACTACGAAGTCAGAGAGAAACAAGGTGCATCAGTTGGATGATCAGTCTCATTTGTATGCTGATCCATTTGAATTCTTGAAAACAAATCCCCAGTCTGTGATAAAGATAACCGGGAGGGATTCAGGTAACCCTTACACTCCACTGCCCGTCAGTATTATCCATGGTCTTCCACCAAGAAGTTCAGAAAGCCCCCAAAGGATTCATGTTAATGCTTTTACCTCAAGTCAACGATTATTTTCTGCAAGCACAAGAGGGATAGTTCCAGAAAATTCGGAAAACTCACTCCAAAACGATATTGAACAGTCGACAAAAATGTGAACAAAGCATATATTCCGAATTTAGACTTGAATTTCTTGAGCAGCTGGTCGATAGAACAATGTTTGGAGGAAAGGAAAGAATATAAATCAATAGAACCGAAACTAAATGCTTTGTCGATTGTTGAGACTTCATATACCTTTTGATCTCACCTTTGACATCGTTCTCGCGTTGACGTTAAGTACGACTATCAAGCAAGTTCAAAACGTTATAGAGATTCTTCATCGATGATTGCTGACATAATTTTACATAAATTTACAGAAATTTATATTGGTCTGTCATCTTGTGTCATGAACGGAAACGATGGCTACCCTTATATTGTGCCAATCTTAAATTTGTCACAACCAAGTCAAATATTTTTGAAACGTTGTCTGATTTAAATTCAAGCTTATGTTTAAATCCCAAAGAGTTTTGAGAATAAATGACACAATGCCCGAGCATAATGTAAATGCCAGATATAGTTTCTAACAGATATGTGTAAAGTTTCTAGCAGATATGTGTAAAGTTTCTAACAGACATGTGTAAAGTTTCTAACAGATATGTGTAAAGTTTCTAACAGACATGTGTAAAGTTTCTAACAGACATGTGTAAAGTTTCTAACAGACATGTGTAAAGACAATTTATGTACAGACCCTGCAGGCAGTTATAAAGTTTGCTTCGAATATCAATTGTTTGTCAATGTAATCCAATCTTGCGTGAAGGCGAGCACAGAGCTGGTTATGTCAAAAAATAATGTTTAGCACATTTTTTAGTTCATGTTGCTTAAGTAGATATGGTGCTTACCTTTTCAACACATGTGAAATCTGCACAGCCAAGAAAGGTACGTGTTAATTTCTTTGATTTCAAATATCACTAGTTTTTCTTTTGGGATTGTCCCCAATAGCAGAGGTGTGAGCCCATTATCGGTCCATTATTTACAATATAATTTTCTAAATTGGAACTGATGAAAATGAAACACTTTCTTGTAATAAATATTAGCTATTTATTGTTAATTTCATATAATATCCATATATTAAATGTGATAATACCTCAGTACTTAGCAACGTTTCATGTTGTTATTTTTTTTTTGGCTCATGCTTACAATCTGCGTACTTTGGATGACACGGAAACACCACAGTCCTCATTAACGTATTTGTATTAATGCACAACATGTCAACATTTGCACGTGAATTATATTGCACAAGTAAGACGTTCTTGTTGACTTTAGATGAAATTATTGGGTGAGAAAAAGAATCTACTTTGGGTTTTTGACTGAAACAAGACAATCCCCGTCACGGGGTTACATTATATGTCCTTCTCTCGGCAAGCCTCGAGGGGAAACAAATAATGTAACCCCTTGACTGGAATTTCCTTGTCTTGGTCCAAACCCAACATATATTCTATATTTCTCCGACATACTGAAGGATACAGATCTTACATGTGATGAAAGAATTACATTCTCAGTTTTGCACGTTTTGTTTGGACCATGTATGTTTAGTTTCTCTCTAGTCACTGTGCTAGAAAATGTCCTGCTCTCTATCATAAGTTGCCAGGTTTTGCACCTTTTATCGCCACAGGGGTCACATCTTGAACTATATATTTGCTGCCGTAAATAAATTACGCGTGAGTCCCAGCTCCGGACCCAGCTACATAACAACACTAAATGTTGCATATCTATCTTATAACTGTCTCCCAAATTTTATCTTATGTGGATAACATATTATAGAAAAGGAGGTATGAACATGGTGATTATGTAGATGTTTGAAGTTTCGGCTGTATCTATTAGATACTTGTGTGTGTGTGTGTGTGTGTGTGTCAGTGTGTGCGTACAAGTTTGTAAAAGGCACAAAACACCAACAGACATGGAACACATCTCAAAACGGGGCCGTCCCCGTTTTGTAATGTAGGTTAAAATAGAATGTCATTTACTTAGTGATATAAACCTTAAAACAAATATTTCTGAGCATGTCCCAGTTTGGTCAGTATTTTTTCAGGTTATGCTATACACAACAATACACACGTGCCACTCGACTCAAAACTGCGGAATCTGAATCCCTTTTTACGCGGTAAAAAGTAACAGCGTCTGTTTTTTCTGTTGGTTAGCCAACTTTGTTTCCGAATTATTCACTCAAGATCTAACAGGATTGAATTCAGCTATGTTGTTGTTGATGTAGGGTTTGATGTCAATTTTCAGCACAAGATAGGCTATACATGGCGGCCAGTATAAATGGTGGTGGAAGAACCAGGGAAAACCCCGGAAAGAACCACCAACCCACAAGAAGCTACTGGCAAGCTTTTTCACGAATTTAGGTATGTAAACATATACAAATATTTTTAAAAAAATTGTAACACAGAGAGCGATACCGATATATGTGTTTATTTATGGGTAGTCAAACGTTAAAAACACATTTCGCCAAATTAGATCAGGCACACAAGAAAGCTGAATAAAAGATTTCATGCATATACTATGCACTGTTTCTACGACGAACAAAGGATTCTAGCCGTTAATCTGTGCGTGTATATGTTATTTCTTAAAATAACTTTGCTCCATTCACATTTGGATGAGAAATACACTTGAAAATATCAACATACATTTTAATTCATTCAGATGTGGTTAGAAACATAAAAAGAACAGTCTACATGGAAATCAAAACTAATATAGCTTCATTCATCCAATTAACCGCGTTCTGACTGAAATCCGACTAGCCAGCATGAGCCAGTAGGACATGAAGATAAATATTGTTGTTGTTGTTGTTGTTGTAGGGTTTAACGCCATTTTTCAGCACACGATAGGCTATACATGGCGGCCAGTATTAATGGTGGAGGAAGAACCCGGGAAAACCGATAAGTATTGTAAAAACGTGTACAAGTCACGATACCGAAAATACAAGTCTTGGTATTCATATTTAGTGTTTCTCGATGTAACTTAAATGTGAAGAATATATATGATGTAAAACAAAACAATCATATAAATTTTGTTAGGTTCAGGGGTAAATCATCAATATTTATTTTCCTATCCTCCGTTTAGTCAGTACTTTTTTATATTCTTAACATTTCTCTCTCTCTCTCTCTCTCTCTCTCTCTGTTCTGCTCTGTTCTTCTGTCTGTGTTTCTTCCATCTTGCTAGCTGTGTTTCTTTCTGACTGTATCTTATTTGTTTTCCCCTACTTTCAATGACCTGATGACAAAAGTCCTCAAGCAATTTATCTCTAGTCAATGACCATAAATACGCCACTATAACTTCAGAACTGCATGGCGTATTCTTGTACCTCATTAGCATGGTTTCTCCACTTATGAAACTGTTCAACATTAATACTGTTACAAGCAAGGGGTCTCTTTACTGATAGAATCAAACATTCGCGTGAGCTCTGCTGGATATCCCTTGCTTTCCACTATTTCCAAGGACTTCTAGAGACAACTGGAAGCTTTCCTAACTCGTCAAGACTACTAATGATTTTCTTCTAAACAATCAATGACCACAAATATCATAGCTTCAAAATTAAATGGCTTCCTTTGTTAGAATTCCGAAGCGTAAAGTCAATACTTGTTATCGTGAAAACACAAGTCACAACTCAAACGACCAATGCAGGGAACGATTTTCCGACTCCATCCCTAGGTCAGCCAAAACACAATTCACATGTGTTCTTCCACCAAAATGTCTTCACACCAATAATAGAAGTATCTCCAAATAAAAGGACAACCCTTCTAAATGATTCCGTGGCACAAACAGTAGAGCCTTGTCACAAATATTTCAATTTGGAAGGCACAGTCAATCAAGATTTTAGATTAAGATTGGAGCTACTTGGCTCCATTCCCATTTATGTGACACATAACCTCGACTACTAAACTAATTCAAGCCATCATAAAATGGCATCGATACCGTACACCATGGCGTTTGCCCCTATAAACCGGCTAATTATTCGGGCTGAGAAATATCTCCCTAACACTGACTAACCGTAATCAAACAACTAATCACTCTAATATAACAAAGCTATAAACACGTAAATACAAATGGTACAAAACCTACACTCATTACAGTTCATACAAAACTTGTATATTTCCATACACGCCAACTTGATAGGTTACATAAAAAGGGAATATTTTTCATACACTCATTCTCTGTATTTCCACACAATTCTGACAATCCAGTTTCGTCATACTCCTGGATATGCGTTTTTACTTATAGATACATCAAACTTATATAAAAATTCTAGATTCAAATTTCAAGTCAGTTTTTTAATGTGCAAGGGAACTGTATGCATGCGGTGAAATTACTGCAGTATTGACATTTAACTGATAATTATTTAAAATCCAAGTACATACTTAATTAATGTACCCTATTTGATTGTATAGTTTGTAACACTTTGTGTATATTCGTGTGTCCCAGTTCTGATAGTAAAACTTCTGAAACATTGTTTCTTGGAAGTCATCCATAAATCAAGTACAAATGACATGTATATACCAAATGCGCAGTAAAAAATATTTCTATGGCCCATAATTTGTTAAAATAAATGTGTCCCAGTTTTGAAATCATGTCCGCGTTTTGTAGGTTTTACAAGAGTGTGTGTGTGCGTGATTTTGACATTTTATCGTAGCTTTAACAAAAAATTTTCATTCATATAATATCATATTTGTGCTTGAAGATTCTTATGTATGTATGTATGTATGTATGTATGTATGTATGTATGTTAAACCTTTAAAAGGAGTTCTTCTCCTTTAAAAGCAATTGCGAACATTATTAGTAACTGATATCGTCTACCCATGAAATCTCTCACGCTTCACTGAACTCGTCTGTTTCTGATATTCAAACAATTCCTCACTGTTAGGTGACACATTTTTGTATCAATGATATACCACGATATGTATTTAAAAAATCGTTAAAAGGAAACGAATTAATGAGAAATTTATACAGTTACTATTACTAGCCATTTTGTTATTTTATATTCAAATTTTCTTTTAAACTCGCTCACCCCTACTTCTCTTTTTACTTTGTTTTAAGCCCTTCTGGCTTTATTTGCTGTATGTGTCGGCAACTGACAATTTATACCACGATAAACTCATAAAAAAACAACGTTAAACTCTTATAATTGAAATTTCAATTATTTACTATGTTATTTTGTTTGCATCATTAAAAAACAGACGTCTTAATTGAGCGTAGTAATACATGTTTTGGGTTTTCTGTTACGTAGCTATTTACAGCACTTGGGATTGTCCTGCTCGATCGTAATAAGGTCATCATAATACCAGTCTTTCACCCAATGGAAGTCAAATGCATTCAGTGATGTTTTTTCTTCTTCTTCAAATTGTTATAATGTTCTTTTCCTTTAATTCTTACTTCGTGTCTACCTTCACTGGAAGTGTTTATCTATGCTGTACATGTGACTTTATTTACAAAAGTGGGTATTCTTAGAAAAGTAGTTCTCCTTACAGTTCATGCAGTAATAAGCGCAGTTCATTTTGATCACGTGGTAACATTCTGACCAATGGAAAGGTTACTTTCCTCTACCAGCTACTGACTTTGCAATTATGTTGTGTTGACACGAATTTCTGGATCAAGATACAACTTCCTACTAACACTGTCATATGGAAGTTTCAGTTGCGATATCAATCATCAGGAGCAAAACGTATTTACAACTGGCAATTAAAAGAATCTAATGATGACGCAAATTTTATAACATTATTGAACGCTGTAATTGGAGTTTACATTGGATCAGCTATACTGGAGTTTGCGCTTAGCACAGCATCAACGTTAAATACGTGCAAGTTGTTCAGAATCGGATGTACCTTTTAATCCTGGTCTGACAACTTCTCAAATATTGTCGTTCGATAATTTAGTGTAAACAATAAAAACAGATGAGCGATACAGTTGAGATCTGCCGAAAATTTAACGAAGTTGCTTCTAAACTTCATTACCTCGGATACAGAGCTCCGGATGGAGTAACTATTCCACAAGTACAGGCAAAATCAGTCGATGACCTGTACAGTCGAAAGCACGACGTCAGATACGGAACTATTTCAGAAAACCGGTTAAATTATCAGTTGGTTCGGTATGACGTATTTGTTAAAGGTAGTGGCTGAATAAAGCTAACGCTGAAATGGAGGAACAGATGGAGGAGTTTCTTCATCAGTAACACCAGATTCAATGTTTTCTTATAATAATGTTTAAGCGTATTCTGCGGTATTCGCGATTGAAAAAATCGAAGCCCGATTAGCTTCTGCAACATAGAAGAAAAAGAATACGTTGATAAGGATGGTGATAACTTTTATGTGAAGAAAAAATAATGTGACCGTTTGGAGTTGATTTAGCAAAAGCGACATGGCTGAAGCTATATCATCCAAAATCTCTGGAAAAAGGTTTTTCCAAAAATTATAATGCACAAAAATATTAAACCATAGAATAAATATCTTAAACTTGCCACTAAACGGTGTATTATCAAAAGAAGGTGATATTTTAAATACTTTTATTAATGCTTACCTTCTATTTATTCATCTTTTCACAAATAGATTTCCTTCTGGAACTGTTAAAAAAGCTGTACAGTATCTCGACAGGTATGAAGAAACTGTAATAGATTATGTTTATAATATGGTTGATATAAACGAACGCATGCTTCCTGAAGCAACGAAAACGTATACAATAGCAGAGGAATTAGAACTATCGGATCCAGATACAAACAGATTAAAAAATGCAAAGATTTCCTGACAAATCCTAGAAACATTAAGTTTGAAACTTTAATAGACGAAAAAATAACGCTTACCGAACGTTGATCTCGATTTGCTGTAATATATGCAATAGTGCAGCAATATCTAGTTCGTTGAGAAACTCCAACTGAGATTATTACGGCATCTAGTTCGTGGAGAAACTCCAACTGAGATTATTACGGCAGCAGTAGAATGGATGGAAATTATTATTATATGTTTGAATATGAATCACTCTGGACGGTATCGGTAAGGTTAATACTGTTGATGAGGTTTGTAACCAAAAAATCAAGAAATCTATATTCTAATGATTAGAAAGAACAATTAAGAGACACATCATCATCTAGTTTTGATAGACATTGTGAGCTTCTGGCAGCTTCTAAGAACATTAATTGCAGATTTCTTTGTTGATGAAGCTGCCGCAAAAAAAAGTATTATTGAAATAAAATAATACTGAAACGACAAGGTATCGATTTCAATTATATTTCACATGACCTTCCAGCAAAAGATCGGAATGAGCCCATTGCGTACTACAACTACCATCATAAGAAATCTTATTGCGCTAGAATACGTTAACGTTATTAAGGAAGAAGTTTATATCATATCTACCTGTTAGGTTGACAAGAAGGGGTACCATGTCCGGTGGAGCAACATTAAATTCGTTTTTGCTAATAATTTCAGAAATCGGTATAACTGTAACAGTTGATGGTAAAAAGACTGGACAACGTTTATAGACTAAACATTCCTCCTGTAACACTCTACTACGTACTTCCAATAAACTGCTTGATAAAATAAGATCAGATCATATATGAAAAGAGTTAGGTATGATATGGACAACTTGATCATAGAGTTTCGTGTGATTGACAGTATGTTGACATATTCTACCAATTCGATTGAGCAAGTATGAAAAAAAGAACAGAAAAAATATCAAGAATTTGTAGATGTTCCAGAAAAAAATAGTTTACGAATAAATTTAGGAGAAGCGTGATCCGTAGTCTTCCAACAAAATCAGAGAATTTTGTGTGACTTTTCGGCAAAGTCGTGTCTCATGTCAATTATAAATTTTTACCTAACAACGATAGTATAACGGTACGAATAGTGCTAAGATTATTAATTAGGTAACTGAAAATAAAAGTATAATACTGATAACAGAAAAGAGAAATAGCAAAACAAATATTTATTTTAAAAAAAACTAAACGCTTGTTGTCGTGCTTGAAAATATCTGGTGTCTGCTTTAAGTCATTCTTTGACAGATTAAAACTGTCTTTAGTTGGAACAGAAAAAAGTCATTACTTCAATCTACTTGATGTGGTAAACTACTTGATGTGCTAAACTATTTGATGTGCTAACAGTAATAATCGCAGAAATAGTAAATTCCACGATCCTGTTAGTCATGACAAGTACTCGGAATTAACAATCGATCTTGACCAGTCTAAAATATACTGCTTGAACAGCAGATATCCATTAAATAAGGATGATTTTGGTTACTAGTAGAATGATCACCGGTAAGTTACGCTGTATATATACATACGTGACGATGAGATCTTTCGAACTGCTATAGCTGAAACACTATTAAACGGAGATGTTAATAACATAAACTAAATAAATCATAGCGTAATGGCGATGTACACTTAAACAAACAAAAACTTCAACACCCGTTCGCGAAAGATAAACTGAACGGAATTCCATTCTAATCTAATGCGACGTATAACCAGTCTAACTGGATCAACGAAATTTATGGACAGTGCTGATTTCGTATGTCTAAATCAGAGGAGATATTTTTTTTTATCTGGTTCGACTTTAGCTTTTGGTGTGTGATTAACGCAGTAGCGAATAAATAAATTACTGTCATAAATTGGTGGGCTGGCTGAGATATAACATAGATTGGGTTTATAGTATCAGCACGTAAGGTATCTTTATATATAGTTATTCGGACAGTCGTCTAATCGGTAATGAGCTTAAAATCTGTATTTATCTTTACCTGTTCGAATCACGGATAAGCAATCAGCCAACAAGAAATTAAACCAAAGGCGACATAAATCTTACTATTAAGATTAGTACCAATAAGAATTGGCAACACATTGGTAAGCCTCTATTTATAGATTCTTTACACTCAATTCTTAAGATACTCGGGTCAAGTAAACAACCTTTAACTAAAAATATTCTATACTTATTACAATCAGGGATACAAATAATACAATTTTGCACCAAAAAAATCATGTACCAGGAGTTACAGACAAATAGAAACAAATAACACTTTAGCTAACACTGTGTTGATTTTATCAAAAGATACACGCATAATACTTGAGTTACACTTGTGTTTGTTGATCAAGAATTAGGTAGATTACACACTGTTGATTAATAAATAGTTACAAGATATACGCATAACACATTTTGCTAACATGGCGTTGATTGTATCAATATGCACACGCTAAATACTTGAGTTACACTTGTCTTAAGGAAGCTGCAAACATAAGAAAAGATTGAGAATCAGCATACATTTTCGATGCGATACTTCTTGCCGTTGCAAATGTTATCTGCACATGTACATATCTACTTTCAAGATATCATTGAATCGCTATTTTTAACATGCAAGCATCGACAGCTATTAATACATCTGAAATTACAAATTTAAGGATATCAGGCTGTATGTTTTTATATAACACCGCTTAGAACAATGAAATCTGATATGTTACGACTCGAGCATTTTAAGAAAACTTATGAAAAGTGTCCATAAATGTTGGATTATTTTCAGTATAGTTTTCACATAATGCATTCTCCGATGTGTTCCAGTAGGTATATGGCTTTACTGAACATCGTATGATAGGTATATTATATTTGTATTGACTGTGACCTATGAACACCCGAAGCGGAATCAGTCTTATTGATGTGTTCAGTTTTTTAATAGGTGGATTTATTTATTAAAATAATTATTCCTTGGAATTACAAAGTGGTCAATGCAATTCTTGGACTAAAACATTAATTTAGAATTATAGTGAATTCAGACAAAGACATTTTGGATTATATTATTGTAATACATCAAAATACTGCTAACACATCACCACACAATAGGCCACTGGCACATTAACACTACATGCACGTCAACACATTCAATGTTGGTATTTATTTGGAACAACAGTGGAATTCAACTGAAACTCTATGCATTTGTATTTGTGAAACAACTTTTAACACTATTTGGGATTTAATTTATAGTACTGTAAGTTCTTTTTAAATTTTCAATTTGTATTCCAAGGAAATACATTAATTGCTGACTTTTACAAAACTTTAGAGTCTCTTTTCTGTTACTTAGTTTAAGACCAAAGATTTGTAACGTTGATGTAAAGCTAACGATGTGACACATTTTATTTCAACCAAACGTTGGTCGGGGCTTACGGGAAAGGCTTGAAGACCCCTGACTCAAAGTCTTCCCTTGTGGTAAGAAAAAAAATTGTATGACCCTTATGTTGAATGACATATGTAGTTCATTAGACATTACTCAATACAAGTTACTCTCATGAAGAAAGGCATATTTAGATGCCATACTTCAACGAGCTTGTGCTTCATTCCCAGATGGAGGCGCACTCCGCAGTAAGTTATAAATCACTAATCTTGCTGTGTGATCTGAGCTACCAATACAATTTCGAGCACTCTAAACTAACCAATATCCACATTACCACAATCATGAGTTAGTCCAACCGTAATTATGATATTAATACATATGAAGTGTTAAAAGTCTACTCCACGAGAGAGGCAGAGAATTGCAGAAAAATAATAGAATCAGTTTAAACAAAAAAGGTTGCAATTAGTACTATTGATAATAGTTTGGGTGCAATGGGCAAATATGACACATAAAGTCTACGCAGGATCTGTTATAATGGTGTTTAATGGCGTTCGAAGCGTACTTCATCCGACCAGACCAATGCTAAGTGGCAAATCTCTGACTTCATTGCTTACACGATATTGTTATTTATATTCAATTTGTATTATGTGATCGACCTTATTCCATAACTGAGGGTAAGATTTTGTCCTTTTTGTAAATAACATATCATATAGCTATGTTAGTACATGATTACAGAGTATATTTTAAGATTTTTGTTATTTGCAGGTAAACATGTTTACATGGATTTTACTTCTAGACATTGCCTTTACCCTAGGAAATTCCTTGCGTACCTGATATTTGCCATGTTCTTTGCAATATTTTTAGTAATAGACCTAATCTTGTTGACAACATAGACTATTCGTTAAATGAATTTGTGACCCTCATCCTGGTCTTCATATTATGTCTTAGGTTTTTATATTAAGGTTCATTTATATTAGAATTACTCACTTTTATCGTAGCAACTAAAGTGGACTGAGTCGATTAGTGTTCAGTTTTATTCTCAGAGGATTTATGTTTTTAAATTATTAATTGGAATTAAAGTGCTTACAAATCCTTTTGGGACTAAATCACTATTCTGGGATTATTTTTAATTCATTTAGAAACATATTAGATTACCCCATTGATATACATCAAGACAGTTAACACATCAACACTAATACAGGCTTTTGGTACATCAGCACATTCAAGATTGGAATTTATTCAAAATAATTCATACCTTGGACTTATGTTAGAACGTTTATGATTATTAGCAATTCAATTCACAACACTTCTTTTTAATTTTTTTAATTTTTGATTTTCACTTTGTATTCTAGAAAAATAAATTATTTGCTGAATTTTACAAAACTTATTGTTTTTCGTTTTTCTGTTACTAACTTTAAGATATAGAGTCGTAACAATATATTAAGTATGAATCATTAATGCTCAAAATAACCTTATTGTTGTCTTGAAAATACGTGTGTTAAATCCCTTCCTGTTGTAAAGACTGTGTTTCCGCTTTCAGTGTCACACAATAGCTGTTTTTATCAAATGTACGTATTTCCAGTTGAAATGATATATACGATTCATGCAAATTGATTCAAAGAACTTGAATGTATAGGCGTGTATAATAAAATCAGCAATTATTGTATTTCAGTTTAGTTCATTTGCGTTTTACAAAATCAGAATCCTTTTAGGTAATATATTTATTTTCAGTATTAATATGAATCTTGGTATGACTACATGGTTGTCCTTTACAAGACCATATTACAAAATTAGCATATTAAGAGTAGAACACTTGTTTCTACAGTCTGAGATGCGTGTATGATAATAACGACAACACGTGACACTAAGTCAAATGCACATTGTTTCTACAGTCTGAGATGCCTGTATGATAATAACGACAATACGTGACACTAAGTCAAATGCACATTGTTTCTACAGTCTGAGATGCCTGTATGATAATAACGACAATACGTGACACAAAGTCAAATGCACATTGTTTCTACAGTCTGAGATGCATGTATGATAATAACGACAATACGTGACACTAAGTCAAATGGACATTGTTTCTACAGTCTGAGATGCGTGTATGATAATAACGACAACACGTGACACTAAGTCAAATGCACATTGTCTGAGATGCCTGTACGATAATAACGACAATACGTGACACTAAGTAAAATGCACATTGTTTCTGCAGTCTAAGATATGTGTATGATATGAGTTACAATGCGTGACGTTAAACCAAATGTACATCTAGATAATTACACCATATTTGTTTTATATCGAAACAATATTTTCTTTTGTACTTCTTGTCTAGACACTCACAGACAATATGTATTTGTAAACAACATTTTGGCATTATATTCAATATATTTACGTTTTAAAATATCAGATTGTATTATACTATAATGTTTCTTTAAGTGTAAATTTTTCAACAATATCTCTGCCCCACCTACTATTCCGTCACCTTAAGTGTCATCATTATTATAATTACAAACATAAACATTGATATAAAACAATAATAAACTAGCATTGAATGAAGCAGTTTTAAATTATCTCCATTACACAACTTTTGCTTCTAAACATGTATACGTCTGTAACTATTTATTTTCACCCGTAATAGTCTACATGTTAAATAATTAGTTAACATTGCATCATTGTAGGCCTTAATGTCCGATTTCACCAGTCTGGCCAGGAATGGAAATTTAGGTAAACTTTTAAAAGGCAAAATATAAGGTGGTAGGCCTAATCGTGGTAGGCTTTTACAAAATGTATGCTAGCAAAATGATGTGCTCCTCTGAAATTAAGGAAAATGACATTCAAAGCAGTTTTGCCTTCAATAAGGCGCAAAATAATGGTTATTATAAACTATTAACCGTAAAAAATCTGTTCGAGCTTACAAATAATTGTGCATTTATAATTTTAATTAATCTTTCAGCTCTTCTAATGTTAGAAAAGAAGTTTGATGCAATCTTACTAATTTTTTGATATCTAGCATTGTCATAAGTGGAGCTGGGGTTCTGTGGAAATGACTTAAAAGCTGGTTTTCCTGTGCTGTCATCTAGGCAGTATCGAGTGTATTACGCCTTAGCCGGGCGCTTATTGTGTCGCTCTAGTTTGTATCCGTATATAATCTCTCGGTGCAAAATATTTGCAGGTTATATACACTACAAGCAGGTATGATGGTCTCGTGATAAGACCCAGTACATGGTAAATTACTCAAACTCTCAGGTACGTACAATACTATAGATAATATAGCAAGAAAATATAATTCAGGGCCTATTCTTGATATATGTCGTTTAACGTAAATGCTTTATATCACTATATCTTGTACCCACTTGCTCTTAGGTACCGACTATCCCCTTCTCTGTCAAAATCAAGCTTGAACTTAGCAGACAGTTAGCCATTAAGGAATGGAAGCAAAAGGGTCATCATCAGATCATTGATTTTAATACATTCCATACTGAACAGAGTATTTCTACTCAAACATGACTGATTCATTTTTTTATTCATGTTGGGAAAGTTAGATTACTTTGGTATACCTACTACATATATCCAATACACTGTACAGATTAGCCCGTCATGTTTTGTGAGATTAAATGTATGAAGGGCAGTCAAAAGGGTTGTCCTTTGTACGGATATGTATGATATCAACGGGCTTATGAATAATAATAATCAACAAAGAGTTTGCCTTTCTTTATACTGGGGTTAATTATGTAAATATTACGCAGGAAAAAGTGTCCATATATGTTGTCTTTGACATATAGGTGTCCACTAAGACAGGTTTCTCTATTTGCTTTTCACGGAGTTAGAGACACATGAAATTGAATACACTGTGTTTATCAATATATACCTTTACTGGAGTTTATGCACCGCTTGTAATGTACACAGTGAGGTCACCTAGTGAATGGAAAATCAGGAAGTTGAATCCGCTCCTAGACGTGAAGGATAAGAGTTGTATATATTTTGGAGACATGCTCAATTGCTTGTGGTACGAATGCATACAGACGTCTATAAATTTGGTATTTGGATAGTCTGGGGGTGTGTGTGTGTGTGTGTGTGTGTGTGTGTGTTTGGATTTTTAACGTAGCATTAACGATTTTTCAGTCATATCGCTACGATGTCTGCAGTGTGGCAGTTTATAGCGATGTTTAGCACCGGAGCATCATGCCGCAGACATGTAACATGATGTCACACCCAGTTAAATTATCATGACACCAGGCCGACCAGTCCTAACACTAACTTCTCAATGCTGATAACCAAACGAGGCAGCTGTTACTTCCATTTGTTATGTCATTGGTATGACTCAGCCGGGGTTCCAACCCGCGACCTCCTGCATCCGAAGTGGATGCTCTAACCATAAGGCCACTGGAGAGATTAGGGCAGAGGATCTTATAAGAAGGTTGGGGAAAATAAAATACCATTAGTAAAGGTCAGTCTTACTTTGTATGTATGTACCTAAACATGTATGTATGTATGTATGTATGTATGTATGTATGTATGTATGTATGTATGTATGTATGTATGTGTGTGTGTGTATGTATGTATGTATGTATGTGTGTGTGTGTGTGTATGTATGTATGTATGTATGTAAGAGTGTATGTATATGTATGTATGTATGTATGCATGCATGCATGCATGAATGTGTGTGTGTGTCCGTACGTACGTACGTACGTATGTATGTATGTAAGAGTGTATGTATGTATGTCTGTCTGTCCGTATGTATGTATGTAGGTATGTGAAGTGGGTGAGTGAGTGCGTGCGTATGGATCTATGTGGGCAGGTACGCTCGTTTCCTTACCTTTGAATATATACTAATTCATTTGTAGTGCTTGAATCTTTTATATTTTATATTATCTTTTTCAGCTGAGTTAAACAGCAGGAAAATGATGTTTGAAAGTGACAAGGTGTCCTATCGGGTATCAGAATTTTTCGAGAAATTCAAAGACGAACTACCGAAAATTGTAATGGTAGCGCAAGGCTTTTATGGGGACATTTTAACGGATACCTTTGATAGAGAGCAGGTACTAGTTAATTAATAATCGGTTTTAATTTATTAATCACATATTGGACACAGCTCATTTACTCATCAATTCGTCTAGCAATGCATTTATCCAATTTTATATTTATCAACCAATTGTCTATGTACATATGTGGATATATATATATATATATATATATATATATATATATATATATATATATATATATATATATATATATATATATATATATTCATATATATCATATGTAGCCTATACATGGCGTATAGGTTTGAATTTTTATGGTTTGACAATAAAAGTATGCCTTGTGAAAGAATGAATTCGGTGTAGCACACTCAAAACATGTGTAGAACACCTTAAATATGACTATGTAGCACACATTTCAAATGAACATTTAAGTAGTTATCCCCCCCCCCCAATTTTTTTATATAAGTGACACACACGTATATTTCCTCACCACTCAAAGTCACGTAGGTTTGTTTCGAGTGAGGGCTCACATAAACCATATGAAAATCAATTTATGTTTGATTGCGGATTGCTACAGCCATGCAAGCTGTATTTCTTAACATTTTTTAACAGAAATGCTCTTACGTACGTGACATATAAGACCACTTTAAGAATATACAGGTGTAGTTTGCTATGAGTGTACTTAACGTGAATCTGACAAATTGGAAATATTTATGGCAGCTGCTATCGTATATATACCCTTTTCTTATTTCGATAATCATGTATTTTTTTAAAAACTGGTATAGAACCATGCACAAAGTTAGACAGATGTTACAGAGTGAAATCCAAAACTGTATGGTCGATGTGGTTTCTCACCACGAATAATGTCTAAAAAATTCAGATTATCGTCTATTTGTTTCTTGTTTTTACCTTTCCCTCTTTCTTTGGAATATTTAATTATATAAGTATCTAAGACATTCCTGACAAACACTATAAAAGTTGAGTAAGAATGTCGAAGTGATGTGTTACCTTTAGCCTTGAATATGACTGTCGATGTGATGTGTTATCTTTAGCCTTGAATATGATTGTCGATGTGATGTGTTACCTTTAGCCTTGAATATGACTGTCGACGTGATGTGTTACCTTTAGTCTTGAATATGACCGTCGATGTGATGTGTTTGTTACCTTTAGTCTTGAATATGACTGTCGACGTGATGTGTTACCTTTAGTCTTGAATATGACTGTTGATGTGATGTGTCATCTTTAGCCTTGAATATGACTGTCGATGTGATGTGTTACCTATAGCCTTGAATATGACTGTTGATGTGATGTGTTACCTTTAGTCTTGAATATGACTGTCGATGTGATGTGTTACCTTTAGCCTAGAATATGAATGTCGAACTCATTTGTTACCTTTAGCCTAGAATATGAATGTCGAACTCATTTGTTACCTTTGCCCTTAAACATGAATATCGATGTCACCTGTTACCTTTAGCCTCGAACACGAATGTTAAAGCCACGTGTTACATTTAGCGTGAATATTATATCCTGGGTAACAGATCAATCCTACTGAACTGATACTAGATATTAAGCTGTATCCATCTGTAGTTTGAAGTAAAGTAAAAGTTTGCATTAGTTATCAAATTCATTATACGGTACAAGTTGACTCTCCCACTCGGGTGGCAAATTAAAGGCCTGGTACATCCTCCTTAATATTGTAAAAGGCGACATTAGGAGATAACAGTCAAGGTAACGGGGGCCCTCGAATGGCCGAGTGGTCTATAGCGCTCTCCGTTACTGATCACTGCCATCTCACCTCTGTCTGCGTGGGTTCTAGTCTAGGATTCGGCAAGTGTGGGTATGTGAGAAAGCTTGCCAGTAGCTTCTCGAGGGTCGGTGGTTCTTCCCGGGGTTTTCTCGGGGTTCGTCCTCCACCATTAATACTGACCGGTATCCATAGCCTATCGTGTGCTGAAAAATGGCGTTAATCCCCAAAACACATCCAAGGTGACGGAATGGTTTGCGTGACTCATGACTGAAAGTACGCAGGTTTAAATCAACCATCAGATTAGTGTCGGCTACCATGGTATGCCCTTGGGCAAGGCACTGGGCAAGGCACCTTATTCTAGTTGCCAACGTCCGAAATAGCCTACATATGTGGTAAAGCATAAAGTCAAATCGATTTACATCAGAAATTCGTGTTTTGGTCTTTGATAATGAATTCAAGACGACATTATATCCAAAAGAATTCTTAAAAAGCCATCATATACTTCATATGTTATTTTACTTATCTTTGATTTGGAAGCCAACGTCTCCAAAATGCCAAATGTAAAACTTGTTTGCGATATGCAAATGTAACACCGGCAGCCAACTTCATTAGAAAAAATATATAGCAGTTTGTTAATGTTACACGGCTTACAAAACGTAACATTGCTCAGATTGTCCAACATTGCATGTTCATTATACACCTCTGCGACGTGTTCGAACTATATATTCTAGCATACAACGTTTGGTCTAGTTTCATTTCGTATTGCTCATATAACTGTATTCAAACCATCCGACAGTGCCTAAATCTACATGGTATTCTTTGACCATGACCAGGAACTGATTATCTGTCATTCAGAATTATGACAGTATATACCCACTATGCACATGCTGTATAATTAATGAAAATGTCTTCGCGTTGAATTAAGATATAACAAAATAATACAGTAAATTAAAGTAAAATAAAGTATTTAGGCTTGAAAAAATAATATAAATTAGGCAAATTAAAAACACCCTGCAAACATATCTATATATTTAATTTCTGCTTTATTGTGCTGATATTGTTCATTTATATTGGTAATTTTTGTTTTAGAAAGATCTTTTTACCTCGCGTTTATCCCAGTGTTAATTTTGTTTCTCCAGAGAACACGGAATACTGAAGTCTCACAATGGCCTTTATAGCATAGCATTATCTGTTGTATCTATGTCAGTACATCACTAGATTCAGTGATAAAGCTGGATAATAAAACCCAGGGGATCTCTAATCTTCTCACAGAAAACAACTGCTTCATGTATGACAATAAAACCAGGCTGAAATTCGTTGGCAATAACACTTGTTCGGACATTTTCTAATTCGTTGGAAATAACATTTGTCCAGACATTTTCTAAATCGTTGGCAATAACATTTGTCCGGACATTTCTAATTTGCTGCCAATAACAAATGTCGTACAGTTTCTAATCGTCTCCTCAGGATGTTAACAGTCTGACTTATAGTGTTCCTATGATCTCTTGTCATACACAGCCCGTCAACAGTCTGGCCTAGAGTGTCCCTATGATGTATTGTCATGCACAGCCTGTTGACAGTCTGGCCTATAGTGTCCCTATGATATTTTGTCATACACAGCCTGTTAACAGTATGACCTGGAGTCTCCATATGATCTCTTGTCATACACAGCCTGTGAACGGTCTGGCCTATGGTGTACCTATTATCTCTTGTCAAACACAGCCTGTTAATAGTGAGGCCTATAGTGTCCCTATGATCTCCAGCGATACACAGCCTGTTAACAGTCCTGCTTATAGTATCCCTCTGATCTCTTGTCATACACAGCCTGCAAACAGTCTGGCCTATAGTGTCCCTATGATCTCTTGTCATACACAGTCTGGTAACAGTCTGGCCTATAGTGCCCCTATGATCTCTTGTCATACACAGCCTGTTAACAGTCTTGCCTAGATTGTCCCTATGATTTCCAATTATATACAGCCTGTTAACAGTCGTGCCTAGAGTGTCCTTATGATCTCCTGTCATACACAGCCTGTTAACATTCTGGCCTAGAGTGTCCCTATGATCTCTTGTTATATAGAGTCTGTTAGCAATCTAGCATATAGTGTCCCTATGATCTCTTGTCACACAGCCTGTTAACAGTCCTGCCTGGAGTGTCTCTATGATCTCTTTTCATGCACAGCCTGTTAAAAGTCTGGCCTAGAGTGTCCCTGTAATCTCTTGTCATACACAGCATGTTAATAGTCTGGCCTATAGTGTCCCTATGATATATTTTCATACACAGCCTGTTAAAAGTCTGGTCTATAGTGTCCCTGTGATCTCTTATCATACACACCTGTTAGAAGTCTTGCCAAGAGTGTCCCTATTCTTTTCTCGCTCAGATACAGCCTGTTAACAGTCTGGTCTATAGTGTTCCTGTGATGTTTTCTACTTCTTATACATAACCTGCTAGCAGTCTGGCCTATAGTGTCCCTATGACTGTCTCTTCTCATACCAATCTGATTAAAATCAGACCTGCACTGTTATACATGAAGATCTGGCAGCGACCGCTTAGGGGTCATGATTTGGTAACCTATGTTATTAGCATAATCGCTAAATGTATCAGCCAATCTGATAAAGTATGATATTTACGCGTTTCGAGACTGAGCAGTGTGGATAAAGAGCATGAATGTGTACCGAACGATTTGATTCACTTTCAGATTTTTTAAAGCTGCATTTCAATTGACTAATTCAAAGGTCACCAGAACATTCCCCCTAAGCTGTCGTCGTTAGATCTTCAGGTAGGACAGCGGAGCTCTGATTTTAATCAGATTGCTTCTCATACACATCCTATTAGCAGTCTGGCCTTTTGTTTATTCATGATTATTTTTCTTCTCATATACAGCATGTTAGCAGTCGGGCCTATAGCGTCTCTATGATCTTCTCTGCTCATGCACAGCCTGTAAGCAGTATGGTCTATACTGTCCCTAAGAATAATTTTCTTATATGCAGCCTGTCAACAGTCTGGCTTATAGTGACCCTATGATCTTCTCTGCTCATACACAGCCTGTCAACAGTCTGGTCTATACTGTGCTTGCGAATATTTTTCTCATACATAGCATGTCAGCAATCTGGTCTATACTGTCCCTACGAATGTTGTTCTCATATACAGCCTGCTGCCAGCAGTCTGGCTTATAGTGACCCTATGACCTTTTTCGACAAATTTTCTTTAACATTGTCACTACGTTTCTTTGATAGTGTCAATACGTTAAGATATATTCTCCATCTACGATGGGGTTTCGTTGGGGGTGGTGGGGGTGGTGAGTGGGTTGCCATTAACGTGACATTTAACATTTGCATTATAATTCTGCGATAACGTTACTTTAGAACGCGTTCAACTCATCTGATGAAGTTATTCATCGTTAACATATGTTTTAAACTCGCCATTTTTTCATGCGTGTGTAATTTCGCCTATTTTTAGTGTGTGTGTGTGTGTGTGTGTGTGTGTGTGATTTGGATTTTTAACGTAGCTTTAACAATGGTTCAGTCATATCGCCGCGATGTCTGCAGTGTGAAAGTTTATAGTGATGTCTAGCACTGGGGCATCATGCCGCAGCCATGTAGCATGATGTACCACCCAGTCACATTATCCTGACACCAGGTCGACCAGTCCTAACACTAACCTCTTAATGATGAGCGCCAAGCTAGGCAGCTGTTAGTACCATTTTTGTAAATCTTTGGAATTACACGACCTCCCGCATCCAAGGCGGACGCTGTAACCACTAGGCCACCGGAGCGTTCCTATTTTTAGAATTTGTCCATAGTTCGTGACCATGACATGACGTGACTTAAGACGAGAGTACTATTTATCTAGAAAAGTAGAAAATTATATTTCTTTTTCTTCTTCTTCTTCTTCTTCTTCTTCTTCTTATTATTATTATTTATATATATATGTTATTGCTTTCGACACTCGATTAGAAAATGACCAGAATGCCAAACAACCCCTCCCGAGTCATACCAGAAACAAAAATTATACTAACATCTGCCTCGCTTGGCGCTCATCATTAAGAGGTTAATGTCAGGACTGGTTGGCCTATTGTCAGAATAATCTGACTTGGTGGGACATAATTTTACATGTCTACGGCACGATGCCCCAGTGCTATACACCACTATAAATTGCCACACTACCGAGATCGTAGTAATATGACTGAAGAACTGTTAAAGTTTCGTTAAAAATCAAAATCACACACACACACACACACAGTCTACGGTTTTATACACATTGGTTTACCATATTTATATAGACAGTATATCAAAGAAGCCAAGTAAATGGGTCTAATGGTCACAACTCTAAACTTAATATTTGTATGCCTTTGACCCATTTCGGTATCAGGCTTCCGTTTTATACCTTTATCTAGTTATTCATTTAAAGAACACAGATGATCGTTGTGAGTACTGGTTGGAAATGCTTATTAAAATCCAAGGAATAACCCTTTAGGATCTAATTAATACATTTTTAACGAGCATAAAATTCACTGTTCAGAAAGATCATATCGGTACAACAACTGAACTCAAGTTATTGTTATATATACATGTTTTAAGTGATATACGCCTTCAGTTCTAGTTAAAAGGGTTACCTCATTAACTGCATTGGCTAACAATTCACACATCCTCTCTTCTTAAGATTGTTAGTGTCATTTTTGGCAAACAGTGCAAATTTATATGTAGGTTGGCCTGCTTAGCGAAAAATGACATTATTATGGCCTGATTAGTAAGTAGTGACATGAGACAGTAACTAAAAATGTTATATGTATTGATTCCTTTAGGTTGGCCTGATCAGTAAGTAGTGACATGAGACATTAACTACAAATGTTATATGTATTGATTCCTTTAGGTTGGCCTGTTTAGTAAGTAGTGACATGAGACATTAACTAAATATGTTACATGTATTGATTCCTTTATGTTGGCCTGATTAATAAGTAGTGACATGAGACATTAACTACAGATGTTATATGTATTGATTTCTTTAGGTTGGCCTGATTAGTGACATGAAACATTAACTAAAAATGTTATATGTATTGATTCCTTTAGGTTGGCCTGATTAGTAAGTAGTGACATGAGACATTAACCACAAGTGTTATATGTATTGATTCCTTTAGGTTGGCCTGATTAGTGAGTAGTGACATGAGACATTAACTACAAATGTTATATATATTGATTCCTTTAGGTTGGCCTGATTAGTAAGTAGTGGCATGAGACATTAACTACAAATGTTATATGTATTGATTCCTTTATGTTGGCCTGATTAATGACATGAGACATTAACTAAAAATGTTATATTTATTGATTCCTTTAGGTTGGCCTGATTAGTAAGTAGTGACATGAGATATTAACTACAAATGTTATATGTATTGATACCTTTAGGTAGGCCTGATTAGTGACATGGGACATTAACTAAAAATGTTATATTTATTGATTCCTTTAGGTTGGCCTGATTAGTGACATGAGACATTAACTACAAATGTTACATGTATTGATTCCTTTAGGTTGGCCTGATTAGTGAGTAGTGACACGAGACATTAACTAAAAATGTTATATGTATTGATTCCTTTATGTTGGCCTGATTAGTGACATGAGACATTAACTAAAAATGTTATATTTATTGATTCCTATAGGTTGGCCTGAATAGTAAGTAGTGACATGAGATATTAACTACAAATGTTATATGTATTGATTCCTTTAGGTTGGCCTGATTAGTGACATGAGACATTAACTAAAAATGTTATATGTATTGATTCCTTTAGGTTGGCCTGATTAGTGAGTAGTGACACGAGACATTAACTAAAAATGTTATAGGTATTCATTCCTTTAGGTTGGCCTGATTAGTGACATAAGACATTGACCTCAAGTGTTACATGTATCAATTCCTTTAGGTTGGCCTGATTAGTGACATAAGACATTAACTACAAGTGTTACATGTATTGATTACTTTAGGTTGGCCTGATTAGTGACATAAGACATTAACTACAAATATTATATGTATTGATTCCTTTAGATTGGCCTGATAAGTGAATAGTGACACGAGACATTAACTAAAAATGTTATAGGTATTCATTCCTTTAGGTTGGCCTGATTAGTGAATAGTGACACCAGACATTAAATAAAACTGTTATAGGTATTGATTCCTTTATGTTGGCCTGATTAGTGAAAAATGACATGAGACATTAACTATAAATGTTATATGTATTGATTCCTTTAGGTTGGCCTGATTAGTGAGTAGTGACACGAGACATTAACTAAAAATTTTATAGGTATTCATTCCTTTAGATTGGCCTGATTAGTGAATAGTGACACGAGACATTAACTACAAATTCTATATGCATTGATTCTTTTAGGTTGACCTGATTAGTGACATAAGACATTAACTACAAGTGTTATATGTGTTGATTCATTTAGATTGGCCTGATAAGTGAATAGTGACACGAGACATTAAATAAAAATGTTATATGTTGATTCCTTCAGGTTGGCCTGATTAGAGAGTAGTGACACGAGACATTAACGATACATGCTATTTGTATTCATTCCTTTAGGTTGGCCTCATTAGTGAGTAGTGACACGAGACAGTAAATACAAATGTTATATGTTGATTCCTTTAGGTTGGTCTGATTAGAGAGTAGTGACACGAGACATTAAATAAAAATGTTATATGTATTGATTCCTTTAGGTTGGCCTGATTAGTGAATAGTGACACGAGACATTAAATACAAATGTTATATGTTGATTCCTTTAGGTTGGCCTGATTAGAGAGTAGTGACACGAGACATTAAATAAAAATGTTATATGTATTGATTCCTTTAGGTTGGCCTGATTAGTAAGTAGTGACATGAGACATTAACTAAAAATGTTACATGTATTGATTCCTTTATGTTGGCCTGATTAATAAGTAGTGACATGAGACATTAACTACAAATGTTATATGTATTGATTTCTTTAGGTTGGCCTGATTAGTGACATGAAACATTAACTAAAAATGTTATATGTATTGATTCCTTTAGGTTGGCCTGATTAGTAAGTAGTGACATGAGACATTAACCACAAGTGTTATATGTATTGATTCCTTTAGGTTGGCCTGATTAGCGAGTAGTGACATGAGACATTAACTACAAATGTTATATGTATTGATTCCTTTAGGTTGGCCTGATTAGTGACATGAGACATTAACTAAAAATGTTATATGTATTGATTCCTTTAGGTTGGCCTGATTAGTGAGTAGTGACAGAAGACATTAACTGAAAATGTTCATTGTATTGATTCCTTTACGTTGGCCTGATTAGTGACTCGAGACATTAACTAAAAATGTTATTTGTATTGATTCCTTTACGTTGTCCTGATTAGTGACACGAGACATTAACTAAAAATGTTATATGCATTGATTCCTTTAGGTTGCCTCATTAGTGAGTAGTGACATGAGACATTACTAAAAATGTTATATGCATTGTTTCCTTTAGGTTGGCCTGATTAGTGATTAGTGACAGAAGACATCAACTAAAAATGTTATATGTCTTGATTCCTTTAGGTTGGCCTGATTAGTGAGTAGTGACAGAAGACATTAACTGAAAATGTTCATTGTATTGATTCCTTTACGTTGGCCTGATTAGTGACTCGAGACATTAACTGAAAATGTTCATTGTATTGATTCCTTTACGTTGTCCTGATTAGTGACACGAGACATTAACTAAAAATGTTATATGCATTGATTCCTTTAGGTTGCCTCATTAGTGAGTAGTGACATGAGACATTACAAAAAATGTTATATGTTGATTCCTTTAGGTTGGCCTGATTAGAGAGTAGTGACACGAGACATTAAATAAAAATGTTATATGTATTGATTCCTTAACTCAAGTTAAACTGCAAAACAATTGTCTTTGCAACAATGCAAATTTTATATAATATATACTGGTTTTACAAAAGGTTGATTAAATTCATTTCCCATTGTCTATAGACGACAATCGTAAAATTCACGTATTCGCATTGTTGAAAGAATGTTACGCCACATCAGTGTAGACTTGAATTTTTTCCTTCTTCAGTGTTTATACCTGACGTGTATATTTCTCATTTGAATTTCACAGTCCTGAAATGTTTCTTTTTGTGACACATACATGTGTCTCATCACAGTCAAATTTGCGTTTCATGCGTGACATTTTTGCAGTGTAGGTAGTCTCTCTCTCTCTCTCTCTCTCTCTCTCTTTATATATATAAACTGGTGTGCAAACTCCTTATGATAGAGACAAAGTCCTTAAGCCAATGCATACTTTGTAGATTAAATAATGAATTAATCTCCGTCATGCAAGGGAGAACGTCTACCACAAACTGTTTCAAATTCACATCATACAATGTGTGTAAAAGCAATGATTATATAATATCAGAGACGTGTTTTTTCATGATACTATTATCTATTTTAAAATCCACAATTAAAATGCCCCACGTGAAGATCTGACAAGCGATTGATTAGTGGTCATGTTCTGGTGACCTATGATATTACCATAACTGAATTGTATCATCCAAACATATAAAATCTTATATTTTCGCGTTCGGGAGACTAACCAGTCTGGTTGAGGAGCATCAACATGTGTATCACTTGTAGGTTTTTAAAAGCTGCATTTGGATTGGCTTATTCAAAGGTCACCAGAATATGACCCTAAGGAGTCGCTGTCAGATCTTTGCGTAGAACAGTGGAGATCTCATTTTAATTAGATTGCCTGCGAAGTCAATCTAATCCTTTATGTCTATTCCTTCTTTCACTAGATCCTCGTACGTAAAAATAAATAATACTAAAAGCTACAAAGGTGGGACAATACCAGTGTTGCCATCTTCCAAATCAAAATACTCTTACATGCACATCGAACTGATAATATATAATTTGTTCAATTTTATCATCAACAATTAGTTTGAATTTTCTGGTTCCCCTGTTGGGCTGGTACCATAAGCAGGTGCGAAGTGTACTTAACGGGTAATCCAGAACTGCGCTTCACCATAATAGATTGTTACAATCGCTTTTTTTGGTGGGGTTGTGGTGGCATCAATCATTTCTACCCTTTATCGAAATGCCATGTAGGGTACTCTGACGTTATTTATTGTTGCTAGATAGCAAACAAAGTTGAAAGAACTTGTATCGAATTTATATGATTCATCAAAAAGCACACACATTTTTAAACTAAACGAAATACTTGGAGTGTGTAGATATGTCTCTGTCATGGTCATGATGTGTGGTTGTTGTTGTTGGATTTAACGCCATTTTTCAGCACACGATACATGGTGGCCAGTATTAATGGTGGAGGAAGAACCCGGGAAAACCCTGGAAAGAACCACCGACCCTCGAGAAGCTACTGGCAAGCTTTCTCACATACCCACATTGGCCGAACCCGAGACATGAACCCACTCATACAGAGGTGCATGGTGTGTGTGTGTGTGTGTGTCTGTATGCGTGTGTGTGTTTGTGTGCGTGTGTGTGTGTGTGCGTGTGTGTGTGTGTGTGTGTGTGTGAGAGAGAGAGAGAGAGAGAGAGAGAGAGAAAGAGTTTTTGAGTGTGATTTGGATTTTTAACATAGCTTTAACAATTTTCCAGTCATATCGCAACGATGTCTCCAGTATTGCAGTTGATAGTGATGTCTAACACTAGGACATCATGTCGCACACATGTATCATCGTGTCCCACCCAGTTATATTATCCTGACATCACCAATTCTAACATTAACTTCTTAATGCTGAGCACCATGCGAGGCAACTGTATGTACCATTTTTATAAGTGTTTGGTATGACTCAGTCGAGATTCGAACCCGCGAAGTCCCGCATCCGGGGCGGACGCTCTAACCACTTTAGGCACCAGAGCTGAGAGAGAGAGAGAGAGAGAGAGAGAGAGTATGTAAAACTGTTTAGAAACTGGTTTTGTGCTTGACATAGTTTTGTTTCCCATGTCCCAGTTTCAGGAATCATCTAAAAAATATGTTTTTCCCCAAATTACGTTTTTAATTATCTTTTTTTAAAATTTCTTTGGTTGAAAATACAACACAATTTTTCATGTAATATTTTGAAGGTACTCAACATTTTAAAATGTCATAATATTTAGACCTCTCTTAAAAAGTATTGTTTTCTCTTCGAAGAAAGTTGAGCAATTTCCTCATATATGCAATATAACTCCACTGTTTTGCTTTAAAGACTATAATATTTGATTCAGGTGATTCGGGTCCACACGTATTCTCGTCAACGGCGGGTAGTGGCGGTGACACTGGAGGAAATAAACCGGAAGTTGGGTCATTACAGTATACCTGTGGATTATCGTTTGAAGTTTTGCGTCAAGAAAGGGTCTGCATGGAAAGGTATGCAAATGTGACGGCAGATATAATATTAATTGCATCAGTTTTAAATTATTCTAATTTGATATTTAAAAATAGTTTTATTTAATTTTACAGATAATTACTTTTGAAAATTAGTCGTAATTTTTTGTTATAACTTTCTTCGCTTACTAATATATCGCTGTTAAGAAATCCTAGACCCCAGTTTATGAAGTCAACATAAGTCTCATAGTAAAGTAGTGGTTGTTCAGGCAGAAAACACGAATACAGGGTGTTAATTTACAGTGCATTTCACTGGTAGAACTGAAACAAATACATTTTCTCCCACGGTTAATCGCTCCTGCTTCGTTTTCAACGTGTTTCAACCTGAATAGTTTTAATATTGTTAAGATAGGGCACACGAAAACACAGCGAATATGGCAGATTAAGTTACGTAAATGCTGCTATTGACATTTCCTTAAAATAGGTCAGCGAATATATAGTCAGAGTTACATATGACCTATCCAAAATGAAACTTACAATGAAACAGAAACTTTGACGATAACAAAAAATATAATATATGACAACCGAAATAAAGAGAACTTAATAGATTAGAGAGTACATATAAACGAATAAAGTAGAGAATGAATCATTGCAGTATGGTACACAACACCTTGTGTTTGACTACGTCAGACTGTAATGTGTTATTGTCAGACTGTAATGTTTCATTGTCAGACTGTAATGCTTCATTGTTAGACTGTAATGATTCGTTGTCAGACTGTAATATTTCATTGTTAGACTGTAATGCTTCATTGTCAGACTGTAATGTTTCATTGTCAGACTGTAATGCTTCATTGAAGAACCATTATTTGGTTCAATTCTACTATCATAATGTACAATTATATACCTTCAAATATGTGAATATTCTGCCGTCATTGGAAACAGGGTATATCTCACTGAAAAAGACCCTAGGAATCTTGACTTATCAATATTTCTATCAATATGATTACACTACAGTAAGCAAGACAAGATCGTATGGTCTCTAAGTAGTGAGACAATGATATAACGCTGCAAAGGAATAAGGCTGCAAATGTACGTTGATAATAAGTTTCTGCTTTTTCACACAATTATTAAAAATAAATTTTTCATTTTGAATGAATATATATATATATATATATATATATATATATATATATATATATATATATATATATATATATATATATATTGTAGAGAAGCTGGGTAAAGGGCTGCACAGTATACGAGTCAAAAGGGTCCATGGTAATCTTATTTCGAATAGTCCCTTGTTTTAATGCTGACCTATAATTTAATGAAAACCATGCGTCTAAACTCTGCTTCCCTTCATTACTGCATAATATGTACGTTTTTCACATGCTATTACCAGGCGAACGAGGCATCCGCCTTGGGCCCTGCACTTTCAAGAAATCAACTCCGCAATGCAGTTCTTTTGCTTCGGGCCCAGCACTCATCGCTTGCTGCCTTGGGCCCCTCATGATGCCTTGGGTCCCGCACATCATAGAGCCGGGCCTGGCTATAACAGCACGGCTTGTACTGAACACCCTCTCAAATCCCTCATCTCTTTATTTCTCCCGTCATGCACCAATCTTACTCTACCGGTATCCGCCAACCTAACTTAGACCACATTTGCAATGCCCTGCACTAAGTTTGCCCGTTATGTTGCCCACTGATTCTTAAAGACATCGATGTCCTAATGAACTTTTGAAACAGTAAATGGGTGTGCACTGTGTCCACTACACGTTTGGTTTCCCATCATAACGCCTTGAAAACGTTTAAGTTTTGATACCGGAAATTACACGGGTCTCTTGCAAAGTTTAAACTTCCATGATAACATGGCGCTCATCCAAGAAAACGTACAGGTTTTATTTCCTTATTGGATTCCTTACCGTAAATCATAATAAAATAACTGTTTCAACTATGATGAAATCTATAAATGAATAAGAGTTCATAACGTACTCTCTATATGTGATCTATAACGTATTCCCTATATGTGATATATAATTACTCTCTATATGTAATATATAATGTACACCCTAAATGCGATTTATACTTCAAGATCCGTTTTCACCCGATTTCATCGGACTGTGTTGTTCATAAGACTGCGCTCGAAATTCATTGAGGATATTAAAAGAGATTCAGTGAAAATAAATTTAATTGTGTCAATTTTTTTAATAAGGTTACCTTTGATATATAATGTTTTTTTTAAAATTATTGTTACATACTGGTCATCCTATGCCTTTAGCTTTATTATATTGCTAATTTAAAGAGTGTACGTTGCATTTGTATAGTGCTAAACGAACTAACTTAATTTTATACGTATTGCCGACAGGGAATTCTTCCATCGTTTGCTGAGCATAACTACGAATAATTAAAACGCAAACATGGATGGAGAAATACATTTGGAATAGTTAACTATCCAAGGAAATAGCAACGAAAATTTCTAAAACCTTCATTGATTGATCCTAATCTGCTACGATCTGGTGTGATGAAATCTCTTGATCTACTCATTGTTCGCTCATCTATAAAAAAAATAATCCATATCAAATAAATTTGAGAAGTATAACTGAGTTCATTGAGACATGCAATCTTCAATTTTTTGTTTTCTTTTGGTGCAGAGAATAAAAGCTTTTCACTGAGCGAAATAATCGAGAAAAACAAACTTCCAGTTGAGGTTCAGTTCGCCAACGAAGAGAACGTTACTGTTGGGTCAAGATCAATTAATACCAGCCGCTTTCCCGCGCTCAGACTTACTCACACGTTTGAGGAAATGTACTTGCTGGGGAATTTCATAAATAGTGGTAAAACAATTATTAGATTGTAATGTGTAGTTAATTACTTGCTAACTTATTTGAAATATTCATTCTTACTGCATTTCATTTCTTTCCAATTACAGATTATTCACTCATTCATTCACCCAACCACCTCTCTGTATACATGTTGCACTATCCAAAGTGAATCCTTCACGGGATCTTTTTTTAAATACTGACAACTACCATTGAGAATCGAAATTAGTTGTAACTGTACTGTGGAGCTGTATATATAAGGACAATGATTAATAGTGAAGATTACAACCAACGGCAGAAATAGTTGCAAGAACCTGTATGGATTTTACTGACTACGCGATATAGTCAAACCGTCATTAATCTTTGTTTAATGGTTAGTTGACAATTCATAGGTCGCCAGTAACCTAGATCATTGCTTTTGGTATGCGATAAGAGGAGCTGAAGATTGGTCTGTTACATTAGTTTGAACCAACATTTCTGTAGTTATAGCCCAGCAAAATAAAACACTTGTGGATACAGAAATCATTATATTCAAACTACTGGATACAGAAATCATTATATTCAAACTACTGGATACAGAAATCATTATATTCAAACTACTGGATACAGAAATCATTATATTCAAACTACTGGCTTTGCAATACAGTTGAGGAAACCTATTTTAAAAGACAATATTAAAGTGTACGATATATGTATGTATGTATGGATGGATGGATATATATAAATCTTAAATTCAAGGCCTGACCTTGTTAGAAGATAGCGAATTTTTCCATTAGAAAAAATGTTCCAGAAAATACTATTGCCTCCTAGGTCTGGTAGTAATAAATATCAATATTGTGTATCTTACTATTGGTGCATGACTGGATTGCATATGAGTTATAAATAGTTGTTTACAAGTTTTAAATATTAATGATAAAACCTATTGACAAGGTTTGGGGTAGTTTCGCATTGGATGGTTGAATCGGATGGCTTCTGTTGAGACTTCGGTATGTATTGTAAAATATGTTGCGTTCGAGGTATTCCGATCGAGTAGGAAAATATTGTGATATAGAGCCATATTGTGTACATTATGACGAATAAGTGGACACATAATTCATTCATTGTGCTAATGTATTTATGCTGTGTTTAGATATAATTTGAAAGGGATTTTTTTTTTATTATCCATTGGATTTACAACGTGCTCCTTGAATCTGGACTAAAATATTCTGTTCTATTTATGTGAATTCATTCAAGAATTTTCAGTGTCATTGTGATAAATCAAGATTGTTGACAATTGAACACATTCATTTATAGTGGTATATCAGCACATTGGAAAACCTGGGATTCATTCAGAACAATTTCTTTTGGACTTGTGAGAGGTGTTATGTATATTTGATTTAATTATATCTGATTTAATATATATTTATTTCAATTTAATTGTTTGTCAGTTTTATTTTTTTTATTTTTCATTACATGATATTGTAATGTAAATTTAGTCTGTAGAGATGGTACTTTTTTTTAGAAAATAGTTTGATCTTGACTGTTAGTTTATAAACACCAGATGTTGATCTAAATCCTGACCTTGTTTCAGAATTTGTAGCAACCTTCGTAAACAATTTCTATTTTATTTTAAAATGATTGGTTGTTTCCAAGGTCAAGGTGGGACTTTGTCTTTAAGATATAAACAATTTTTAAAATTTTTATATTTCTTAGAGTAAAAATGATTGGTTTTCGTCAGGGTCACATTGGGTAAACGTAACAAGTACTTGCTTCTATAAACTTCCAGAAGATGAATACGTGACACTTGTTTACATTATAGAAAGCCCATATAACCCATGTTTTGGAGAAATTACCTCAGTAGAAACTGGGCTGTTAAACTGTTAGTTGTATGGTGTGCTGTTTGGAGTTATTTCAAATTACTTGGATTCAGAAATCAAAGGCTTATGAAAAAGAAAGAACTATTCTAGTCCTTTCAAGTAGGAATGTTTGGAAAAAGAAATCCAGTATTTGCTGGAGAATTATGCAAGAGAACCACATAAAAGTAACTGGAGTTCATCAAGTATTCTTGTGCTGCAACCATATGATACATTGCGCATGCGTCCTGACTATAGAGAAGTGAAGAGTGTGACCAAAACAGGTTCATGTGCAGTGCCAAGCATAAATGTCTGTCAAATATTTAAAATGTATGTTGATGCAAGTGGTGTTGGGCTTAGTGGAATATTGATTCAACAAGATGAAAACGGCGCAGATCGTCCAGTGTACTATTTTTCTATAAATAAGATCTAAGCAAGCACCAGAGAAATTATTACACGATCAAGAAGTAATGTTTGGCTTTGATATTGGCTTTGCAACACAATGAGATAGTTCTGCTCTGTCTCCAGTTATTATGATCAGTCATCACTCCACCCCTTACTTTCATTAGCAAAATGAAACACCAAAATCAGAGATTGCTGTGACAGTTTCATGTTGCAAGAATGATGTTACAGGAATGCAACGATGATATTTGACATATCAATGGGAAAGACTATCTGATTACAAATAGACTATCACCTGTGTAGACGTACTATCTTGCTTTATGTATAGTTTGTGTCATTCATATGTCATCTTCATAGGAAATTATAATATCATATGCATATTTGTCTAGTTAGCACATGAAAGCTTTATTGTCTAAATCTTTCGTTTACATTATGAGGGACTGAGGGTTTACCTGACTGTTGTCATGGTTATGGTGAGAAAGAATGGTTACGAGAATTTAACTTGCAGGACTGATCTGGCTAACGAATTGGATAATCGTTCCATTAAAAATGATTAATTTTTCAGATAATAATTGTGGGTCATATGTCAGAAGACTAGGGAAATAATTATTTATTTATGTTTCATATCAGGTTTTTGGAATCTGTGATCAGAGATTTTAATTGTATTCAGATATATTTGAGAGGTTATTATTTAAATTATTCATTGAAATAACAAAGTGCTGAGTTGAACTTTTTGGACTAAAACACTACTTTGCGTTTATTGATAATTGATTCACATACGTTATGGACTATATCAACGCATTACATTAAAAATATTGGCATATCAACAACTTGAAGACTATTGGTGCATCAGCATATTTAAGATTACAGGAATTCATTTTTAACATTCTATATATTTGGAATTATGATACATCATTTCAGTTTATTTGGGATTTAATTTACAATACTGTGTCGTTTGTTTTTTCACTTTGTATTCTAGGGAAATCAATTGTTTGTTGCATTTTACTAAACTTGTCAGTTTCACTTATTTATGTCACCTCCTTTAAAGCCAAAGATATATATATATATATATATATATATATATATATATATATATATATATATATATATATATATTGAACATGCGACTTTTCTTATATATATATATATATATATATATATATATATATATATATATATATATATATATATATATATATATATATATATATATCATCACCTTCACAGGGGTCATGGATCCACGTTATGTCCCAATCCCGTTATACCTCAAAGACCTTCGAGTATCCCTTATAACGGGAATAAAGGGGAGATCAAGAGAACATTGGAAATCGTTTCAAGATGAGCTAACTTCAATTGCGAACACAGCGCTCAGATATGACGTGAATTACGGAAAAGAAGGTACGATGAGTAAACGAATAATATAATCGCAACGTCCAATAGGCTGTTTCGCATACTAGTATATTTATAAATATTTTGCACAAGTTATCGTACAGAAAAATATAAATATACGCTTAAGATTTTATACTGAGAGAGAGAGAGAGAGAGAGAGAGAGAGAGTTGCCTTGACCGATAAGTAGATAAAAAAGAATTATAACAAAAAATGACTTGTTGGCATTAAACCTCTTCAATCTAAACGAACATTTTTTGTTGTATAGTTTAAATATAAACTTTTAGTATTCTCTTATTTTAAAGGACTTTGGTTTTCTTACTTCAGTACACTTAACCACTCCGGTGGCCTAGTGGTTAGAGTGTCCGCTTCGGATGCGATAGGTGCAGGGTTCGAACCCCGGCCAGGTTATACAAAAGACTTATAAAAATAGTACGAACAGTTGCCTCGCTAGACGCTCAGCATAAAGAGGTTAGAGTTAGGACTGGTCGGCCTGGTGTCAGGATAATATGGCTGGGTGGGACATGATGCTACATGTGTGCGGCATGATGTCCCTGTGTTTGAAATCACTATAAACTGCCACACTGCAAATATCGTATATATATATGACTGAAAAATTGTTGAAACTACGTTAAAAATCCAAACCATACACACGCACACACTAAACCTATAATAACGCTTGCTGAATCATAAGACATAGGAGCCTTACTAAACTGTGCATTTCCTTTGTAGACATTGCAATCTATTCTGATGCTGTAGGACACGACGCTCTCTACGAGGAGCTTCAACCGAATTTATACGCAGACCCATTTGAATTCTTCCGATATCAAGTAATAAATCCGTCTTATGCCTTAGAAGATGGAAATATCCCGTCATCGACGTTCATGAAAGAAGATCTGGCGAAATCGACACCTACGATAAAAAAGTCCCCAGCCGTGCCAGAGAAACCAAAGAAAAGTTCAGATAACCCTTATTCATCAATGCCTGTGAATATTCCTCCTGCTCTTCCAGCCAGAAATCCAGAAACTCCGAAAATGAATGTTGCCCAACGTGAACAATTACTTCCGACCTGTGTAAGAGAGGTAACTCCAAAGACTTTAGACGACGCTCTTCCGGACGATATTGAGCAGTACATGATTAAAGATGTGAGTGAGGCACTGAGGCGTCTGAAGTTAGAAAAGTATATACCCGAGTTTACAAACCAAATGATCGATGGAAGAATGTTGCGAGCACTGGACGAGACCGTTCTCAGGGAGGACTTCCAATTCACAAGAATCGAGGCTCTGCGACTTGTGAACTTTGCGAAAGACGGTCATATTCCCACGTAGGGCTAATATTCTCTTATGCTTCTGTATATTGAATGATATTAACTTTTAATGTTTTAGCAAATGTAGTTATAATTTAAATTACTGACTGGATGACAGTTTTGCTTCATCAAATTATTTCATATTGTAGTTGCGTTGTGGGACATGCAAGGAATCCCATAAGTAATGCAAGGTATTACATAAGTAATTCAAGGTATTACATAAGTAACATAAGGAATTCCATAAGTAATGCAAGGTATTGCATAAGTAATGCAAGGTATTACATAAATAACGTAAGGAATTCCATAAGTAATGCAAAGTATTACATAAGTAATGCAAGGCAGTGCATGAGTAATGCAAGGAATTCCATAGGTAATGCAAGATACTACATAAGAAATGCAAGGAATTATGTAAGTAATGCAAGGTATTTCATACGTAATGTATGGAATTTCATAAGTGATGCAAGGTATTGCATCAGTAATGCAAGGTTTTACATAAGTAATACAAGGTATTACATGAGCAACGCAAGGAATTCCGTAAGTAATGCAGGGTGTTACATAAGTAATGCAAGGTGTTACATAAGTAATGCAAGGTGTTACATAAGTAATGCAAGGTGTTACATAAGTAATGCAGGGTGTTACATAAGTAATGCAAGGTATTACATAAGCAATGCAAGAGTTATGATGCAAAAAACAACACATACGCCGAAAATTATAGAGATCCTCAGTTTTCCTCTAATATTTCAACACACTTTACCACCAGTAATCATTTTGCTTTCATGCCCATAGATATTGTGCATGGTGACATGAATAGACTCATAATTTTTTTTTAATTGGATTTATAAGTTGGATACTTTGTATCCTAATGGCTTTAATGCCAGTGCACTATATAAATTTTACATTTTTTTAAATATTGATATATTGTATATCCTTTATAACAATATAATTATATGTATTACTGTTTGTCTCTATTTTATTCTAGTATAAGCAATGCAAAGAATCCCATAAGTTATGCAAGGTATTGCATAAGTAATGCAAGGTATTAGTAATGCAAGGGATTCCATAAATAACGCAAGGTATTACATAAACAATGGAAGTAATTCCATAAGTAATGCAAGGTATTACAGAAGTAATGCAAGGAATTCCATAAGTAATGCCAGGTTTTACATGAGTAATGCAAGGTATTACAGAAGTAATGCAAGCTATTACATAACAAGATTTTTTCATCTCTATGTAAGACTTACTTGACAAACATTTCGCACCATCTCTTCTCTAGTTGCTTAGCAATTCTATCTCTCGGCATTGTTTAATATCAATGTTAAGAGTCTGAATGTAGATATTTTAAAAAAATCAATTATTTGTCATACAACATTGACATGCAAAGACTGGACCTCACAAGATAAAATGTTTCTGCCCCTTTCGACACGTGGATTATTTAGATGCAATGAAAGTAAATGTCATATACATAAGTAATTTGTCATGTCAGATTTAATAGGTACCTTTACATAGTGGATGCGTGTATGGGCATTGGAAGTGAATAGGGAGGGCTATACTATTGCATGGTATAATATACATCCTCTGGTGTTTGCGTTTACATTGTCAAATTATTAATATTATTAATTTCAAACATTATACATAAAAGCTGGTACATAATTTACTTTCACTGAATTTATCTTGGTCTATAATTTGCTGTAATGAACGAAAAATTGGCAACATGGACACCGAACGAATCTTAAATTTTTCACAACCAAGCTTGATACTCTCTAAACTCTGTTAGAATAAGATTGCAGCAGAAAGGTCAGAAGTGATTTGAGGCTATTTATTCAGTATTGGTCATTATATTAAGAACATGGAAGCATGGAAATTTCAGGCTCGTCTTAACTTGGGATGCTTTACCACAAGACGACGTTTTCAAAGATGTAACTATAGCAAAAGTATCATAACTCTGTCTTGGGTCTTTGACCTTGACCTTGACCTTAAGGTTTTGGCAGACAAGGTTTCAGTCACACTTGGCCTGGTATCTAAGTGTAACAACAATGTTGAAGTTAATTGATAAGGATTATTTAAAGAATTTGAAACCATTTTTTTCTCTTTAATGCTATCAAGAAAGTAGTATCACAATGAATTGCTTGTATGATTATATTACTTAACGATAATTAAACTGGTTTTGTGGTTTAGAAATCTGGGAAATCTAAGATGCAGTATTTTACACAGAAAAACTTAACATTCCAGGACTAACTACAGAATAACTTTTAGAAAATCCCCGACTTTGTGAAATGAAACTTTTTTTTAAAGAACTAAATGTTTTCAAGTTTTGTAATCCACTTACCAGATATATTGCACAATTTTATCACGCTGTAAAATCCCGTTTAAATGTTTTCATATTTGTTGGGATGCAAGCAAAGTGGTTCATTTCACCTTATGTATTTTGTATTCTGTGCAGAATACTGCCGTTAAGGATTAAAAAGAATGAAGATAACAGATCTTATATACATAAAAATGAATTTATAGTATAACAGTGTGCTGATGATGTCAGATTGTTCTAGATGGATCTAAAAGAGGCCTTAAGAATACAGAGCTAACATTAAACTTCTACACGAAAATCTCTAACCTTAATGTAAACACGGATGAAAAAAGGAATATGGATAGAAAGCATAAAAATTAGTAATAATCACTATTTGCATATTAAGTACCAGCTGGGTGGATAACACTTTCCAGATATTAGATATAATCTTTTCCTCACATTTATTCACACAATAAATCCTAATTATGGTCCTTAATTAAATGAAATCACAATAATATTGACTCAGTCTCGTTCTGGTAAACTTAATTCGCATATTAATAAATTTAATAAATCTCTCAGAATAGTTACGAAACCAAAACAAATAAACAGCGTACTGTAAAGGTGATTGTGGTAAGGGTCATTTGACAAGGTCAAAATAAATTTAACAAGCAACACATATGAACAAGCAAGACTTGCAATGATTGAATTAAACATTTCATATTTTCCATTAAAATATATTGGGTCAGAAAAATATTAAAAAAGCCATGCAAATGTAATACATTACTGTTTCACTGTTTAAATTTTCTATGGAATAAGTTCGATTGGTATAAATCGTATAGAAAGGAACATAGATGTTGATAAAAATATTCGCAAAATGGTTTTATTTCTCATACCATATTATCTTAAAAGTTTATTCGAATGACTAAAATTGTTTTTTTTTTTGTAACATTTTCATGCTGTGTTCTAATGTACCCTGAATAAAGTTAAGTCAAGCCATCTGTAATGTTTTAGCAACAGATGTTCTGATAAAGATATACTGTTTATAAATGATAATACATAACTCCTTTTATGACAAAAAGTAAATACAATGTTGGGAAAAAATATTTTGCAATATGCAAGAGTAATTAACTAATGAAACTAAACAATAATCGATTAAATATGAAATACCAATATTGATATTGCCTCAACTCGTTATAATAGATATAACATCTTGAATAGTTAGAAATATCTTGATGATATAGATATAAAAAAAAAACAATTACCAGAAACTTGAGCACAACTGAATCAACCAAATCATTTTGATTCCACAACACATTTTGCCATAACATAAAATTGTATGAATATCTAGTTTAATGTGGTTTGGGTATAAATTACTATATAGAGGTCTTGCAACAAAATATTTACTGAAGAATAAAGCTACAATATTAAATAATAATAAAGTTGTTTACGCACATATTTATCTGATACATTAAACCATCTCTTTTGGGATTATGCTAT